>SWKU01000008.1:0-453638 GCA_011058905.1 Curvularia kusanoi
GGCCCCCCCCCCCCCCCCTTTTCACCCACCCCCACACCCCCATCTGCTCACCAAACAGCATCCCCAGCATGAACACTTACACATCCAATAACAATTCCCTCCCCATTTCCTTTCGAATTCCCACCAAACCTCCCTCTCCTCAAGTCTCACGCCGGTGAAACCGTACCTGTCTCACTCGCCATCACCAGTGACCACCCACCTCCCACCAACCAACCAGCCAACGCGCTCACCAAAACGGCCCTGCACGACACAAACACATCAGCGCTGCGCCACCCCGTACTAACATGTTACCGTGCCAGCAGTGACCACCACAAGGCCGCACCCAGACCTCCCCTGCAAATCATGCGGTGGGTCCGAAGGCTCCACACATCGGAGCTTGAAATAGAGTTTCTTGGGGGGGCTCAGCCACGGCGGGGCCGTTTATGAGCCAGTGGCGAGCGGGTGGGGGAGGTTAATGCGGCGAGGATGCTGGATGCTGGATGCTGGGATGAGTAGAGTTGGCGTGGGCGGGATGGATGCGTAGACTGGGATTGGGACGGGACTGGGCTGCTACTGGGCTGGACAGGATGTAGTGGTGGTGGGGGCGAGGGAGACATGGATGTGGTGAAGACTGGGATTGTTTGGACTTGGTCATTGTATGTTTGCGACTCGTGTGGCGTTTTGTTTGGAGCATGTGGAAAGCAGTGGGCGGTTTCTCTTAAGTAGGGTTGTGGAGACTGAACGCTTGTTATAGTATATTGGATTACTTGGCCGTGAGTGGTGTTGGATACTGATATCTCGACATGTTGCTTTTTAGTTTGTGTGGTATCCAAATCACAGTATGTGGCCGTTACATGAGACACGATGGCAGCTTCCTTCATTGACCCTTCTGTGTCCATCTACCTGAATCTCTCAAGCAGGACGTCCTCTGCTCGAATCCAGCGGCGCCTCCAATCCGCCAGGCTGCGGTCACCTACGCGCAGAGCTCTGCGCGCTTGGCTCATTTGCTGGCAGCTCGACAAGCTTCTCACTCCTCTCATCACCCATCTCGTGTGTCTGCGGCGTCGTCGTTATCGCAGTGGGAGCAAGCGAGCCCTTCGCCTCGGCGGTGTAAGCATACTTCGTGCTGGGGTGATGAGGGGACAATACGTATTCGTCTGTCGACAGCTGAGATGGCGGTGCATACGGCTTGCGGTTCTTGCGCCGCCGGCAAAAGAAGAAGACTCCTATGCCTAGGAGAGCTGCGACGCCAATACCGACACCCAGACCGACGCCGAGAGCGACGGTGTTGGTTCCTTTGCTTTCCTTGGCGGTCGAGCTGGACGTGGATGTAGCTGCCGCGCCGCTGGTAGATGTTGAGGATGCCGCAGAAGGTGTCTCTGTTGTCACAATGTTCGACGTCTGGGTCGCTGAAGAGGCCGCCGACGTGTGAGTTTGGACAAATGATTCGCCGATGATAGTCACTGTATATACATCTGCTGGTGACTGGGCGAAGGTGAAGATTTCGAATCCGGAGTTGGCCTGGCAGTCGCAGCCGTCGTAGCAGCAATAGGAGTCGGTACTGGTAGAGTTACAGCTATAGACTGGTGTTCCGTTGTTGTCGACGTCTTCTCGTGTCAGTGATAGACTCTGAAGGGCCGAAGTGATATGCAGGGGCATTCTACCTAGACAGTGGCGTGGGCAGTTGCCTGACTTCCACTGTGCATCTGTACATGTCCCTCGATGTAGACGCGCTTTGACAGGATCAGAAGGGTCGGAGACGCAGAGCCCGTTGGACAGGCAAGCCTGTTTGTCGTAGCAGCATGCAGAAACAATAGCACTTGGGCTACAAGCTTATGATTGTCAGGCCTATTCTGGGCAGCGTGTTCCCCCCACGAGTATCTCACCAGTGCCGGGGCTTTGATTGCCGTTGGGATAGTAGCAACCTGTGGCCAGGACGGTGGCCGTGCAGGCCACCGCCGCGGCGAGTCGAGCGAGGGCGTACATCTTGTAGTAACGCCAGGAAGGAGCAGTCAAAACAAGATGTGGGGAAGAGCAAAGTTCAAGCAAGACGGAGTTGTGGCGGAGACGCGCAAATGACAGCCAGGACTAGATCGACCATCCCGTCTCTTGATAGCATTGCAATTGGTTCACACCCATGCATTCAGGCCTCCAAACATCAACTCTAGTCCGCCCTGTACAACCCACTCAGACGGACGAGAACAGGAGTTTACGGGAATGACACTGGCGAGTCTTTTATTCGTGTGCTGCACTGTATATCAGATCTACTTTCTGTGGTAGATGACCTACCAGAAACGGAAGTGTTGGAGGATTCATGTACATACAAGGGTGGTACCTCGGAGCTTTTCTATGGAGGGCTTGGTCCTGCGAGGCGACGTTAGTGCGGCGCGTCCCGCAGGAGGCAACCGCGTCATTTGACAGCGGAACCGTGACAGACAAATTATTGCCATGAACCATCATCAATAACACCACAATCGTGTACATCATGTCGGAGCCGAGAAGGTCCACAAGGGCGCGCGCACGGGAGGAGGCTGCACCTGCGGCTCCCGAGACGCCATCCAGCGAGAAGCCTGCTAAGGGCGCGAAGTCGACATTAAAGCGCAAACGCACCAGCGTCGCCGTCAAGGACTCGACGCCCAGCACACCTGTCGCCGAAGCATCACAGCAGCCCCCCAGGCCAGTGCTGCCTCTCCGAGTTGCTGAGGGCCAGCCGCTACCGACGCTCCCCGAACCGCAGCCGCTCGAGCTCTCATCGACAGAATGGCAGAACATCCAGCAGAGCGGCGTCCTCAGCGCCTCCCTACAGCGGTCGCGCGCCGTCTGGGTGTCTGGCGTCAACTTTCGCACCTTCCATAAGAAGCACATCATGCCCAAGAAGAAGGCCGATCAGACCGACGCAGACAGGGCTGGCAGAGCGAGGCAGAAGGAGATTGAGAAGAACTTCCCCCAAGTGGGAACAATGGACGCGCAGCTGGTCATCGAGCCGCACACATTCCCCATCAAGCTGTATGCGCCAAAGGAGGGCAGTAGAGCCGCGCCGAAGAAGATGGCGCCTCCCCAGCAGTATGGCGCATGGCCGAACCACAACCAGCACAGCCAGCATCCTCCCCAGTACCAGCCGTACAACCAGGCGCCGTACCCTCCGAAGCCGCCGCAATCGCGACCGCCGCCTCCCAAGCCGACGCAACATGCGCCTCCACAGACAGCGCCCGGGCCTGCGTCAAGCCCAGCCCCTGATCCTGTTATCCACATGCTTGCGGCAAGAGCAGGCACAGATCCCGAGCTGAAAGCTGTCATGAAGATTGTTGCAGCTGGACAGGCGGGCAAGGAGCAGCTGGAATTCTTCCAAAGGCACATTAACGAGTTGACTGAAATACTGGAAAAGCAAAAGAAGGCAAAGCCACCGATGCCGTTCCCTCCAGCTCCAGCTGCTGCACCTTCGCCTGTGCCGCCCAAACAGCAAGCGCCCTCGCCCGCGCTACCAAAGCAGGCTCCAAGTCCAGCACTCCCAAAACAGAACCCAGTTCCAGCTCCTCCGAAAGAGCAGGCACCGAGCCCGGCAGCCGCAAAAGGACAAGCTCCGTCTCCTGCTCCCACTACACAGCAAGCTCCGTCTCCAGCGCCACCGAAACAAAAGCTTGCGGCGTCTACACCAGCAAAGCAGCCCTCAGTCCCAGCAGCCTCGCCAGCGCCTGTCCAACCGAAACAGCAACCACCAACGCCCACTCCACCTCCTCCACGACCCGCACCGCCGATGCAGCAACAACAGCAAGCTCCCCCAGCCTCCATACCGAAGCCTTTCAATCCAGCGCCACCGCCGATACAGCAGCAACGGCCACCTCCACCGCAAGCGCGGCCGCCCCCACCAAACACATATCCAGTAGTAAAGAACTACAATCAACCACCGTACTACCAACAGCCTCCACCTCACTGCGCGCCACAGCAGCCACCTCGCATCACATACCGGCCATTGACATTCGAATTCGTTGAAGGCAACGGCGACCGCTTCTACTTCCCTTCCTACAGCTTCATGGAATGGCTGCCCAACGGTACAGGGGCGAAGTTCAGCTTCCTAGTCACCAAACTCAAGCCGAAGCCAGAAGAACCCCCCAAGCCGCCACCAACTCCAGCGGCACAAGCAACACCAGCAACACCAGCAGTACCACAAACCCCGACTCCGGCCGCTACAGCACCGACACCACTGCCCAACGCAAACGGCCAAACCAACCCCCCACCTTTCCCCCAAACACCAGCCGCCGGACCAACAGCAACCCCCCTCCCCACCACCACTCCCACAACACCCGCCTACGTAGCTCCCCCACGCATCGAAGACTTCGACGACCGCAACGACCTCAAAGACATCCTCTTCTACCAGCCCGTCACCGTCCTCGTCCTCACCGACGAGCACGACGTCAAGACCGCGCTGCCCCGCGCCATCCGCCCACCCAGCGTGGTCGAGAAGTACATGGAGGAAGTCTTCGACACGTGCAGGCGCGCAGAGGACACATATCTCGCCTTCCGGCTGCCGCGGGATGGGGCGACGGAGGCCCTGGATCCGGGGAAGAGTGCTGATGCTACGCCTGTTGGTACGCCTGGGGTGGAAGCAGCGGGGACGGGAGGGTTCGGGGCGGAGAAGGAGAAGAGGAAGAGTGTGGCTGGGCGGTCGAGGAAGAGCGTTGCTGCTTTGTAGGGCGGAGTGAGTGGATTGTACGGACGCGCGAGAGATACCCAAGTATATACCAATATCATTATCGGACTTAAGATGGCGGGTCCTAGCTGCAGGTGATCGTAGGTGATTCCAGTGTATGAGCTGGCGGTTCAGTTGTGTAGCCTCGATCGCCCATGAAAAGGCATAGTAGATATCACAACGATGTGTAGAACGACATGCCATGCGCTCCGCAGCACGAATGTGTAGCTAGCTGCAAAACAACCACCACCTGCGCAGGCGAAAGAGAAAGAATGGAACAACAATGATAGTATTATAGCTTGTAAAACCGTATGCCTGCCTGCTTGGGGGGATATGCCGATGCTACCTACACATGACCAGGGAAAGCAGACGCACGACTATGTATCTACCTGAAGAAAAACCACACACGGTCATCATATTCACCACTCTGCTGCCGCATACTGCTATCGCATGGCTTACTCTTCCAGGTACGACAGCTTGCGCATCTCGCCGAGCCTGATGCGCGCCTGCGAGAGCTGGTTCTCGAGCTGCAGAATCTCGACCTGTGTAGTAGATTAGCACGCATTCCTGCTATACACGATGTGGGGATAAAACGTACCTGCTGCTCCATCTGCCTGACCTTGAACTCGTGGTCGCTGAGCTTGGTGTAATCGACGACATCGCCGTCGTCTCTGTTCTTCTGGGCAATGATGTCCTGAACCTGCCTGACCAATGCGCGGCACGCAGCGGTGACGGCCTTGGACGCTGTCTCGAGGCGGTCCTGGGTCTTGCTCATGAAGCTGGCCTTGACACGACTGGCAGCGACGAGCTGGGCGGTCGAGGCGGCAACGTCGTTGGATGCGACGATGAGCTGTTCGGGCGAGTTGCGACCGGAGATGACACCGTCAGCCGTCTCGATGAGCATGTTGGTCGACGTAGCGACGGCCTTCGCAGCGCTGATAAGACCTTCAGTCCAGCGGTTGTGCTTCTTGTAGAACTGGGTCTTGGACATGCTGCCACGGCCCTCGCGCACGATCTCTTGCTGCGACGCTGTTGCTGCCTTGATGAGCTGTGCGATGGCGGTTGTGACGGCGATGGCGGCGTCGAGGATCGAGTCGTGGATCTTCAGCTCGTAGGTGGAGAACTGGTCGCGAGGCTTGTTTTTCAGCTTCGCAAGGCGATCGGCAGCAGCCTGGATAGCGTTCGCAGCCTTTGTCAGCTCGTCGTCGACGACCTCACCAAGGTCACCGTTGGTGTTGAGCTTGCTCTTGGGTGCAAAGGCGTCTGCGAGCTTAGACAAGCTCTGCAGGTTGCGAACAACTTCAGAGCTGTTGTTGATGACTACATCAATCTTCTGCTCGGCATCCATATCATACATTCGTACACTCTGTACGTTGCGGAAGAATCTGATGGTTGCTGTCGCGGAGGCTCGTGCGCCGTTGATGAGCTGGTCGGCCTTGTTCTCGTCTGACGCGAATCGTGTGAGACCCTTGGTGTTGATGAGAACGTCCACAATGGAGCCTGAGAAGCTGTTGACTGCGTTGATGACCTCCGCGTGCTTGGCATTGTGGCCGTCGGCGATGAAGTTGTTGAACGCTGTCGAGAACTCCATGGCGCTTGTCGACGCGTTCTCGATTTGCGAAAGCACATACGGTCCGGTCGCGTTCTGGTTACCAGCCTGCATGGAGGAGTCCAGCTCGTAAAGAGCATCATCCACACGCTGAACACCACTCTGTAGCACAGAGTCGATGATGTCGTTGATCTTCTGTAGGCTGTCTTGCATGATTGTGTCAAGGTGGCCGTCGAGAACATCGTCAGTAGCGTTGCCGTTCAGCTTGAGTTCGTTCAACTCAAGCAAGGTCTGGTCCATCCCGGCGCGGAAGATCTCGAGTTCCTCCTCCTTCTCGCGCAGCAAACGCTCCAGATCCGAATCGCCTTCGCGGTGCTTCATCTGCAGCTGGTCGAGCTGGCGTGTCTTATTGCGGAGAGCCTCTTCCAGGTCTGCAATCTCGCGATTGTGCCTGGAGAGCATGGATGAAAGCTCAGAGCCCTTGCCTCGTTCCGCATTGTCGACCCGGTCCAAAGCATCGCGCAATTCGCGCTTGAGCTTCTCCACTTCCTCACGGTGGCCACCAGAGCTGCGGTCCTTCTCCATCATGGCGCGATCGCGCTCTCGGATCATGTCTGCCAACTCTAGATTCTTTGTCTTCAACTCTCGCTGCAGCTTGTCGCGTGCATCAATGGCTTCCTGTGCAGAGTTGGCCTTGAGCTGAACGGCCTTGAACTTCTGGAGAAGCTGCAGGTGCTCATGTCGCAGCTGCGAGTAGAGCTTGGCCAGCGACTCGTACTTGGATCTCCAGGTGTTGAGTTGTTCTTGGAGCGCTCGCAGCTGTTCGTCTCTCGAGCCCATCTGCGAAGAGAAATTCTGGTTCATCTGCGCAATCTCTCCCTCAAGTGCCTTCATCCGTTGGTCGTACTGCTGCAACATGAGCTGATCACGCTCATATTGTGCGCGCGCGTTCAAGTTCTCCTGCTCCAATTCTGCAAGACGTCCCTGTGTCTGCTGCTGATACTGATCGCGCATCAGTTGCTCTTGCGCAAGGCGAGCTTGTTCCGCCTGCAGCCTCTGCTGCTCCTCGAATTCCCTTTGCGCCTGCATCTGCTGCTGTTGCTGCTGGCGTTGTGCATCTTCCCATTGCTGCTGTAGTCTCCGCTGCTCTTCCTCATATTGCTCCTGTTGTCTCTTCTGGTCGTTCTTCCAGAACTCGTTGATCGGCTCGGGATCGACAGATGGTGCGCGTGGCTCCGGGGCTGGCTCTGCAACCTTTGGTCTCGTGGGCAGAGCAGGCGCTGACTCGTCTTCGGAGAGAAGGTTCGGCGGATCTTGTGGAAGCTTTGGAACTGTGATCAAGCTGGTCAAGTATCGCAAGTTCGAGCATTCGTAGTAGAACTTCACGAGACGGTAGTGCTGAGCGTCGTACCTGCCACGGAGCGGGGAGAGCGCTTCATCGTCGCCCAGTGCTGCGCTCGTCAGCCTAGCCTTACATCCAAATGATGCGGCGAAACTTACTGGTGTGCATAGCACGCAGCATGCTAGTAATGAACTTGTAGATACCGTAGCTCTCCTGCACCAGAGGTACCAACGCAGCTATCCTACACTCGTTGTTGGCGCCGCTGCGGAAGTGCGAGAAGATGAGCTTCTGGAAGGCATCAATCTGGTCTTGCAGTGTCATGAGATCGGAGATGGTCTCGTATCCCTCGTTGGGGTCGTTGATTGACTTCAAGCTGATGTACTCCTCATACTCAAACGTGCCTGCTTGCCGTTAGTCTGCTGCTGTTGCTGCTGCTGTTGTTACAATGCGCTCAGTGGTCGTACCATTGAACTCTGGATGCTGGCGGTGAAATGCCAGCTTAGCTAGCAGGTAGTAGATGTACTCTGAGATGAGCGGCGCATATCCTCGCGCGCCGGCGCCATCTATGGAGCCGCGCGACAGACTCTCAAGCCAGCTGGTGTTGGATTGCGCCTCCTTAAGGGCGATGGGGTGGCCTTCTTGGAGGACCTTGTGTACGGTAATGAGCGCCTTGAACGTCTGGATCTCGTCGGCGAGAATTGGCTGCCTGCGACAGCGGTCAGTAATGCTCCGGCTGGCCGAGTGTGTAGACGGTCGCTGTCCCACGTCCCTGACACAACGTACACTTTCATGCCCTGCCAGAAGGAAGCAGAGCTCTTGTGGTCCCATGTGTATACAATGCATGCGCGCACATGCTTGCCTGTCGTTACGATGAGCTTCGATCGGCTGTCTCGGAGGATGCGGACGTACGCTTCGGCGAGACCTCCTCGATACTGGTTGCTTTGCGGATGTTGATAGCAAGCTCCGACTCTTGCCTGTTTCAAATATGAGCACAACGTATCCTAATTGCCTGGAATATGTTTGACTGACTTTCCCATGTCAACGTTCCTGCTGGACCCGTAGAGCGCCATCTTGACGGCTGTCGCTGCCTGTCCAGAGCTCTCTGGCGGAGCTTTCGTTTATGGGGATAGGAGGGGAAGGAATGTGGCAATTAGTTGGGCAGACACCAAGTAAAAGGCATGCGCGTGAGTGCAATGAGAGCGGAAGAGGGGTGAATTGGACGCCCGAGCATGAGCTTCGAATCCCTGGATGCACGTCCGCCTGGAGGTTGGTGCCCCATATCTTGGCGGCCCAGAGCATTGCGTCAGCCTCGAGCCACCCTCGCGCTGCACTAACTCAGGGTTCGCTGATCCGCCCGAACTGTTGCCTTGCGTTCTACAACACATACGCGCGGCTGCATGCGCAATCGGCCTCTTTGTGAGCTGGCACTTGTAATGGAGGGAGAGATTGCGTCTGGGGAACACGGGAGCCTCGAATCCCAGCTGCATGTCACCGATCAGCACTGCACACTGCAGGACAACGCATTCGATCATCAGGAACTTTATGTCATTTTACAGGCCGTTGCTGATATGCAGCCCAGGGTATAAACGCCTTGCCAGCGCCACGCGATGCTAAGATCAAAAGTGAAGCTCTTCGCTAGTAAACATGCTCATACTGCATCCGTCTTGCTGCCATTCAAGTATGCAGCCATAGGGTCTGCCGCCATTGTGCGCTTGCGCCTATACTCCTCCATCTCTTCCTCGTTTACATCACCCGTCATCTCGGCTATGGTTCGCTTGCGCTTGGCTGCATCTTGCTTCGTCTTCTGGTCCTTGTCTGGGGCATTAGGCACGTGCTCCTCGAGTGCTTCTTCCTCTTTCCATGCGATTGATCTGGGAACTTCCTCTAGATCAGCACCTGTTCGCATTGCGTCCGCTTTTGCAAAAGCTTCTTTACCAGCCTCTCCAGTGCAATACGAGTTCTTGACCGTTGAGTGACAGCATGCAAATCCCCACTGAAAATTTGCCCACCAGCTACCCCAGACTGATGTGTGATTTCCGGGGAACACATCCTCGGCGTACTTCGACTTGGCTTTGATCTTCGGCGCACCTTTGATGCCACCTCGCTCGTCGTATTCGACGTAACGTTCATTCTCAGTGACAGCCAACTTTCGTATCGATTCGTCAGTGAACTTCTCTTGCGTGCCGTACTTTTCAGCGAGAGCTTTGGCTTTGGCCTTCTTCGCCTCTTCTTCCTCTTGGAGCTGCTTCTTCCGCATTACTTCGCCAGATGTAGGATTGGCTTGGAGATGCAGTTTGTTCTTGTCTCCACGTTCTTGTGTCTCCCATGCATAGCGCTGTGCCCTCTCAAACTCTGCAGCGTCACCAGACGCACGCATGAATCCGTCCTCTGCCACCAGCTGGGCCGCTTTGTCTGAAACCGCACCACTGTCCACCATGGATCGCGTCTTGGGGTCGTACTTGGCCGAGTCGAGGTCGAGATTCAGCAAGTATTTCGCGGTATCCTCTCGCAGTCGCAAGTTTCTGGTTGAGGTCGCCTGCTTCCTGCCCATGTCTGTTTCGGCGTCGTACTTGTCGCCGTCATCGTCATTCTCGTCTCCAGATTTGTCTCCCTCTGCGTTCTTCCTCGCGGTAAGGCGCAATTTCTCCATATCATTATATTCCTCTATGACTTGGTTGAAATCCGAAGCATCGTAACCATTCCAGCGGTCACGCTTGGCATCCCAGCTCTGTTGTACGTCTTGGATGGCTTCGTCTGCTTCGATGCGCTTGCCAGTAAATTTTGCGCCAGCCTTGCGCGGCCTGCTAAGACAATCCTTCTTCTTATGGGTCATTGCTCCGCAGTTTTCGCAGGCGCCTTTGCGATACTTGGTCGCTGCTGGACCCAGCTTCTTTCCACGATCGTACCATGCCGAGTCCTTCTCCTGCTTTTGTAGACGCTGATGCTCGAGGTAATCGTCGCCGTTGTCGTTGCCATTCTCGTCGATTGCATAGAACGGTTTCTTCGAAATGAAGGACGGGATGTACTCATTGCGCTCCTTTGCTGCAGCGGAGACATCCGGCTTTCTCGGTTCGCCGACAGGTGGCATGGTGGGCGGTGCGAGCTACGAGGTGTGAAGTTGAAGCTTGGGGAGGGTGAAGGCCCCACGCGTGGTGGTTGAACGAGGATGCGGCAAAGAGTGGAGAACTTTGGTAGCGCTGTAGGGCTGCAGCACTAGTACGTCAGGTCACCTGGTAGCGCGTGGCAATCAACGCGTCTCTCTGTTGTTCGGCGTCGCGCCTGTACCAACCCTTGCTTTATTCTTGTAATCCCAGGAGGGCGCATTGAATCATGTGGTCTGCCTTTATACGTATCTTGCACACTCAATTCTGTTCCGACAGCGTCACTCTGGCATCGATGTCGTCATGGAGAACTTCCGCTTTCGCCTGAATTGCATCGACAACTACCAGGCGACACAGACAGATCTTGATCCTGCTTTGAGACGTGGGAACGGTCCTTCGCAAAAGTCGCGAGAAGCTTCACCTCAAGTACCTATCGTCCGAGCATTTGGCGCCACCGAGACTGGTCAGAAAGTATGTGCGCACATCCATGGAGCGCTGCCGTATCTGTATCTTGAATATGCAGGGGCACTTGACAAGGATGCTGGTGAGTGCAATGTGCGCACTACCTAGTAAGATACTGAGCCTGAATAGTCACCACCTACATGCAATCCCTCCGAGTGTCAATCGATCACGCCCTCGCCACAACATACCGTCGGAATCCATACGATGGCAAGGCAATCTATGTTGGCCATATCTCGCTGGTCAAGGGAGTGCCTTTCTTTGGGTACAATGTCGGGTACAAAGTCTTTCTCAAGGTCTACCTACTGAATCCGATGCACATGACAAGGTTTGCCGACTTGCTGCACCAAGGAGCCATCTTGAATCGTGTATTCCAGCCATACGAGAGCCACTTACAATACCTGCTGCAATGGATGTGCGATTATAATCTGTTTGGGTGTGATTACATAGATTGCGCGAAGGTTCAGTTTCGTGGGCCTGTTCCCGACAGCAACGAAGTAGACTCCAAAAGACACAAGTGGCACGATAAGTCAATTCCAGAAGAATTTGTCACAGAGGACGACCAGTTTCCCCGACATAGCCATTGCACACTTGAGGTCGATATCTGTGTACAAGATATTCTGAACCGACACGAACTTCAGTACCGACCGATCCACCACGATTTCCTTGAACGATCCAGTCAGATGCCACGGAACCCGGACGATAAGTATGTACCATCAATGGCTGGCCTTTGGAAAGATGAGACGCGTCGTCGAAAGCGGCGCATGGGACTCAGCGACACAGCAAGCAGCCCATTTCCTGCTGAGGTGATGGTCTCGATGTCAGCAGATCCAAGGAGCACTGAAAAAGGTGGTTGGATACACGAAGAAGAATACCGGGAGCTTGTAATGGATCTGATCAAGGACGAGAAAGAACACACAGATGATGTCAGCTTTGGCACCTTCGTGAAAGCAACGCCAGGTCTGGACAAGATAAAGACTACAGTAGAGAGTGTTGAGGACCTGTATCCAGAGAATCTCTGGGATCAGCTCCTCGATGACGACGAAGAAGAGCCGGAGGCGGAGCTGGAAAATATAGGTGACGAGTTTCAAAGCACGATGACACTCGTGAACGCACTCCCAGGGAACGATTTGCTGCCTGGCAATGTTGAGCAGCTTCCAGACCTCGCCAACCACGCTGCTGAAGACGATGCCAGAGAAGATGATCAGTCGGACAGTGAAGAGCAGCAATCTCTGGATCCATTGACTGCGTCGCTAATGCGAGAATCGGGCAATGGCGAAACCTCTGAAGACCGTTTTGACGAAGGCATCGACCTCGTGGACCCCAGTGACGCAGGGAGCATAGTCGACCCAACCAGTCCATCCACTGTACGCAAACGGGACCTGCAGCCTGAGTTTGAGTCCCCATCAAAACGCCAACGCATATTGAACTCTTCTCCACTTGCAGCCAGGAAGGTCTCCTTCCGCGAAAGACTCGAAGGCTCTAGGGGTATAAGCACATCTCAAAAGCGATCTGATGAGGGAATGAGGCCCGACCAACTGTCTCAAACGAGCATCAAAGCATCGGGACATGGCGGGCCATCAACCATGTCCTTTCCAACCGTGAAAAACTACAATGATCCAGGAACGAAACTGCGACTTAGCCAATCCGGATACTCAAACTCACAGGAGCTCCCGAAGACACCTGGAGCCAAACATGCGTCGGTGGGGGAGACACTCATGACTCCAGTCACCCCCTGGACCCATCAGAAGACTTCGCCTTTGAAGCCTAACAGCAGTGGTCCAAGATCAGCAGAAGGAGCAATATCATTGGTGGATAACCTTGTCAAATCATATCCTCATCGACGCTCTACGCTATACTATAGTAGTCTTCCGCCATCTCTGGTTGAGGTCCGGGATACCATGATGCATGCTGGCTTGCCACCTGTCCTGTTCCAGGAAGCCTACTACAGTAATGAGAGGGATGTACCCGATCGAGCCCGTGACTACGCGGGACGCGAGTTCAAATTACAGAGCACGACAGTACCCTACTTACCTCCGTTCGATCCCAGTGGGAAACATCCAGCCAACTTTGGTGACAATAGACCTTTATTAATCAACAAAAAGAAGCTACAAGCAGATAGCAGGTGGAGATCTCAACGCTGTACTTTGCGGAATTGGGAGATCGCGAAACCACCCCCCTCTTTTGAGGAAGTGCATGTCTGGCTTGAACAAGAAACGGCCAAAAGCATTCCGGCAAGGAAACCAAAACGCCAGAAGCCTGCAACTCCCAAGCCACGCAAAGTCAAATTCATGGATCACCTCTCGCAAATCGAAGGGCCCACGCAGAAAAACAAACACGGTTTCAAGTTCTCTCAGAAGCAGAAGTCGACGAGTGTGAAGCATGAAACGCAATACATGAGCATTATGAGCCTGGAAGTACATGCTAATTCGCGTGGCGATCTTGTACCGGATCCTGCGGAAGATGAGATCCAATGCATTTTCTGGACGGTCGAAGGCGAGGAGAACGCAACAACAGATCGCCCTCGAATTGGCGTTCTCTGTCTTTCGGAGGAGAACGGTATTGCCGAGCGTATAGCCAAGCAAGTCTCGGTCGAAGTCGAGTATGAAGAAGACGAACTGGACCTCATCAATCGAATCGTAGATATTGTACGGCAGTTCGATCCAGATATTCTCACTGGCTACGAAGTTCACAACAGTTCTTGGGGTTACTTAATCGAGCGAGCGAGGATGAAGTTCGAGTACAATCTCTGTGATGAGATCAGCAGAATGAAGTCTCAGTCTCATGGCAGGTTCGGCAAAGATGCCGATAGATGGGGATTCACGCACACATCGACTATTCGTGTAACTGGACGTCACATGATCAACATCTGGAGGGCAATGCGAGGGGAGCTGAACTTGCTTCAGTACACCATGGAGAATGTCGTGTTCCATCTTCTGCATAAACGTATACCCCACTACACGCATTCTACTCTTACCAGCTGGTATCTCAGTACCAAGCCTCGCGATCTGACCAAGTTACTGCGCCATTTTCTCAATCGTATCCAGCTCAATCTTGACATTTTGGAAGCAAACGAGATCGTTCCCCGCACGAGTGAGCAGGCCCGCTTGTTGGGTGTCGACTTCTTTTCCGTCATCTCCCGAGGATCCCAGTTTAAAGTTGAGTCCACTATGTTTCGCATAGCCAAACCAGAGAACTTTGTCCTCGTCTCTCCGAGTCGTAAACAGGTCGGTTTGCAAAATGCCCTCGAGTGTCTGCCGTTGGTCATGGAGCCACAGAGTGACTTCTATCCCAGTCCGCTGCTGGTGTTGGATTTCCAGTCATTGTACCCGAGTGTGATGATTGCATACAACTTGTGCTACTCTACGTGCTTGGGACGAATCACCAGCTGGCGAGGGCGCAACAAAATGGGTTTTATGGACTTCAAGCGCGAGCCTGGACTCTTAGGTCTTGTACAGGACCATATTAACATTGCGCCAAATGGTATGATGTACGTCAAGCCAGAGATGCGCAAATCTCTGTTGGCAAAGATGCTGGGCGAGATTCTGGAAACGAGAGTGATGGTCAAGAGTGGCATGAAGCAGGACAAAGACGACAAAATATTGCAGCAGCTTCTCAACAACAGACAACTGGCTTTGAAGTTGCTTGCTAACGTTACCTACGGCTACACGTCAGCCTCTTTTTCAGGTCGTATGCCATGCTCAGAGATCGCGGATAGCATTGTACAGACAGGACGAGAGACCCTCGAAAAAGCCATTGCCCTCATTCACGCCACTGAGAAATGGGGAGCCGAGGTCGTCTATGGAGATACTGATTCTCTCTTTATCTATCTGAAAGGCCGCACTCGCGACCAGGCCTTTACCATCGGCGAAGAAATCGCCAAAGCTGTCACAGAAGCTAATCCACGCCCTATCAAACTGAAGTTCGAGAAGGTATATCATCCTTGCGTCCTGCTAGCCAAGAAGCGCTACGTTGGTTTCAAGTATGAACACAGAAACCAGGCCGAACCCGAGTTCGACGCCAAGGGGATAGAAACTGTCCGCCGTGACGGTACACCTGCCGAACAAAAGATCGAAGAACGAGCACTGAAGATCCTCTTCCGCACTGCGGATCTCAGCCAGGTCAAATCGTACTTCCAAGATCAATGCACCAAGATCATGCAGGGCCGCATCTCAATTCAAGACTTCCTCTTCGCCAAAGAAGTCAAACTAGGCACGTATTCAGACCGTGGCCCGCCGCCGCCAGGCGCCCTCATCGCCACAAAACGCATGCTGGCCGATCCACGCACGGAGCCTCAGTATGGCGAACGAGTTCCATATGTGGTAATCACAGGGGCGCCTGGCGCCCGGTTGATCGACCGTTGCGTGGCACCTGAAGTCCTGCTCAACAACGAGCATCTCGAGCTCGACGCAGAGTACTACATCTCCAAGAACCTAATCCCGCCACTGGAACGTATTTTTAATCTTGTGGGCGCCAATGTGCGCCAATGGTACGACGAGATGCCCAAGGTACAGCGCATGCGCTCCGTTGCTGTTCCCTTCGCTGGGCCAAAGTCTACGGGTCTTGTCACCGGTAATCAACCCACGTTGAAAAAGACTCTAGAGAGCTACATGAAGTCAAGCTCTTGCATAGTCTGCCGCACTAAGCTACCTCCGCCTCCGCCACCTTCTCTAATTCTTGATGCCGAGCAATCCCCATTCAAGCTCCTGCCGCTCTGCGGTTGTTGTTTGCGTCGTCCAGCTACTGCGCTGCTTGCGCTCAAAGAGCGGATTTGGAAGGCTGAGATGAGAGTCAAGGATGTGGACAGGGTGTGTCGTAGTTGCTCGGGGCTTGCGTGGGGAGAGGAGATCACGTGTGATAGTAGGGATTGTCCAGTGTTTTATACCCGGATCAGGGAGAAGAGCCGGTCAGGAAATCTAAGAGAGGGTGTGGGCAGCGTGGTGAGTGTGTTGGAGGAGGATATGGAGGAGGAATTTGAGACTGAGGCTGGGAGAACTGGTAAGGGTAAATCAAAAGCTGTCAGTAGAGAACAGTTGACGTGGTAGTATATTTGGAGTCGAATAGTGCGATCTATCGAGTGATATCCAGCTCTTTCGCGACGTATTATGGTTGCTTGTCCGCTGGTGCGAGTGCGAGCTTGACCTTGTCGCAGTTTGGATATGACTGCAATCATTTTGAGCACGCACATGCTGGGTTTCTCACACCAGATTGAACCCATGCAAGTATGTATACCATCTTCTCGGCAATTTAAACAAAATACCAAGTCTTCTATATTGATATTTCAGAAACTTAATATCGTTCAAACTGACAATTCTTTCAGGTAAGTCAAGCTCGTCCAATAATTACTTAGCAGAGGTTACTCGGACTGTTCATTACAATAATGTACATATGTGGACAGTGAGCAGTGGTGGGTGGTCATGAGTACCAAGAAGGGCACAGATGATCATAGACTCAGCTGTGGAGGTAGTGACTATGAGTAGTAAGTTTGTATCAATATCTTGCAAATATCTCTGTTACATAATTTGGGAGGTGTAACAGAGAGACACTAAGAGAGACGTAGACCCCATGAAATAGCGCTAGTGCAACCCCAGCTAGTACCCTTGCATCCTCAATTTAGCGCCCGTAGTGTGGAGGATTCGCGGAACGAGGTATCGATCCCAATGACGTCCTACCTGCTTTTGCAGTCTGGGGGCAAAGCAAGCATTGGTCTGCAGTCAGATATCACATCGGACCGATGATAATGCCTCGATGCATAGATCACGTTGTGATGAGATGATCGTCGGGGCTACTCAGGACCAGACGTGAGGCTGAGCGCCCGGCTTTCCTGGGCACAAGCTTACCAAGACCTGCACTGCAGCCATGTACCCACATGAGCGCTGGCTCCCTCGCTCCTCACTGACACTGCGTCGATATGCTCTTGCATAGCCATGGCTGAAGAGGTACATCCATCTTCAAACCCCGATAGCCCGTAAGCCGTACACTGATCAACTCCGCAGCACTCGTCCACGCCACATGCTGCGCTCCCTAAGAGCCAGATTAAGCCCGTCTCGTATGGCGGCTCCTCAGCCTTCACGAGCCCTCACGACTCAGCAATAGAGGTGTCGCCTGTTGACCATCCGTTCTACGCTCCGCCGCTGCGGTACACATACTCCCATCCCCAAGGGCATCGCATCATACCGCCGAGTATCAAAGGGCATGGACGTCTCATTCTTGCACGTCGGACGATGCCGTATGGAGTGGGCGTATTGATTGTGATTGGGTCCTTTGCATGGGCTGTGTTTGTAGCCATGCATGTGTTTGAGCTGCTCGGGGCCAAGCACCCGAGCACCAGGCCGGATCATGGTAGGGGACCTTGTAAAGGATGGTTATGTTGAAGGCTTTCAGCCAAAATGTCATCCCTGGGTATGATTGAGTGCCATTGTGTCTTGGATGACGATCACAAGATGAATTTGCTTCTCTGCCATGTCAGAGTTCAGTCTTGGTTTTTAGAAGGCGGATCTGTGATTGCTTTTTGAGACATGACGACAGCAAAGACCCAGGCATCGGATCTTTTACAACACATGTGATGCTCATGTGGAGTATGATGAGGCTTTCAGTAACTAGATAGCCATGGTTTTTTTGCATGCACCTAGATCCAAAGAAGCGATGCATTAGATTGAGACGTTACCAACTCCAGTCATGTTCCATGCCCACCAGCATAGATTTTAATACATTTGACTCCTTCCACAGAATAGAAGATGTTATTGAAATGTGGTATCATACGCTCCGATTCTCACCGAACCTCCTTCTATCCCACTCAATATCTGTTCGCATCTCCGGAAACCTTTCATAAAACTCCTCCCTTACACTCCAGCGGCCTAGGTCATTGTGATATCTTTCGAAAAGGGACGTTGGGAAGTGGTGCCCTGCAACTTCGTTGTAGTAGAAAGCATCCTCGAAGGCGAACGGCCAGTCGAATTTGAGGTAATGACTGTACACATGCGAAAGTGCTGAAGTCTGAAAGATAGCAGTGTGTTGCGACACCAGACGATCACGAAGAGTGGGCCAGGCAAAGAAATCGATTGCAATGGGATGTTCTGTCGATGCTTGTGTCACGCTTGGGCGCAGCCATTTCGGAACTTGTTCGAGCTGCTCAACGGTGCTGTTGAGGTAGTACTTCACTTCATTAGCTTACCGCGACGAATAGAACCCGAGCATCTGCATTAGCGACGTACCTTGAGAAGCTTGAAGCTTTTGTACGCTGTAGCCAAACGCTCCATTCTTGGCAAGTGACAGAACAAGTACTCATCCACTTGCTTCACAATCACGAGCGCGGGGCTCTGCATCCATGTATCAGGTATGTTGTTCCAGCCCTCTTTAATACTGAGATATAGTAGCCCGGCTTCAGCCGGCGCAGATAACTTCTTTCTATACAAAGTAAGGGACTTTGACCCTGGTGAGCGACTGTGATTTACCTTGTCAAATAGTTCATTCGATTTCTTCCATATGGGACACACAGCGTTGGAGGCTGGAGGATTTGACGAGTCTGGAGCTCCAATATGGAGTATTGTTGGAGATGGACAACGCCAGTCACCGAAAAACTAGGCATGTCAGCATTGCATGCTGATGGCAGGTACAAATCATAAAGCGCATACTTCTTGCATCAACGGTCCCCATGAGGCAGTTGCTGGACTATTCTCCCAGTCTTGCATAGCAACAGGCGTCCTTCGGACTTCAATGATCGAGTCTGGTCGTGGCAATTCTTCCACAATTTCAAGACCCAGGTCCATGTGTGGTCTCGGCGAGGCAGGTACGTTGCTTACTATGTTCATGCCATCCAAATCTACTGACCTGGCATTGACCCTGCGTTCGTTAAATTCGTAAGAAGTCGGGAGGTCTGTCGGTGTAGGAAGTGATGATTTACACTCCTCAACGAAGGATACCGTGCGCGGCTTAGGCGATCGATGCCCTACCGGCTTGTGAGCTTCTGTGTTGAAGTCATAGAAGACTGAGCGAGTATCTGATGCATACCATTACTGGAAGAAGCTGGTGAAGCTATTGCACCTACGCCGTTCGTCGTCAAGGGCTCTGGTGCATTCGTTCGAGGAGTAAGATCGCTTCCAAGAACGCTCTTAACATTTTCAATTATGCCTCGAAGTCGCTCATTCTCTACTCGCAGGCCGTCGATCTCGGATAGCAGATTCGCTGTCCGTCCATTTCGATCCTGGTCTCGAAGAATTTGAATTGTTCGTTCCAGCTCAGCAATATGTGTCTTAGTTTTCTCTCTTAAGGATCTTTGGGCCTCTCGGTCGATCGCGCGTTTGCGTTCTCGTCGTTCCTGCTCTCCCAAACACGAGGCACGTCTCTTACGTTTGACGACAGGTGCAACAGGGGGTGCAAGCTCAGCAGCATCACTGGGACGCCGGTTGACCATAGCGGCAACGCTCATAGGTGAACAAGAAACAGAAGAACTGATACTGAGTCGTTATGGACTTGTCAAGGTAGATCAAGTCTCGGAAGTGGATCGTCGTTCCCTATAGCTTTATTCGAACCACCATGTACCGAGCTGCCCCTGTGCATGCGCACCCATTTGTGAAGTGTCGGCCGAAACGCAATCCGTAGTGCCGGAAAGCCACAATGCGGGGGAATGGTGTGGGGCGACCGCGGGACCGGCGGATGCAAGCTTCCGGTCGAGTTCAATACCTCTTTTGGGCATAACGAAGTCATGCCAGGCTCGGTCATTGGTGTGAGACGACGGGAGCCTGAGTCGTGGTGTGGGAGGGAGGAGATACCGAACATTGCCGGGAAAGCAAGCTCTCGTCTGTATACCGGATAATCGTGATGTTGGAGCGACATGCTAGAGATGTATTTCAGATAGCTACCGCTGAAGTATTGATAGACATCGTTTTCTGATGTGACAGTCTGCCCTCGGCCTACAGTTTCGAAGGCTTCCAATCTGGTTTCCTCTTCTGCGCAAACGCAGTCAAGCCCTCAAGCGCATTCTCACCAGATTGCAATGCATCGTTGTAGCGTTCAATCGTGAGTTGAGTAGCACGTTCAACACTCCCATGTTCTAAGCTGTCCTTCAACGCTGCTCTGGTGACAATTGCCGCATCTGGCGAAATTGCAGCGATCTCCTTTGCCAGCTTCAACGCTTCATCCACTACTGTATCTTGGGATGGCGATATGCGGTTGATGATGTTGAGCTCCTTCGCTCGTTGAGCAGTTATCGGAATGCCAGTCAGAGCCATTTCTGAAGCTACTGGCAGGCCAACGATCCGGACTAAACGTGCTGGACCACCGGCGCCTGCGAAGATGCCCCGCAACGCTTCTGGAAGACCGAAAGTTGCATTTGGAGCGGCCACAACCAGATCACTCATTGCTTTTAGTGACCATTGCACGTTTTTGGGGGATAAAAACTCACCAGCCAAGAACAATCTCGAACCCTCCGCCCAACGCGAAGCCATTGACAGCAGCAATGACCGGCTTCTTGCCTGCTCTTCGGCTCAGACCAGCAAAGCCACTGAGAGGATGTCTCATCAATCCTGGATTAACGTCACTCTTCCCACTTCTGATCCTTCCCAATTCAATCAAGTCTTGACCGGCACAGAAACTCTTTTTGCCAGCACCGGTAACGATAGCACAGCGCAAGTTGTCTTCTTTGTCGAACCAATCGAAGACCTGGCCCATCTCCTGATGTCCGGCAAATGGAATGCTATTCATCTGCTTTTCACGGTTTATTGTGACAAGTAGGACATAGTCGGCTGGGTACGAGAGGAGGACGTGGGATGTCGGTGGCGGGCTGGTCTTGGGTCTGATGGTCGACATTGTGATTTCGGTGATGATTGAGCTGGACAAGCTTAACGGTGTGTAGGAGGTAGCAGAATCGCTCTCTTAGTAGGACCTACATGGCTGCTGCTTGCCGGTAAGCTGTCGAACACGCACGTCTGAGCCGAGGTCCCCCACACTTTCTGACTATGGTTAGCGTTGTTGGTCGTTCAGCCTTGCTCTCATCTGGCCGGTACTGCCTGCGAGAAGTCATCGCAGGATCCACTGCATTCGCATTTCGTTTGATAGGTTTCACAATTTAGTGCTATGCCTACGTTGTTTGAGCAGAGAGATATTCAACTGGTCAGCTTGCAATACACGAGATTTTAGGATGGCGGAACGCATTGAGATCACAGCAGACTGCGACAATCTCAAACAGCACACTGCTCCTTCCACGTGAAAGTCTGGCGCCTACGCCGTGTGTGATATGTCCTGTTGAACGAAAGAATCCATTGGCCGGCATATCGTCAGTACACGGATGATCATGACAGTTGGGCACGAACGATAGTGAAAAGGGGATCTAAATGCACGTGCTTAGTGGCTGTGATTGGCTTAAACCACTACATGGTTGCTCGCGATTGGCGCAGCCACCGTCATTAACACTCAGCAATTTCGTACGAACCAGTGGGCTCAAGCGTTGCATTAAGTGCCAGGGTGTCCTGTTCTGGCCGTTGTGCAAGTGCTTGCTGCCGCCGTGGGACGACTTCGTTGTTTGAGGTTGTGAAGGATGCGGCAAAATGTTGTGTCGGGATTTTTCGACTGTGTTTACAAACAGTGACCTAGACAGCTCAGCCCGCAGCCCTGGAGGCCGCCAGCTGCCTCTTGGCTCTCTGGCCGAATGACCTCAATTAACGCGAGGTTTCAGGCTGCGTGATGTGATGCATGGATCATAATCTGGCTATGACTTCTCCAGATATCAAATACAACAGGTGCTGAACGAGGGCAGTCCTGCCGTACGTCACGGTTAGCGCGTTGCTACCGGACCGCAGTTAGGGAGGCTTCAGGTCTCCTTTTCAACAGTCAACCTGTCCACAGTCGACTGATCCACCAATTGGCACGCTGTTTGTATCGTTTCCAGAGCAATCGTTGTAAGTCATGCACTCCGCTGAAACCCATGTTCCCTGAGAGCTCCGACACCACAATTGGCGCACACACCACCATCATCTTGCAACGCCGTTTCAACCGCATTGAGCTGCCACTCGTCCTCTTCCAACGCACCCGCACAGCCAAAGACATTGCTGACAATAGTCCGCACCCACTGCAGACATGAGTTCCGGTGTGCGCAACTTACGCGCCATGTTTGAGCAGAACGCGGCTTCTTCTTCTCCTGAACCCCGCGGCCGTTCGCCAGGAAGCTCGTCCGCAGTCGACGACACCAGCCGCCCGACGTCCAAAGTGCGCGCTTCCTTCGTTTCCGTCGAACACACAATGCCTCACGCAGGCGACTTTGCCGGTGCGAACAAGACCACCCCGTCCAACAGCACAGCCGCGAACCGTCGCGAGAGCTTCAGCGTGACCGAGGACACTACCGGAGCGGTCGCAGACCTCAGGAAGACCATCAGTGAAGAGAAGGAAGAGCGCCGGAAGAGCGTGGCCATCATTGACCCCGTTCCTGAGCAGGCAGTGGCTTCGCGAGAGTCGTCCGCGGGCCCACCGCCCGTCAGAGGCGAGCCTGAAGGCGACATTGTCAACCTAGGGCATATCATGAAGGGTTCCGAATTCCCAGAATCTTCGGCGGATACAGCTGCTGGCGCACCTCAGCCGGAGGAGGTGCCTGAGGAGGTGCCGGCCCCTGAGCTCGCTGTCGTCGCGGAGGAGCCAGTGAAAGAGGAGGAGGCCACCCCGGAGCCAGTGAAGGAGACACCTGCCGAGAATCCAGACAAGGCTACGACGGGCGCGCAAGAAGAGGTTGCTCTGAAGCCAGCAGACCCGACTGATGCTTCTGCCGTCTGTGGCAAAGCTTTGGCCCCTCCTGCTGAGGAGCTGAAGCCCAGCGCTGAGCCTGTAACAACTTCTCCTGCGACTCCAGCTGCTCCAGCCGCTTCAGCTACACCGGCTGAGCCTGCCGCAAAGACACCAAAGCCTGCATCAAGCAGTGCAAAGGCGAATGGCACACCGGCGAAGAAGGGTAGGCTTGAACCCACCAAGCCCGCGGCTATCTCTACCACCAAAGCCACTGCGTCCAAAAGCACACCAATCAAGAGCCCACTGCCAAAGTCCATGCCGAGGACGCCCACTAACGTGAAGCCGTCGGCTCCTGCTGCTAAGGCTGCGACTCCCGTGTCGAAGCCCGCTGCAACCGCAAAGCCTGCAGCAAAGCCGATTACAAAGGAGCCAGTCAAGGCTGCTGCGCCTAAGCCAAAAACCAGTCAAACATCGCTGCGACAGTCGACAGCCACAGCTCCCACCGCCGCCGCAAAGGCCAAGGCGGCCGCTGCTGAGAGCAAGAAACCAGCGCCTACCAAGCCCAGGTACGTTTTGTTTGGCTTTCAGATGCCACCTCCTAACTTATGACTACAGAGATACGACCGCCACTTCACCTCCCGCATTGAAGAAGCCAAAGCCAAGATCGCCAACCCGACCTGTCACGCTGAACTCGCGCCTTACAGCTCCCACGGCCGCATCGGCCGCCAAATTGCAAGGAGAAGAGGCAAAGGTCACCCGAAAGCCCTCGACCGCCACGCGCCCTGCACCCAAGCCTACAACCGCTAGGACCTCGCGTCCTTCAATCACGCCTAGCACGGTTACAAGCAAGCGGCCGGAATCGCGCGCATCAACAGCTGGCGGTGCCAAGCCGGGTTTCCTCGAG
Source organism: Curvularia kusanoi (assembly GCA_011058905.1). Classification (NCBI taxonomy): domain Eukaryota; kingdom Fungi; phylum Ascomycota; class Dothideomycetes; order Pleosporales; family Pleosporaceae; genus Curvularia; species Curvularia kusanoi. The sequence goes on from SWKU01000008.1 coordinate 23,734, forward strand.
CGTATGGCTCGACCCACTGCGGCCAGTGCCAGCAAAGTGCACGACAAGCCCACTTCGCCGCCCCGGAAGGCCCCCGCAAAGTCGAGTGTCCTTCAAAAGGGCAAGAAGAAGGTAGAGGAGATTGCGAGCAAGGCCAAGGAGGCTGTGACATCGAATGGTCACGAGGAGGAGCCCCCAAAGACAGAGCCTGCCGGCAACGCTACTGCAACCAACGAGACTTCTGAAGAGCCTGCTTCCAGCCAAACAGCGGAGTCCAGCCTGGATGTTGCTGCCCAACAGGTAGAGCAGCCTGAGCCTGCTCAACAAGAAACGCTGGCTGCAGAAGGCGAGCCGTCCGCCACGGAACTACCGGCATCTCACGTCGAAGGCGAATCTGTCCGCTAGTCACAAAGTTCGCCATACCTTCGTCAAAGGGTCGTCCCGTGTCAGTGTACGCGATGCTCCTAGGAGAGAAGACTCTTCCACGCGCGTCGTCATACTATGGCTCTGATCAGGTGGCTCATTCTTCTTTCTCTTCTCTTCCTATACCAGCATTTCCAGGAGCGTTCATCTCGCGGAGCTTCATATCCATTGGCGGTGTTCTTGATTTTTGAGGCCGAAAGCTGGTGTTCTGCTCTTTTACAATCTTGTGCTCTGGATATGGGCTGTTGTTGTCAGATTTGGGCCTAGACGCTAGGTCAGGCTGAAGGCACTGCGGCAGGATAAGAGCTCGTTTCATAAGATTCTCAGGGCGATCACCGGATGTGCCCGACCTTATCCATAGCATTGAAATCAATATAGAATTAATCGACCGCTGCCAGAAACCGTGGTTGAGGCCTTGGCAAGGGACAACGTCAGGTGAGGGCTGCACGTAGGTAGCTCATACTCAATGGACGCGTGGTTAGGTAGCCAATCGGAGGCTATAGTTTCCCTTCCTACCACGAAAGTTTCCTTCCATCCCAGAACCAACAGTAGACGCCAGCGTCGTCCCTTCACTTTTTGTTTTCCTGTTGTGTATAATATTGTCCGTGATGAGGATTCAATCTCTCGTCAGAGCGCAGTCGCTCGCCACCGGAGGCCTTCGCACTGCTGCTCGTACAGCTTCGCGGACCCCTTCTCGATGCGCGCTCTCCACCGCCACGGCGTCGCGCACACCCTTTACGAACGGCGTGAAGACCGATACATGGATCAACAGCCAGCAGAGGAGATGGCAGTCGGTAGCCGCACAAGTGTAGGTCCAGCCAATACAATTGTGACATTAATATTGTGGCGATAGCGAACGAAACTGACGCCTCACAGGTTGGCGCAAGCCAAAGATGACCCATCGACTCTGAGCCAGGACGACATTGTCGCCAACCTCGACCCCGTCGAACAGCAGCGCTTGTCGCGAGTTCGCAACATCGGTATCGCAGCGCACATTGACTCCGGCAAGACCACCGTCACCGAGCGCGTCCTCTTCTACACTGGTCGAATCAACGCTATCCACGAGGTCCGAGGAAAAGATGCCGTTGGTGCAAAGATGGACTCGATGGACTTGGAGCGTGAGAAGGGTATCACTATCCAGTCTGCTGCGACGTTCTGTGACTGGGTCAAGAAGGATGTGGATGGCAACGAGGAAAAGTACCACGTGAACTTGATCGATACACCTGGGCATATTGATTTCACCATCGAGGTCGAGCGTGCTCTCCGAGTTCTCGACGGCGCTGTCATGATTCTCTGCGCTGTCAGCGGTGTTCAGTCCCAGACCATCACAGTCGACAGGCAGATGAAGCGCTACAACGTTCCCAGATTGTCTTTCGTTAACAAGATGGATCGTATGGGCGCCAACCCTTGGAAGGCTGTCGAGCAGATCAACAAGAAGCTCCGCATTGCTGCTGCAGCCATTCAAGTTCCCATTGGACGCGAGGACAACTTTTTGGGTGTGGTTGATCTGATCAAGATGCAGGCGATTTACAGTGAAGGCGAGAAGGGAGAAATCATCAGGGTCACAGACGAGATTCCGGCCGATCTGGTCGAGCTTTGCAAGGAGAAGAGGCTGACGCTTATCGAGACTCTTGCGGATGTGGATGACGAGATTGCTGAGATCTTCTTGATGGAGGAGACACCAACAGAAGCTCAGATCAAGGCTGCTATCCGCCGCGCAACCATCTCTCTCAAGTTCACTCCCGTTCTCATGGGTTCAGCGCTTGCCGACAAGTCAGTGCAGCCCATGCTCGATGCCGTCTGCGACTACCTGCCCAATCCTGCCGAGGTCGAGAACATGGCTCTGGACAAGAAGAGGGCTGAAGCACCGGTCAAGCTGGTTTCCTACAACGCGCTTCCTTTCGTCGGTCTTGCGTTCAAGCTTGAGGAGAGCAACTTTGGTCAATTGACATACATCCGTGTTTACCAGGGTACCTTGAGGAAGGGTATGAACGTCTTCAATGCGAAGACCGACAAGAAGGTCAAGATCCCCAAGATCGTGCGCATGCACTCCAACGAGATGGAGGAGGTTCAGGAGGTTGGTGCTGGTGAGATCTGCGCTGTGTTTGGTGTGGACTGCGCATCGGGTGATACTTTCACCGACGGCGGTCTTGGATACACCATGGTAAGTACTGTTTGTTTGACGGAAGAGGTTCAAATGCTAACATTTCACAGTCCTCCATGTTCGTTCCTGAGCCTGTCATTTCGCTGTCCATCAAGCCAAAGCATACCAAGGATACACCCAATTTCAGTAAAGCCATGAACCGTTTCACGCGCGAGGATCCCACTTTCCGTATTCATGTCGACCCTGAGTCCCAAGAGACCGTTATCTCCGGTATGGGTGAATTGCATTTGGACATTTACGTCGAGCGTATGCGCCGTGAGTACCGCGTCGAGGTCGAAACTGGTCAGCCACAAGTCGCGTACCGCGAGACGCTGACAAAGCGCGTCAACTTCGATCACACTTTGAAGAAGCAGTCCGGTGGTTCCGGAGATTTTGCTCGAATCATCGGATGGATGGAGCCTTCTGAGACCCTGGAGGAGAACCAGTTCAAGACCGAAGTTACCGGTGACAACCTTTCCGAGAAGTTCTTGTACGCTTGCGAAAAGGGTTTCAACACTTCCATCATGAAGGGTCCCTTGCTTGGTCACCGCGTCCTTGGTACCACAATGGTTATCAACGACGGTCAAACGCACGCTGTCGATTCCAGTGAAATGGCTTTCAAGAACGCTACCGCACAGGCTTTCCGCAAGGCTTTCGCCCAGGCCGGACCCCAGGTCCTTGAGCCTTTGATGAAGACGACCATTACCGCGCCCTCCGAGTTCCAAGGTTCAGTCATTGGTCTGCTCAACAAACGCAACGCCGTCATCATCGATACCGAGATCGGCCCTGAGGATTTCACTGTCTACGCTGACTGCTCGCTGAACTCCATGTTTGGATTCAGTTCGCTGCTGCGAGCTAGCACTCAAGGAAAGGGAGAGTTCAGCATGGAGTTCAGCCACTACAGCCCTGCGCCGCCGCAGTTGCAGAAGGAGCTCTGCGCTAAGTTCGAGAAGGAAAGGAAGGACAAGGAGTAGCGAAGCAACGATGACGTAAGAAATGTCTTGATTGGAAGTTACATACCTTTTGTACTATTGTTCTCGGAAGAAGGCTCGAGGAATAGGGCTTGCATATAGACAGGCGCATTTTGGAAATTTGGGTGTAGTATAGCTGTACATGTACGATTGACGTATGTATCATGTGGAAGACAAATGATATCCCCTCCATTGATCAGATTAGCTCATCGTCACAAAATTTGCATGAGAAACTATGCTTCACAGGTGGCGCCCATTTAACGATAACGTATCGTAGATGGCCAACTGATTGACCTCCCTCTCATTCTCGAGGTAGCTTCAACTACATAATTCCCTTCGTATCACTAGCCCCCATCCTATATGTACATATTCGTAATCGTCATTCTGAGATGCTGTTGTACATGCGCAGGCCCGTCGCGACTGTCTGCTTTTCCTTCTCTCCTTCGAGCGGCACGCCGCCTAGTTCTTCTCAGCACGAGCAGCCTTCAAGCTCTGGTACTGTCGCGACAGGATGGTAGGGCGGTTATTGATGCTGCCAAACGCCTGAGTGACGATGGGCGAGCTTTCGGTGCGGATCGTGGTACCGATGGCCATGAAGAAGCTGTGGCTTGGTGTGAGTGTTTGCAGTGCATACTCTGAATCTTGTACGCACCCGAATGTCGCCGCAGATCCTGCCATGTACTGTCCGAGGGTTCGCAGCATGCCGTTTGGCCCAGGGCCGTAGCGCACGATGTTGGTGAATCCTGGTTGCGTTAGTAGTTTCCTTGGAAACAGATATGGATGCAGCGCACCGAAGATGAAGCCAATGATCAGACCAACCGCTATGTAGACTGTCAGAGCGCATTTCACGTTGTGTCAGTTCTTCGCGACGTACATCCACCCATCATGCCACCCATCTTCACTGCAAACTGTTAGTCGATCGGCGTAATGTGGGAATCGCGAATGCATACGCTTGTCGAGGGTGGAGGGGCCATGTGCGCCACCTCCAGGCATAGCTCCGACAGGAACGGGCATCTTGACGAGTGTTTGAGGCGCTGGTTTATGGAGCAGTTGCTGAGAGACACACGGCGGTTCGAGAGCTGCTCGGTGCCGAGATGCACTCCACTTGAGCTAAGTCAGTGCACGGTCTGCTGTGCTCCGCAATGTGATGCATACTGAAGTGTTGCGACACAATGTCACTGAAGGTCACCATGTGCTCGTTTGGATCGATGATAGATCTGCAGTCCACAGAGTACCCATATGTAGAAGATCGCTGTGTGCTGACTTGCTCCTACGAAGCCTCACTTTCACGCCCGGACAGCTGCCATGCACGTGATCAGCGACCGATCTGGCAGTGCGCCGCAGGCAATGTTTGGGACTCGACTTCGCTGCGATCTGTTCAGCGCGTCAGTGCATACGCTATTGTTCCAGAGTGCTTGCTCCAATAATCGTTCTGCTGCTGCATGTTCCACCCAGCGTCATACTTAGCCGTCACCCGTAGTCGTCCTGCACAAGCGAACGACGACGCCAGCCCAGCCCAGACAGCGCGACGACCTCCCTCCCGCTCCTAGAATCTCAGCCATCGCACCCGCCCACCACGCTCCCCCCAGCAGCCCCCAGCGGCTTCGATATCGCTATTCGCCTGCCAGTTCGGCCTTGCTGCTGCTGCACGCTGCACCCTTCTGCGGCTTGTACTGCCCGACGTCGCACGGGCTCCCCGGAGACAGGACAGCACACGACAGACAACAGAGCCGCGCACTGCCCTGCACCGCGACTGCACCCCAGAGACGGCTGCACTACACCGCGACGCATGCGAGCTTGACCAGAGCGCCGCTTTTGCTGCCCCTTCTTCAGTCCCTTGGTGGTTGTGACAGCTGCCACGCTGTCTCGCTGCGGCGCCCAGGCCCCGGCAATCCACAAAAAGTGACGGCCCTGAGCGTCAACAACACGAACGCGACTTCTGCCCTCGGAAGCTGGCCGCCCGCCCCTCGCCTCGCAAATGACGGCAGTCGCTCCTCCTGTGCAATTTCAGAACATCAACCGGCAGGCATGGAGCGCTGAAGGAGGCGCCAACGGCGCCATGTACATGCCGCGGAAGAGCGCTCAACGCACAAACTCGTCGTCCTCCCTGTCGTCGCAAGCCTCGTCCACATCCACCATCTCCGCTGCCTCCCAGCAGTCGCAGCCCAACGGCGCTGCCCTCCCCAACGGCGCCGACCAAAGCGCCTGGGCTGCACGCAAGACAAAAGGTCCTAAGGGCCTCTACCCGGCCACCAAGACCGAGCCTGTCGCAGGCCTCTCCATAGCACGCCCTCAGCAGATTGCAACCGCCGGTCCCGGCACATCAGCAGCCTCGGCCATGAGTGCCCTACAGGCCCCGTCCGCCATGGTGCCCTCACAGCAGAACGGCATCCTGCAATCGCAGCAGAATGGTGTGCAACGACAGGCAGGGGAGAGCACCGCTATTCTCCACCTGATTCCGATGAATGGCACCTTCGAACGCAAGACCATCACGGTGCCCTTTTTCCCTGACGTGCTTCGCATTGGCCGCCAGACCAACAACAAGACGATACCCACCCCCCTCAACGGATACTTCGATTCAAAAGTGTTGTCTCGACAGCACGCAGAGGTTTGGGCGGACCGCAATGGCAAGATATGGATCCGTGACGTTAAGTCGTCGAACGGCACGTTCGTGAACGGACAGCGGTTATCGCAAGAGAACAGAGATTCAGATCCTCACGAGCTGCGGGAACAGGATATGCTAGAACTTGGTATCGATATTGTCAGCGAGGACCAAAAGACCATCGTTCACCACAAGGTTGCCGCGCGAGTCGAGCACGCTGGCATCTATGCCCGATCCCCTAACGATGTACTGGATCTGAACTTTGGTGAATTGGACAGCAACCAGATGCAAAACATGGTCGGAGCAAATGGCCAACAGCAGCTCGCGAACATGCGTGGCCGGACTCCCAGTCAGGGCTCGATGAATGGACAGCGCATGCAAATGGCTGGAGGTGCCCAAGCATATCAGAATGCTATGCAGCAGCCGCGCCACCCCAATTTCTGGTTGCAACCTATCACTATGGAGCAGGTGGTGAAGAAGCTCAATGTAAGTGCACTTTGCAAGCGAAATCTGCCCCATACTGATCCTTGTAGGCCGAGATGAAAGCTGCCAAACAGCAATCCCAAGAGCTGCAGCAGGCGCACCAGTACATTAACGCTATATTATCCACGGAACCGAAGAAGGAGTCGGCAAAACAATCGCCGGTCAACTCGGTGAAGATCTCACCTATCAAGGACATCAACTTGAAAGCCAGGTTCTCCGACCCTCCGGCTCCTCCGCCACAGCAGCCTCTGCCCGAGAAGCCGAGTAACGCGTCGTCTCTGAAAAGGTCAGACACTGAACGTCCAAAGACAGCATCCCCTGTTCGGTCGGATCTACAGATGTCGACTCTCACAGAGGCGTTGAACAACGCCAAGAAGGAGATTGAGACTCAAAGTCTACGGCTTCGGGACTTGGAGTCGCTGCTGACCGAAGAGCGTCGTGCAAGGGAAGACGCCGAGGAGCGAGCCAACCGACTCGAGCGCGAGTCGATCAAGGAATCCGAGCATTCAGAAGTTGTTGAAGAAGCGGAGACAGCGGATGAAACTGTAGCTACTGAAACGGGCAACACCGACCTCGAGGATGGTTCTGCGTCTCCCGCCGCTGATACTACAGCACGCCTACAACACCGTCTAGAAACCATGATGCTGGAAATGAACGAGATGAAGCTGCAGATGGAGCGTTATCGCGAACGTGCCGAAGCTGCAGAGTCTGATCGCAAGAGTTTGGCGGAGATGATCGAGACTATCAGGAAAGACAACGCAAAGTCCGGCAGCAGCAGGCGACGAAGCCGTAGTGGGATTGATAAGACAAGAGACATCAGCGGTGCTGGAGCTGATGGTTCGGAAGACAGGGATGGTGCCGAAGAGGGCGAGATCGTCATCATCAAAGACCGCGGTGTCGATGAGGACAGCGCAGGAACGCAGTCCCGAAGCGTCAGCCAGCAGAACGGTCACGCTGGAGACGGAGAGACAAAGTCGTCCTCAAAACCATCGAATGCCTTGTCCATCCAGCGTCATAGCAGCGCTGACTTGATGTATCACGGTGGCCCTGTCGGTGCTATTGTGACCGTTGTCGCAATCGGTGTAGCAGTTATGGCAATGCTGAACCAATATCCAAAGGCCGAACGCTGAGTGAGCGTACCAAGCTCCGCACCGACCGCACCCCCACAGCTGGTCTATCTCAGGAGGTTGAGGGCCGGAACGTGTTGGTCAACAAGTCTCCAAAGCGGAACATTACACCCGCAATGACCACTACGCTGGGCCATGCACCAGCATCCCAGAGACTTGCCCTTCCTTGGCCACCCAGTGGCAGCCCGAAAGCTCCTCGCTCCTACAATGTAGAGCAGCGCTCTCACGACTCCAACAAAGCTACTCATGATCACTACTCGCACACAGTGGCGAACGAATTTTATCTCGATAACGGCATCGCATACACACAAGTGACGGCTGCCCAGCATTTCTTCTTCCCAGGCAGGCGTTTGCATACTTGGGCCATCTGGCGACCTGATGAAGGGTCTATCAAACTGGCATATGGAGGCGTTATTTATTTCAGTTCTTTTCTGGCTGGCGTGGATCTTCTTTTCTTTCTCATCGTATTGTTCGGAATCGGGTTGAATTGGACGACACTCCAAGGACTAATTGTCCCCTGCCATTCTCTGTATCACCGCGTGGATCCTTTCCTTTGTAACATCATGATCTCTCTGCCTATTGGGCTCTTGTACGACGATGGAGGTGGACAGAAGAGTGGGATAAGGAAGAGAAAATAGGTGTGGAGTGAGTGAAGGGAAATAAGGTAGTCTGAACCGAGGGAGGGGGATTACTTCAATGATACATATTTGATCTCGTGCGCGTTGGGTTATAGACTATGTGAATGTGCGGAATGGGGTATCTCTAATATCTCCTTCTGGTTTTTCCTACGCCATTTGCGAGTCCATTGACTATCGCAATCCGATACACACCGTCACAGTACTCAGCACGCGAATTCGCGTCTCTGGCACTTCCTCCTCGTCCTCTTCTGCCTCTGCTCCATTGATTCCATCCTGTGTGCCCTCGGGCACACACACTTCCACGTCGTCAATCGCACTCACCCGGCCCATTTCGACACGCACAAAACAGTCCTCCTCCCCCTGAAACTTTACACCCAGCGACAACGCCCTTGGAATCGCGCGACCAGTAGCTTTCAGATACACCATCTCGCCCTCCCCGACACCTGCGCCCCGCCCCTTCCCCTTCCCCCGTCCAGCAGCAGCAACAGCATCCACAATCCCGGCCTCCACATCTCTCGCCTCTAGCCGCCCGTTCGCCTGCACGTTCTTGCGTCGCCGTGAGGGGGGCTCGGAAGCAGATTGCGCGGCGCGCGCGCTTATGCGCGAGAGAAGACTGCGGATTCGCTTGCAGGAGGGGATGAAGGGGGAGGTGGCGGTTATGTAGAGGACTTTTGGGTGGTCTGCGCTGGAGAAGGGCGTTGGTATTGAGGGGTGGAGGAGTGGGCGGCGGGTGGTGGTGGTGTTTGGTGGCAGGGGAGGGCGTTTGGTTGGGCGGTTGGATTTCTTGGAGGGTCTGTGTGATGCGACTTGTGTGTGGGCGGGTTTGGTAGGTGAAGGTGCTTGTGGGGTTGGTTTGGCGGTCTTTGCTTTCTTTGCGGCGGTTGTTTGCGCTTGGTCGCAGGGTGGGGTGTCGAGTATGGAGATGTCTTGGTCTTGGTGTTGAGGTTGAGGTTGAGGATGGATTGAGGATTTGGGTTTGGGTGCGCCGTTGTGCGTTCGTTTTTGGGCTGTCATGGTAGGCTGCTTTTTTGTGTACGTTTCGAGGGGGGTTAGAGGGGTGGAGAACCGGTGGTGAAGGTTTGCTGGTAGGTGCGTCTTTGGTTGCGTGGTGAACTTCTTTTCTTATCGATAAAGCTTTGTGGTTGTTGGAGTGGACTGTTCTCCGCAGTTGAAGATGGTGTCTTTCAACACATTCCCTTTTCCGCTCCTTGGATTGAGGCTGCACAATAATCATCTATTCTTTATCTCCAATATACGTATCTAATTCGAGTGTTTGTACGAGATCTCGTTGTAAATATACGCTCTTAAACTACGGCTACTGGCGCAAGTCAACCTCTCAAGTTACTCGATTCACCACACGGTAGCACACAATGGCACAGGTCCTCCGACACATCCACCTCCCCGGGATAACACCCTACACCACCGCCGCTCGTCTCCAAGAAACCCTCGTCTCGCGCTTCCTCGCCTCTAAACCGCCCTCAAACGCGCCCGCTCCACCCCCACACATCATGACCGCCCAGTTTGCACCCGTATATACCTGCGGCCGCCGAGAAATTGGGACCGTTTCGCCAGACCAGCAAGACTATCTCCGCGCAGATGGCCGCGCCTCCTTTGTCGAAGCTATGCGCGGCGGCCAGACGACGTTCCACGGGCCAGGCCAGCTCGTCGCATACCCTATCATCGACTTGCGCACCCATAAACTCACACCTCGCGACTATGTCTGTTTGCTGGAGAAGTCGCTCATTGCTACGTGCGCACAGTACGGGATCAAGGCGTTGACGACGGAACATACAGGGGTTTGGACGAGTCCAGATGATAAGATTGCGGCGATTGGTGTGCACATGAGGCGGAATGTCACAAGCCATGGTGTCGGGCTGAATGTGGGCACCGATTTATGGTGGTTCAACCGCATTGTTGCGTGTGGGCTGGAAGGGAAGAGGACGACTAGTTTTGAAAGAGAGGGTGTGGCGGGAAAGAGCGTAGAAGAGGTGGGGGACAGATATGTGAGTGAGATTGCTGGACGGCTGCTGGGAGTGGAGAATGTGGAGAAGGTTGGGGAAGAGGAAGTTGCGGAGTATTTGAAGGCTTGAAAGAAGCCTGGATCCAGGTGGACTTTCCGCCTCTTATCACTGAGAAATTCGCCCTGCGATCTTCCATTTCGACCAGGCACCACGAGGCAGCAGAAGGCAGTTGAAAGTATCTCAGCTCTGCCATCATCCTCTCTCCTCTAACCTGTGTCAAATATTACTGCTCAGTTGCCGTGAGTTGTGACATCTACAGAGCGTGACTCATCTGCAGGCTTTAGCGCGATTTGGCCTGCAGACGCGAGATGACTTGTCAGCCTCTACCCCTCATACTCGAACAACTCTACAGTAGGCGAACCCTGCCTGCCTTTTCGCGATAAGTGCTCGTCACTCGTCATGAGCAAAAGTCCTGGCTTCTTCTCGTTATTGGCTGAAACTCAGGTGCGGAGAGGTGCAGTCCGGCGCACTTCTGACCGAGAGTCGCGCCCTGCCACCACAGTACCAGATGCGGGTCGCAATGGATCAATTACACGCATAGACACAGAAGAACAGCCTCAGCGTTCAACCTCTGACACTTTATCCGTGAGCATTAGCCTCTCTGCTCTTCCTCTGTCCAATTCCGATGCATGGAAACTATGGACTCCAGGCGAAACTCAGTTGCAGGGACTTAGTGATGCCACTGAGCGAGCATCCAAGTTGTTGACCAGGCTCGTTGAAAGAGAGAACTAATTCGATTCTGCAGAGGACATGTGGGAAGACATTTGCGTTGCAAGAGAGCAACTGCAAATGCTGCTTGATTCGGCACCAACAGCTGATGAACCACTGCGCTTTAAAGCGACCCGTACGCTCGCTGGGATCTATCAACAACTTGGAGACTATGATTCTGCGCAGACTACCTTCCAATCCATTTGTCCTACAATGCCCCTCGATCGTACCGCTTTTGACGACCTCCTAGCATGGCACAGAATCGATGCCTTACTGGCTTACGTGCGTTTTCTGGCGATAAATGCACGGGACTTCAAGCAAGCTGAGGTTTTCGCAAAGACACTCCCATGGGCAACACCAGATGTCCTTCGCACCAAGGATCGCAGAGTGTTTGCTCTGATGAGTTTAATCCAAGTACTCAATGGCACAGGGCGTCATGCAGAGGCGTGTGAAGCTCTGAAGATGTTGGAATCCGTCTCCGGGGAACAGTCATCCGATCCAACCTATTATATGCATAAAGCAATAGCTGCATCTTGGTCGGCTGAGCAACTTGAAGCTGAAAACTCATTTGCTGTTGCCTTGGTCCTCGATTCAGTGCTGAATGGCCCTTGGCACAACCAGACATTACACACAACCACCCAAATTGGACGGGCGCTGAGGGCCTGGCACTCACATGTGCCAGCTCTAGCATTTCTGACACTCAGCTGTCAAGCTCTCTACTACGTGCTGGGCCTTTCTCACCCTCTTTCGATTCAAGCCTTCAAAGAACTGCAAGCATGTAAGAGTGCTGAGCCCGCCATGCAGAGGCTGCGACAATTCAGTCACAGTCAATTCAGCCACAAAAGAAAGCAATCAATGGCCTTCGAGCAGGTTCACCTTACGACTGCCATTGAATTGCTCAGCCACAATTTGCGAATCAATTTCGACGAAATTACGGCCAGTTTGGAACAGCTTTTGACCACGACCACTTTGACCGGGAAGGCCACTTTCGGCGCTAAACGAATCATCGCCTGGTGCGCAATGGAACAGAACAGATTTCGCGAAGCGTCGGATGTTCTTCACAATTTACATTCCTCAATCACAGACATCAAATGTGATGCTGTCAGCACAGAGGTATATCGTGCAATTTTGGCACTAGATGAAGCGATCTGCTTCTCAAGAACACGTCCGCATCCTGGATTGAAGTTCACCCGCCAAAGAAGCAAGTTGGTATATCTTGTACTCAACGGCATTCCTCCAGAGCGAAGCCACCAAGCCAAAGCAATACTTCGCCGTCTGACATCATATGGCCTTACACATTTCACCCGTGAAGAAGTCTTCCAGGCCCCGCCTCTGATTACTGAGACAAATCGTGAAAGCCTAGGTAGCGGATCGTCCGCGACAGTCGATACTGTCCAGATTCGCGAAAGGCTGTACGCTCGCAAGTCTATCAATTACCCACGTCAAGTCCAGCGAGAGATCCGATTGAAGGAGGATATCCAAAAGGAGATCAAGATAACATACGCGCTGGACCATCCCCATATTGTCAGAGTTCTGCTGACGTATGAGGAAACAAAACGTTTCAACATCATCATGCACCCCTTAGCTGATTGCGACTTGGAATCGTACTTGGCCGATAAAACCTGCGACAGTGCTCAACAAAAGTCTCTGATCTGCAAGTGGATAGCATGTCTTACCAACACATTGGCCTACATACACTCAAAGAATATCCGCCACAAAGACATCAAACCCAGAAATGTGCTAGTCAAAGGCACGAAGGTCTATTTCACAGATTTCGGGTCTGGTCACATGTTCAGTGACGATGGCAACAGTACCACTGACGGAATAGCTTACGGACATACAAGGGCATACTGTGCCCCTGAGGTCATTCAGAACGCTGACCGAAATCGTGCCTCAGATGTCTTTTCCCTCGGTTGTATCTTGGCAGAGATGGCAGCCTGGGGTAGCGGAATCTCTATGTCCGACTACTTCAGCGGCATAAGAGTAGGCGAAAATGCTACAGATACTGTGCAGTATCATAACTCAACTGTTCGCGTCAGGTCATGGTTTGAGAGGGAACCCCGGCTAACGCAGGGGGCAAAGGGTCTTTTTCACAATGTCGTGCGACACATGATCCGCAAAAAACCTGACTCACGGTTGACAGCCGTGGAGGTTAGTCGTGTGCTTGGTGCGGAAGTCTCGTCATATACGTCTTGCATTAAATGTGGAATTGATGTCTGGGTCCCGGATCAATAATTCGCTACATATGCAAAAAATCACTAACTCCCAACCTTCCTCCCGCAATCATCTGCAGCACTATGTCACTTCTATGACAGCTTCAGCGTGCAAGGCTCGTCACAGTAGCACAATGGAGGGAAGAAATTGTCCTCAATCGAAGCGAAGCGCTCTTCAGCACCAGGCTCCTGCTTGACCACTGCAGATCCAAACACGCTTTCGGTTCCCTCTGGCAACTCGATACCTCCTCCGTCATCGGCGTAAAGCTCGTGAAGATCATCCTCCGTAAAGTTCAAGGCGTGGACAGCTTCCACTCGCTGTTCTGCGAAGCGTTGCTCTTCCTCGCCGTCCACGAAGTTCCGAACCGTCAGCTTGCTATGCCAGGCAAGCAGTACTGCGATACGCTCATAGATCACCCTGTGCAGCCTTCTGGGGCAGGGGTCTTCGTCGTGGAACAGCTGGGGACCACCACAGTACGGATTGTGCCTCCACCCGCTATGCGGTCTTCCTGGCAGTATGAGGACAATTTCATTGAGGTGTGGCAGGCGGTCGAATGCGTGATATGTCAGTCCTCGTCGGCTCCGGTGTTTCTGGAACCCGCCGATCTCGACTTCGAAGAAACGCATGAATGGCAGAAAGTCCATGCTCAAGCTGATCTTGCGGATCCCATGGCGAAGGGTAGCGAATCTGTTGAAGTCGGGGTAGATGCGTGGGAACCGGGTGTAGCACTTCGCTAAAGCTGCTTCTTGGGAATTCTTTGGTACACTGCTAGGCTCCACCATCTGGTAGTAGTCACCAAGACGGTTGAAGCTTTCTGCGAAGTCTTTGTACGAAGACGCAGCGATGCAGAGCCCTGCTGAGTGAGTGAGACCGCTTCCTCCAGCGATGCATAGGCGCAGAGTGATGGCTCTGACTTGATGTGATACGTAAAGAAGCTGGAAGGAATCGCCAAGTTGTTCGATTATCTCGAGTGCTGCGGGCTTTCGAGTAACGTAAGCCAGACTGTGGCGTTGACTGAAGTGGAGAAGCTTTTGATTGTAGACACCTTGTGTGAGGGGTTGCTGATGCATGCAAAACTCGATGATGCGCTGCTTGAGCTCTGTAGGAAGCCCAACCCAGTTGAAGATCTTGCCAGTGCTCTGCCACCAGTACCATAAGGTGTCTTCTCTCAGCGGTGCATCAAAGACTGGAAAGACTGAGCTCACGAATTTCTCGATAGCAACTTTTCTTGTAGACTGGCTCACAGTGATATGCACATAAGGATTGAGCTTCGATCGACGCTTGCGCACCTGCACCCGACACTCGGCTCGAACACTGACACGGCCATTGACGTGCGCTCCGCGAAGAATGACCTCAACCCAGGTGAAGGGCTTCAACTTGATGCTCACTTTTCGAGTCGCATCTTCAATCTGATATACCTCAAGTCTCAGTTCGAAGTGTGCTGGAGATTGGTTCTGGTATTGCCGAAGCGCTTCACGTATGTGAGCGATGCACGGGTCCTCGTTATTGGGCGTGGACAGCGCCGGCTCGCTCTCGATGACTACGAAGTCTCTGTGCATCTCGGATTGCGCCTGGCTTGTGTTTTGGATCTTCGGTGGTTTCATCTTGTACTGAAAAGCTGTAGCTCGAGATTTGATGTTTGTGTTGAAGTGTGCGCGAAAGTGGATTGAGTCGTGAGAGAAGACCTTATATGCTAAGAGCAGTGGCCGCCACCGCCGATGGCTGCCTTAGCTATTGTTGAATACCGGTGAGGTGAAGTTACAATACATACTATTATGAGCAGGAACAATTGAGTGGGGTTGGTAACTCCTTCACAAGCAAACGTCAGATACGTCATAAATAGACTAGTAAACCGACGTGTTCAACTAGACAACAGTATCTATTGTTCTACAAACCGAGCTCCATGCTGCTAATTTTGATATAGCTACGTCTATGTACTGGTGGGTCTTATGCACCGTGCTGTTTATACTGTAGGATAATGCGACCTATGATGGGATTTTTGACAGCACGTTAGTTATTTCTTACAGCGTAATAGTGCTTAAATAGGTAAAGTAAAACTCAAGAACGCATGTCGAAGTATCATGTCTAAGAGGCGTTTCTATTGCACCTCATTGCGCCAAGCACGCTTTGCCCGAAGGAGATGGCGCCGCGCTGCAGCCAATGGTCTTGTACATCTTCGAACTGCACCTGCACAATTACACAACAATACGAGTAATAACAACAACACCCAGTGAAGTTGAGACGCGGAAGTAACATTTGATATTAGCAAATCGAGTCTATAACCGAAACCACGATGAATCAAAACTTTGTGGGGCAGCCCAATGCCGAGGACATACGTGCTTTGGAAGGGCTGCGACGTGGACTTGTACCCATGATCGCCACTATGGATAAGCTGCGCAGCGATATGGATATTGCACTATCGCGAGGTACTGCTGTAGACTGGTAAGTTGGAACCTCTGTACCCTCGCGTCCTTGGCCTTCATCTTCTCGTCTGTTATACCCTAGCTACGAGTCTTGCTTCTTTCTATTATTTTTGTGATGTACTAATCGTTCCGTAACAACTCTCCTCGGGATTTGTGTTTGTTTCTCAAGCATTCCCACTTCATACTAAGATTTCATAGGCCTCAAATCCAGCGAACAACAGCACATGTGAATAAATCCATCACTACACTCATGACATTCATCAACGGTGGTCGTAAACACATTGTCGAAAGCAAGAAAACGGACGGTGGCAAAGTTGTGAGAAACAGTCAAGGGAACGAAGAATACAGATACAACGACACCATCATACCACCGCAAGCAGATACTATCCGCAATCTGCATCCTTTCCCGATCTCTCCCTTTCCGGGGACCAACGAGCACTTATCAGGCTTGACTCAAACTCTTCTACGAAAACGACTGGAGCCTACAGAAGAGAAGTGGGTCGAAGATCGTTTAGCCAAAGCCATGGAATTTGCGTCTGTCCCGCCGGAATGGGGTATTGAGTCACGTAAGCCGTCGGAGAAAGAGAGTAAGGACGAAGGGGGTGAGGAAAGCGACACCGAGGCCAGCAGCGACCAGCAAAAAACAACACTCCAGAGGTTTAGTGTACGCTCGAAAGGCTCATTATCCGAAGATCAGCTGGTGCAGCAATGGAATAAGGCGCATACGTGGTTCTTTCGTCCGCCGCAAATGTCATTTGACGATGGAGAGGAGTATGAGGATGGCGAAGAGGATGGTGAGGAGGATGAGGATGAGGAAGAGGAAGAATTCGAGGACGCCATGAACTCGCCCGTAGCAAATGCTTCGGCGGAGGCAGCCAAGGAAGAAGACAAGTCAGCGATGCCACCACCAGTTGTAGTAGTTCAAGAAGCGGAGCCGCCGGTCCACAAGCCGGTACCTGACATGCCAATATTAGAGTTAAGCATGAGCCTCAAGTTTATGGCTACTGGAGTCATAGAAGACCTTCCATGAGGATGGGTACCATACGTAGATACAATTCACTCCATAATTTCTTTCATTTTGGACTGCTTGCACAAGGTCATATTTTTATAATGCATGATCGGGTATATAACTTTTGTGTGTCGTCATGAATCATGATTTCGTTGGCCTATTCTGGCTTCAGCGCGTAGATTCGGACGGGATAGAGTTCCTTCGGCATCCCTCGTTGTAGCTCTGTGGCCACGAGTGTGAGCTTTGCATCCTTGAACAATTTCCTGAACTTCTCATCACTCCGCGTCACACTCGAGTCTTCATCATCGTAGATGTCCTTGTGTCTGATATCCGTCGAGAGGTTCTCTTTGACCACTATCCATGCCTCGGCCTTCTCTCCATCTTTGGACTTGACAAGCCCTTCTTTGCATCGCTCGAGGTAGGTGACGAGTTGCGCATCTGTCAAGTGCCCTAAGCACCATTGGTTCCAGATCAAGTTGTAGGCGCCGGCCTGGGGGATCCAGTCCTGCAGACCGAGATTGATGACCTCTCCGATCTGCCCTCGCCCCGAGTTTTGTCCTGCATCGTCTGTTTGTGTGGTTTCCAGCTCCTTGACCAGCTCGTCTGTAAATTTCTTCACGGGCTCCACAATGTCAACTCTCCTTCCTACACCCAATAACAGCCCTTTGGTTATCCGTCCGATTCCTGCACCGCAGTCTGCTACGCGATCGAGCGGGGGCAATGCCTGCTTTGCTCCTGTGGTCTGGCCTGCTCGTGCGCGGCGCAGCTTGGTCAGGAAATTTGAAGAGCCCTGCAAATCGATACGTGAGGTCTGTGGGAAGCCGCCCAGCATGCCATTGTTGTCTGAGGTAACGCTTTCCCAATACGCGAGCGAAGCTGAGACGTTGATCGAGGCATCGGGGTTCTCGGGGTCGTGCATCGTGAGGGGAGGATCGGAGTCCATGCCTAGAGCCATGATTGTGAGTTTGCAATGGAGCGTGACGAGGGTGCCAGAGTGTACTTTTACGCGTCAGGGTGGGTGCCGATGGTGTCAGTGACGTAGGTCATTGTTTGTAAAGACACTGCAGGTCAGCAAAGTGTTAGCGTGGATCATTCATGCAAGCACATGCAAACGCGTCGCGCTGCGGGGTAGCTTTGGAAGCTCCTGGGCCAGTCTCCGTCCGCGCGCACCGGAGATGCAATGAGTTATCTATCATGCATGGATATCTGAAACAGATCAAAGCCATACAAACTGATCGGCATCAATTAGCCAAACCAGCCAGTCTCGTGGGGACGCGTCTTTGGCGTGTACAAGGGTGGAGTGCAGTTCTAAAAGGGCAGTTACATGCGGATATCGCGGGGTCCACATCGTCGTAGCTGCCCACGCCTGCATCGGCAGCAGCACGCCATTGGTACAGTACTACGTAGACAATCAGTTATCTTCTCTGCTGGCCGGAGCGATGTCCTGTCTTTACACTTCTCTGTTCAGAGCTTCGCCGCGACGATTTAAGTCGGCCTTTCCGTACAGTTCGACAATCAGAGCCATTCAATCGAACCGAGGTACCTTCCCCAGGTACTACACAGCTGTTAACAACATGTCCGACCTCTTCATCGAGCTTACGGCGCCAAATGGCCACAAATATAAGCAGCCCCGAGGCCTGTTCATTAACAATGAGTTTGTCAAGTCAAAATCTGGCGAGACTATTACTTCGATCAACCCAAGGTATGTTATCACCAACAGCAACTTTTGGTGCGAAGTTAACAAGATCAAACAGTGATGAGAGCGAGATCGCGTCAGTCTATGCAGCTACTGAGGAAGATGTCAACGATGCAGTAGCAGCAGCACGAAAGGCTTTCTATAGCCCAGAATGGAGAGACATGGACACCAATGCCCGAGCAGATGTACTCTTTAAGTTCGCGCAGTTGATCGAGGAGCACAGGGAGACACTGGCCACAATTGAGACATGGGATAACGGGAAGCCGTACCAGGTCTCATATAACGATGATCTCGGCGAAGTTATTGGTACCATCA
The DNA here is from genome assembly GCA_011058905.1 of Curvularia kusanoi. Classification (NCBI taxonomy): domain Eukaryota; kingdom Fungi; phylum Ascomycota; class Dothideomycetes; order Pleosporales; family Pleosporaceae; genus Curvularia; species Curvularia kusanoi. The sequence continues at coordinate 42,486 of SWKU01000008.1, forward strand.
AGTACTACGCAGGATATGCCAACAAGATTCACGGCCAGGTCATTGACACATCCCCTGCAAAACTAGCCTATACACTGCGCGAACCTCTCGGTGTTTGCGGGCAGATCATCCCGTATGCATGCTTTCTTTTTTCAATGAAGTTGAACTGACACAGAGTAGCTGGAATTTCCCGTTGGCAATGGCCGCCTGGAAACTTGGACCGGCCCTTTGCACCGGAAACACGGTCGTCTTGAAGGCAGCCGAGCAGACTCCACTCTCGATCCTCTACCTTGGAACTCTTGTCAAGGAGGCTGGGTTCCCACCGGGTGTGATCAACTTCATCAATGGAGAAGGCAGGAAGGCTGGTGCAGCTCTCGCTCAGCATCCTGATGTCGCCAAGATTGCCTTCACAGGATCGACAGCGACTGGCAAGGAGATCATGAAAATGGCTGCCGGAACCATGAAGAACATCACATTAGAGACGGGTGGAAAGTCGCCTTTGGTCATCTTTGATGACGCAGACCTCGACCAGGCGGTCAAGTGGTCGCACGTTGGCATCATGTAAGTAATCCTCTCGAGACCCTCGACATTTTTAACCATGAAACTAGGTACAACCAAGGCCAGGTCTGCACAGCGACTTCAAGGATCTTGGTTCAGGATGGCATCTACGACAAGTTCATCTCGGCTTTCAAAGACCACGTCGCGAAGACATCTGTCGTTGGCGACCCTTTCAAAGACGATACATTCCAGGGGCCCCAGGTCACAAAGGCACAGTATGAGCGCGTCCTATCATACATCGAGGCTGGCAAATCCGAAGGAGCAACCCTCGTATCTGGAGGAAAGGCTTTCAAAGATGTGGGCGGTAAAGGGTTCTTCATCGAGCCTACTATCTTTTCGGATGTCAAGGACAACCACACAATCTACCGTGAAGAAGTTTTCGGGCCCTTCGTCGCAATCAGCTCGTTTAAGACAGAGGAGGAGGCCATTCAGCGCGCCAATGACACCACTTATGGCTTGGGCGCTGCGCTTTTCACAGAGAACATTACCAAGGCGCACCGCGTCGCCAGATTGATCGAGGCAGGCATGGTATGGATCAACTCGAGTAATGATTCCGACATTCGCATTCCATTTGGAGGTGTCAAGCAATCTGGCATTGGGAGAGAGCTTGGTGAAGCCGGCCTTGAGGCCTACACTAACAAGAAGGCTATCCATGTCAACCTGGGCACGAAATTGTAGAATATTTTGTACGCAATGGGACATGTCACAACCAATTTGCGGATGGGGCATGTACTTGGCGCCACGGCTTGGGAATGGTCGGATAGCAGCAAATGTGGAATCGAAGAAGATTTTGCAAACTACGAGAGTAACAGATTGTGCCGCAGATGCGTGATTTTGGTGTCGAACCAAACCTGTAGTCCTGGTGAGAAATCACTCATCGATCTAGCAATTGGGCTGCGATATATTGAATGCGTGAATTATGTCCATCGGTGTTGGCCAAAGCCGCTCACAAGTCCGCTGGCCGGCGCGACTTGGACTTTCTTACCAAACCGTTCCCGTCTGTGGCTTGTGCGGAGACGCAGGTCGTGAGTGGGTCTGTATGATGTCGTTGCTCGGTGGCTGGAGTACCGAGTCGAGTCACAGCGCTGTGCCTGACTGACCCAGTGCACTGCGCCTGCAAGCTATGGCACCAAACGCAGGACTGGGACAAGTGAGGCTCCGCTGGGTGGAGGGGGGCTCAAGCTTGCGCTCGAGGCGGGCTGCGCAGGTCAAAAAGACGTGTTCAGACGATGCTTTGTACTCGACGGGCGTGCTAAGCAGCCGTTGTCTTGGCACACGCCTCTGATGCCCAAACCGAGCAAATCGCCAATGCTCTCGTCACCCGCTACTCTCACACTGTCCGTAGAGCCCCTCGCTGAACTGTGCTTGCTGCCTCTGACAGCTGCGCGGCGCTCGTGACTGAAACTGCTTCCTGTCTTCGCGACTCAAAACATCTGGACCGCCGCTAGCTTGCGACCTAGGATCGCTTGTGAGGACTATTTCACCGGTCCGCTGAGCCCGGCAACGCCCACTCGTCCTCGGCCACCAGTGCGGCGTCACTGCTGTGGTCCTTGCGTGTTACTAAGACACGCGGCTAGCACGTAGCTCTGTCCCCGCCCTGCCGACTGGAGAGCTTGAGATCATCGCTATCATCACAACGCCCACAACCCCAGCCGCAAGTGCACTGTCCGCACCACATGCACCGTGTGAGCAGCGTTTTGCCTTGTTGAACACTCTCACGCCATCGCTCTGGATCGCAAACGAGACCGCGAATTGCCCCCCGTCGACTCTTCCAATCTGACCTGGCACACCCAGCGTCCTGCAAAGCTGATAACGACAGCGCCGACGGAGGCTCGCTTCAAATCCTTCCTCTCCCGCCTGTTCAGGCCACCTTAACGCCTCCACGTTGCGCAGCTTCGCTTTTCGGCTCAAGACATCACCGCAACACAGCAGTCGCATACTGTGTCATACTATCTGCATCTCATTTTGTAGAAGGAGCTGCCCTCGTGCCGCCTCGGCCCTGCAATTTCCTGAGCACGCTGCGGCTTCCTGCGCAAACGCGGACCAAACTTCAAACAAGGATTCAAACTACACATTCACAACATCTCGCGCCTCCGTAACCCATCTCTGGGCGCAACGTTACCAACATGGGCAACCAGCCATCCAGCGAGAAGGGCAAGAAGGGAGAGAAGGGCGCCGATGGCGTTCCCATGGGTCGCGAATACTACCGCTCTTTCGAACGATCCGACACTCAGGGCTCCACACGCTCGCTGCGCAACTCCATTCGTAACAAAATCCCCGGCACCGGTAAGACCGATAGCCCACGAAACTCGGTATCAAACCTGAGTGAGATCACCAACGGCAAGAACGATAAGTCAGATGCAGTCTCTCTCAAGTCTGAGAAGAGCAAGGGAGGACGCAGCTCGAGAAGAGAATCTACAGCATCGGATAGTGCGGGCCTAGTTGAGACAGCTGTCCAGGTTGAAAAGCTGCCAGACGAGCCGCAGCCTCCGCCCTCACCGGTTCACGGCGCTACAGTAGGTACAGGTGACCACGAAGCTGTCGAGAAAGCCCAACAGACTGGCGAAGTCGACCGTGTCTCGGAGGTGCCACCTTCCGGTGTTCCACCACCTTCTGCTTCTGCTCAACCAGGAGAGTCTATCCTCCAGAAGAAGGGGCAGCCAATTCCGAGGCTGCCTGAGCCGCCAGCTGCGAACGACGGAGCTGGTTCGCCCATGGAGATTAGCGCATTGAAGGCCATTGACCTCGACGATATGATTCAACGACTGCTGGACGCCGCTTATGCAGGCAAGGTCACCAAAACAGTCTGTTTGAAGAACGCCGAAATCTTTGCAATTTGTTCCGCTGCACGAGAAGTGTTCTTGAGTCAACCAGCACTGTTGGAGCTCGCGCCACCAGTCAAGATCGTTGGCGATATTCATGGACAATACACCGATTTGATCCGCATGTTCGAGATGTGTGGATTTCCTCCTAACTCGAATTACTTGTTTCTGGGCGATTACGTCGATCGTGGAAAGCAGAGCCTGGAGACCATTCTTCTGCTTATGTGCTACAAGCTCAAGTTTCCCGAGAACTTTTTCCTTCTACGCGGCAATCACGAGTGCGCGAACGTCACTCGTGTCTATGGCTTCTACGACGAGTGCAAGAGGAGGTGCAACATAAAGGTCTGGAAGGCATTTGTGGACACGTTCAACTGCCTGCCCATTGCAGCTATCGTTGCACAGAAGATTTTCTGCGTTCACGGCGGACTCTCACCAAGTCTGTCGCACATGGACGACATTCGTCAAATTGCGCGACCTACCGATGTCCCCGACTACGGCCTGTTGAATGATCTGTTATGGAGCGATCCCGCCGACATGGAGAACGACTGGGAATCGAACGAACGAGGTGTCAGCTACTGCTTTGGCAAGAAAGTCATCATGGAATTCTTGCAACGGCATGATTTTGACCTTGTCTGTCGAGCGCACATGGTCGTAGAAGATGGCTATGAGTTCTTCAACGACAGGGTGCTTGTAACGGTGTTTTCGGCACCTAACGTAAGTTTGATCCAGCTCTATGTGAACGCTCTTACTAACGATATTTAGTATTGTGGCGAGTTCGACAATTGGGGTGCGGTCATGTCCGTTTCTGGAGAGCTGCTATGTAGCTTTGAGTTGCTCAAACCGCTCGATTCAAGTGCGCTGAAGAGTCACATCAAGAAGAGCAGGAACAAGCGCCAGAGCATGCTGAATTCACCAGTGAGTAGCTTACTGTCTCGGTCTATGGATTTGAAGCAATCTATAGTGCCGCATATTGTATATTTTATTTGTACTGACTCAGTTACAGCCTGCACACTACGCTCCACAAAGTTACTAATGGCTTTCTCGTCCTTTAGGATAGCGAGAGTGACAGTTCACCTAGAGCCACCCTTTTGCTAGACACAAGTCTCCAAGACTCGAGGTGCGATGGACTGGTTGAAAAGTTCAAGAATGCAGAGAAGCAGAGACGTCCACCTGGATTGCGACGGAAGTCTGCTCGAAATCAGCTAGGTGACAGTGAAGAGGTGCGAACACTACGAGAGTTGGATACGTCCACACCATCGCTGTCGTCCCCTCCAGGAGCTTCTATTAGATCGCTTTTGGCGCCGTTGGAGATTCTCGGCTTGGACCGCGGACAAGAACATTGGCAATTGAAGAAGAAACGTGCAGCGTGGGAGTCATCCTTACCTACTGACTTCGAGCACCATCAAAATCACGTCACCCCCGGCCACACTCTTGAGTATGTTACTCAAGGTGTGCCTACCCCAAGGAAGATGCCGAAGGACTTCAATGTGTCGACCAAGCATAGGAGACGGCTCTCTTCTCAATAGTTTGTGGGAAAAGATTTCTATTTTCGTTACACTCAAGTCGGGCTCAGAACATTCCAGCTCGAAGGCCGATGGACCGAGTCGATTCATTACGGAGCACGCTCGGGACCAGCCCTGCCATAACATTGGGATGTGCTTAATTTATTGTGGAGTTTAACGTTTACCAGAGAATATTCGAGCCGAATTGTACAGTATACCAAACTTCTTCATATCATATCCGGACAATACTGCTTAGTTCAATTTGAGTACACTGCATTTCAGATGAATCTACTCGTCGGTCATTGCATCTTTTCTTTCGAGGGTGAACCGGTTCGCACAAACAGAATAACCAGGTTTCTGAAATTCTTCGCGAGAGTTTCTAAGACTTCTCGCTCGACTGTGTTGTGAGAAATCGGCTGACGTTGCCAGACGTTGTCCATGCTCGTGAATGATGAATGACATGCAGCGGAGATTTCAGGGGTCTATTGATCGGGACAGAACACTTATGTTTGACATCAACGGATCAAGGTACGACATACAGCTTAGGCAGTGGCCGTTGGCTGAGGAAAGTTATCATGCGTGCTGTGGTTCGCAGGAAACAATGTGGGTGGAGACCGTGGCTCTCGAAAGCTGGTTAATGGGTCCATTGTCGAGTCGCTATCCTTGTTCTGCCTATGCCCTAGGCTGTTATCATGTCCCCTCGCTGTTGCGATGATGCTTACGGCTTGGTGTTCAACATCCACTACCAACGTCCACCCAAGGTATTTCCACCACTATCGGCTGGTGTCAACGACGTCTTGCAGTCTTTCGGCGTTCATCCCATATTCCAGTCTTCGCCGTCATGATCCTCGTCGTTCTCACTGCTACCATCGTCCTCGAGGTCTACAGGCTTAGCCTCGACCTCACACTTCCTTGCGTAGCATGCAGAGGGTTCTTCCCCGATGCCGATCCCAGCGTACATCCCGTCCTTGATTTCCTCGAGGATTCTGTCCTGGTCTATATGGCATCGATCACCGGGGCGACTACGAGCAAACATGATCTTCTTCGCGCGACCGTTAGCGGCTTGTGATGTGGTGTGCACGGAGTCGATACGGGTCGTGCCCTTACCTTGATCGAAATCGACCAAGGTAGCGTAGCAGGTGTCGATGACGATGTAGACGACTCTCATTGTTGATGATTTCTGTGATTTTGGCGAGGTGGATTCGCTTGTTCCGCCAGCGCTCTGGCCGTCTTCTTGCATATGCATGGCGGTGGTCTCAGATTGTCTAATAACAATGATGGCGACCCGTTGGGAGTATTTATAATAGAGATCCTTCCCCAGACGGCAGTTTCGAGATTGTTCTCAGTCCGACGCGAATAGTCTTATGGATCTGTACATCTGATGAGGAACCGTGGCCAGTTGGGCGACATTTGCTGTACCTGAGAATTTACAGTGTAAGTTGGGTTTATGTGACAATCCGATGGCTGCCTGCAAGGGACACACGGTCAGCTACTAAGTAGATAGTGGAACTCTTCTTTTCTTTTAGGCTTACTGTAGCTGCAGACTAGTCTATAGACACTCCCTCTTCGCCGAACTGGTCCCCGCCTTGCGGTGTTGCAAAATTTGTCCGCTGCGAGGGGCGCCACTGGAGTTTTCTCGAGACAAATGTTTCGCCGCCACTGAAGAGGTGTTATGGGTATCGTGAGTGACTAGACCACAGATTGGTTAGGTTTGTCATCGTATACGTTTTTTGATACCATCTCATGAAAAGAATGCAACCAACCAACCGGATCGGAGGATACAAACAGAAGGGCCGTCGGCAGGGTCGGCAGTTGGCGTAGTCTACACCACGGCGGGGACCCTGGACAGGACGCCGAGCGATCAGTTTCAGGAAAGAGCACTTGATGTTGATGTCAACCGCCTTAAGCGACAGATCGTAGCGGCATCGTGTTGTATAAAGGTGTGGCGCACAGAGTCCAGACCGCAAAAAAGTTTCCACATGTGTGGGATCCTCCGCGGAATCCCCTGTCACACGCCTGCTTTGTTCTACAACCTTCTCTTTCCAGGAACATAACTGTGTGTGGCCAGCCTGGCCAGCCTCACGTCGAGTGAACCCGATCGCAAGAACGACGCGCCTGCCGCTGGGATCGTGAGCGGGAAGACTGCTTTCTTTTCCTGCATGCATCTTGTTTGTTGTGCTTCACCTAGGCTCTTTCGTTTACCACTTAAGGTTGGTTGAACCAAGGGTCAGTAATACGACCACGTTACAAAAGCATTGCCCAGATTTCCTACTTCGGTATATCTGGCCGGTGCAGAAATTGAAGTTATCGAGCTTTCTTGGCTCTGATGTGCACCACCAGGAACCGAGGGGGCGCTCCAAAAGACGCTTGCAGAGTGCACGAGCCTGCTACCCACTCGATGAAAGAAGGAAGACCTGGCAAGTAGCCCAATCACCACCTTTGTCATCACGATTCCAGCTCCTGTCTGGATATTATTCCGGCCACTAATGGCAGACGCCAGAAATAAGTGGGAAGCTGGAACATCCATAAGGCATCGGTATATTCGGAGGCTACCTCCGTTTTGTGCGACACTACCCCAGCACATGCCTTGATTTGCAACCGCAACGGCACGCCCTCGGGATAATCCGACGAGTCTCGAAATCTTGATTCGTAGCTGAAGGATGGGTAACTTATCGTATGTCAGACATACGAGGTTGTCGTATCTAGAAGTCAGCTCTCCTGACTGTGAGTCGTTGTGGCGCAGCTATGCACAGCAGGCCTCCGAGTGACTCAACTCACACAAGAGATATAAACCTACGGAGAGCCTGAGGTCTCGATGCACTCACATTACGCCTTCCTTCATCACAATGCATTAAAAAACATACAACGAATTCTTCGCCATGGCCTCTTCCGACATTTTCCAGGTCCCCCTGCAAAGGAATAACCCACATAGCAGCACGCGACATGGTAGGTTGAAAGTACGGCAATCAGTGAATGAGCATGCATCATGTAGCATATCTCCGTGGAGCCTCAAGCGAGCAGCAGTTCTCCGAGGCTACGGGGTGTCCGGACCCTGGTGATCTGCGTGTTGCAAAATTAAACTCTCATGGGTTTTGTTGCTGATATGCATGTAGATGAATCGGTAAAAAAAACTTTCGCATCACGCCTGCGACTTCACGATTCAGGCTCCAGATGCCTTCGATTTTAGCATTGTCGCCAACCGCCCCAGAAAAAAAGTTTCGCGCCGAACCGACGCCGACCAACAAAATTAAAATTTCACCTCCAAGTTTGCTTTCCTACACCAGTTGGCAGGACAAGCAGCTTTTAGAGGTACTGGCAGCCGGTATATGGTAGTGTTGTGCAGACATGGCTAATCCCAAGTGAAATTCAGGTCTTGAGGTGTGCGATCTTCCAAGACTGAACAGGCATCGCCTTCACGTGATATTTCTCTACACACGCAAGCATAGCTTGTACAACTGGGTTTCCACTGTGTGTTGCATTCGTGAATAGTCATTTAGCGGTGCTTGTGATTGTCAATAACTGGCCCGCGGCGCGTCAGCTGCAGATCCCTGATCCCACGCACCAAACACGGCCTGACCGCAGACTCCCATTTCGGCATACCAATACAAGATGGCAGAGCCAATGCGCGCACTCCTTCCTCTCTTGCCGCCCGAGCTCCGGAATTGCGTATACAGCTACCTGGCGCCTTCGCCGACTCCCACCAACGCCGGGCTTCCATTGCAACTCAAGTCTTACTCCTGCAAACATACTCTCGTCCAGATCTGTCCTGTTCACACCGGCTCTACCGCGCTGCTCGCACTCCAGCGATATGCGTTTCTTGAAGGCAACGAATACCGTACGTGGCTCCTCAACCACGCCATCACGCTCCGCATTGGTGTTGTGTTCAAGGGGAGAGTGAACACTTTTGTGCAAGAGCATTGGGACAAGAAGATCGAAACCCATCTCCAGAAATTGGCGAAACTCCATCCATGGCTAAACAAAGTCGCGAATTACGATATACAGATCCTGTGGGATGCGCCAGATGGCGTACTGAAGAGCAAACATAATCGCCGCAGTGCGGGTCAGATACCACGGGCAATGGTGCGCACGCTGACAGGGTTGATGGACGACATGACAAGGAAACGAAGCGATGTTCAAGTTAAGTTGCGACTGGAGCACCATGTTGCAGGTGTTGCCGCGAGATCAACACCACGTTTTGGGCTTGGGAGCTTCACAGCATTGCCCTCTGCTGGCGATGCAGTCGAATACGCACGACAGACAATTGAGGTCTGGAAAGAGCCGTGTCCGAAGATCTTGCCGCGCAAGTCGGCGCGTTTGACGCCAGTCGTGACGAAGCCCGACGAGAAGGAGCTGCTTAGATCCAGCGATGGAAGTGCAGCCTGGATAGAGAGAGGTCAGGGGACGTTGGTGATGCGGAAGGTCGCAGTCGGTGAGAAGCAGACATACACAAGCTTCAATGAGCTCGGGATAGCGTACGACTCGCCGACAGAGCTGATGCTGTTCGAGTTGCTCGAAGACTGTCACGGGCGAAGGTGGTGAGAAGTCAATAAAGATGCTCAAGTACTCAAGCTTGAAGCAATGTGCATACGACCTATGTCTATTTCCCGTGCTTCTCTTTGATCTCATTCTGTCCCTTCATCACCCAGCCCTTGAACGGGTCTTCCACGTTTGGGTCCTTCCTCAATCTCACGATCTGATCTTCCCCGCTCGGCACCAACAACCCCTTCTTAACTGCATCTCTCGCCTCAATCCTCTCCGCCCACTTCTTCAATCGTGGGAATTGGTCCAAATCAATGCCCGCCCAAGGCGCCCACCTCACCCACGTAAACGTGCTGATATCGGCAACACTATACTTTCCCCCATTCTTCCCTACAAGATACTCTCTCCCGTTCAACCTCTCTTCTAACACAGAATACAGCCGCTTCGTCTCATTCTGATAACGATCAATGCCATACTGGATCTTCTCGGGCGCGTAGCGGAAGAAGTGGTTTGCCTGGCCCTGGATGGGGCCTACACCAGCATTCTGAAAGAAAAGCCATTGCAGCATCTCACTTTTCTCATCGGCATCTTCGAAGCTGAAGTCGTGGTTTTTGTCGTAGTGCTCAGCGAGGTATAGGAAGATGGCGCCGGACTCGAACACAGGGAAGTTGTTGCGGGTGTGGTCGATGATGGCGGGGATGCGGCCATTGGGGTTTACGGCTAGGAAGGAGGGCTTTTTCTGATCGTCGGCACCAAGGTCTACTGAGGTGGTGTTGTATGGGAGGTTGAGTTCTTCCAGGAAGATGGAGATCTTTTGCCCGTTGGGGGTTGCGGCGGTGAGGAGCTCGATGCTTGGGGCCATGGTGTGTGCGAGTCTTGATTTCTTGCCCGGGGTGGATCGAGTGCTGGTTTTGAATGAAGATGCGGAATGACGAGAAGTCCTTATTCCCATATTCGTGCTATTACCATCAACCCCAGTGGGCCACTTTTGGGGTCGTTCATGATGACGTAGGTTTGCGGAGCTGAGGACCGACCTTACTTGATTTGCGGAAGACGACCTTAACCCTGTTGGATCTACTTAGAGCATTCTTATAGACTGATTCCAATCAGGACATATATCTTATGTCCGAGTTGAATAGTACAAGCTCGAACTAGTCGCCAGACATACGCAAGCCGTGCCGGAATAATGGAGTAGGTCAACTACGAGGCCAAGGCGAGAACAGCTATACAAGATGACTACTTGTTATGCTAGCCATATTACTATTTCTTTTTTTCAATCGAGACCTTTTGATGGCAAGTTGCAGCTCGTAACCGATGAAATACAGTAAGTGAACAAAAGGTTCGCAAGCTTGAAATACATGATACACGAAAGCTACTTTCTTGCGGATATTCGCGCGTATCGAATACTTGATCGCGATACATGTCGATTTATATGATATTTTGTCAACCGCTCCTTTGGCGGATCCGAATGTAACCTTGCTAGACATGCCTCCGGCGCATGCAGATGCAGACGCCGAGAACTCGATTTCCATTGTCGCATTGCCTCATCCCCTCCTCAGGAGTCAAAGAAATCCTTGTTATCGTCCATGCATGCGTTCAAGAGAGATGCAAGATCCTCGTCCTGCTTGATCCATTTGGGTTTCATGTGCCATCTTTGGTGTTTGTAGTCTTGATAATACTGCAAACTCAGAGACCTCCAGTGATGATGACCTATGCGACCATCCATGGCTGTCTGACATCCTTGTGCAGACCTGGAGCAGCCCCCATGGGTATATTCGACTCGCAGCCCGTTGCTGAGGACATAGATGCGCCCGACGCTACCAAGTACAGCAGATAGGGCTCTGACGACCATAGGTATGTCTCTAGGCGGTACATGTTGGCCGTCGATCGAGACAGTCGAGAGATGAAGCTCTTTCATCAAGTCCTGGAGCTGGCATCGCCAAAAATTGATTAAGGTCGGGGGATTAGTTGCGACTGGAGGTTCGAACAATTCCCAGACTAGATCTGGAGCCAGCCAACGAATAGAATGCAGTAGAGAACTTGCGCCGAAGCGGAAGGTCAAATGCCGTAAATTGGAGCGATTTACAGGCCCGAGCTGCCAAAGAAACTTCGTAAAGCCTGTAATCCCGAAGTGGAAATTGGTGCAGCGGAAAATGTGGGGAACCAGATAAACGTTAATAGACTTTGATATTCGGAATAGTTTCGAGAGCGTGGTAGGCGTTTCTGATGCTGTTGTGGAGTGCTTGGAATGTGTTGTACGGATAAGGGAGACAGTGCTTGTATATTCAATAGCCTGATAGAGAATTTCATCTTGCAGCTCTGGCGGTAGTCTCGAGAATAGACGAAATGAAGGGCTGATAGCGACAGTGTCCTTCGCGGGGAACAACGAGTTGTTGACCTGCGATTGCTCGGCCAAGATGTTGCGACTCCTTTCAGTATAAATGGAGTTATTGGACGACACAATGATCGACCCAGATTGCTGGTGTCTAGTGTTGAATACCGGGTGAGTGCTGACCGGCGCGGTCATTGATTGCTCTAAATTTGCACCTACTGCAGGTGTTAGGGAAGATCCCGATCCCGAATTGGGCATGCTAGCTGCTGATCCAGTGCTGCCGCTTCGCCGAGCGTTGGTCTTGGGATTTTCACTCTTACTGTATTGACTGGTGCCTTCCTGTCTCTGTCCGGACTTTGTAAAATGATATCTGTCGAAGAATTCGCGCGCTGGCACCCACCCTGAACCGCTGCGTACGACCAGCAGATAAGGTGCAACATACTGTGTAAGCTTTGAGGTTTCATTTCCTGGCATGTGTTGCTTTGAGTCATGCCGTTGTGACTGAAATAGTCGGACAACAACCTTCTTCTGTACATTTCCACAAGCTCCCTTGCTCAGAATGCAGGTGAATGACTTGCCCAATTCCAAGACCTCGCGTGAAGAGTTGCCCTGAGGAGGCAGCTGGATGCTACCGTTGAAGTGAACCGAGGAATCGTGGTTGGATGCCCAGTCTCGCAGCTGCCCCAAGAAAATTTCGCGCTGATGTGCTTTTGGTCGATCTTTCTTCGTTCGAGGACGCACAGTTGGAGCCATCATCGGCATGTGGGCAGCAGTACCTATCACGGCAGTGCAAGGGTGTGTTGTCTTCTCGCCCCTCTGCACTCGTTGAGCGATCTGTGGCCTGCAAAGCAACTCGCGCGTGTTTCCGACTGAGATGTCAGCTTGACGTGAATGCGCAGGTAAATAGTCCATGGCGCAAGCCGTCGGCCACTGGTTGTCTACACTTGGAGAGAGCAACAGAACGAAAGTTGTTGGTGCTGACGTTGATACCAAGTAAGTAAGCAAGGCTGACGTCGTCGTGTACCAAAGTCGGGCTTCAATGTTGTGTAACCAACTAACACCGAGGCTGCGCAATGAAGTGCAGCTATTCAAAGAGGAGCGCAGGATTTCTTATTTGAGACGATCATGCTGCATAATATGCATTCGCTGGCATTCGCTTGAAATTAGCTTTGTATGACGAAGCACGCAGCTTTGCATCAATATCGGGATGCAGCAAGGATGGACGAAGTGACAGACAACCAGGAGATTTGAATGAATCAACGTCGACGACCCCGCAGATTGCAAATGGGTTGAAGAGCCGTGATGGTGAGGCTTCGCGGTAGAATATGGATGGCCAGATGATCGATATGATTCACGGCGCTAAAGTGAGTGACGCACCTAATGCATACAAACTCGCTAGACTCCTTCCGTCCAGCACGCGACAGTCAGTGAAGGCTACAATCTTTTGTCTTACAAATGTAGGTGGCATTGTGCCGGGTATCGTTTCTGTAGACAAAGCAATGAAGATATTTGAAAGAATACGCAGCGCACTGCTTACGGCTCGTGCTTATGCCCTCCCCTCGAGCCAGCCTGCCGCCCTTTCTAACGCGCCATTGAAGCTTTTGACGTTGACGAGTAATCCACCACCAAGCGAGCCCACATCTCTGCCGACCGTCTCCAGTAGCATACTCAATGGCACGTCTGGCCCTTCATGTTCCCGTTTCTCCTGTCGAGCCTTCTTGCGCCCATTTTGGATGGCGGCTTCGATTTCGAACATGTTGGCGCTTAGCGTGTTTCTAGCTTCGACCTTTGCTTTCTCGGCCTCAAAGTCCGCTTGGATGTCATCATGCTCGATTGCGAGCTCCTGTCTGCTGTTCTGCAAAGCCAGAATGTCTCTGCGCAGCCCAACGTTTTCACGCTTGAAGATCTTCAGCTTTTTGAGGTTGGTGGTGAGGACGTCGTTGGCATCTTGTAGATCGAGGAGTCTTTCGCTTAGACTTCCTTTGAAGGACAACACCAGATTAACCTCGCTTCGCAGTTCCTTCCTGCGTACTGAATCTTGTGATGTCTGCATCTTCTCTAGCATTCTGCCAAGACGATGATCAATTGCTTCCTCGAGAATCGTTCGCGTTGTGTCAGCCATAGTAATCCCACGCACGCCATGCCCTTTCATACGTAGCACAGAGATCGCAAGTTTAGGACCGATGGCTTTCTGCCGTTTGCGCAGTGGCTTGTCGCCGGAAGGCTTGCTACGTTGAGTGTGCTTTGGAGGCAGGCGCTTTGGGGATGTGCGTTTGGGAGATAAGCGTTTCGCAAGCGGTTCTGGTGAAGGCTCCGGAGATTCCTGGTGAGGCTCTGCGTCTTGTTTGTGCGGTTCCGATCGTTCGTTAGACGTAGGTGCTTCTTGCGTCTGTCGGATCTGTTTCAGGGAAGTCTTTTGTGTTCGTTGGATCTCTGGTGATAGCTCATCGGACAGCTCATTGTCTGTGTCTTTCCCCACTGGAGCTTTCTTGGTTCTTCTGTCAAGCTTGCGCTTCGCAGCTGTAACAGCGGTACCAGCCCCAACCTTCCCTGCGATTTTAGGCGACGCATGAGGTACGACTCTCCTCCTAGGCACCGGAGTAGGAGCAACTTCACTATGTGTATCCTGTGTGATTGACGCTGGCGTTGCACTGGCAGTTGCGTGTCCCGGTGATAACTCGTCCACGTCACCCTCTTCTCCGTCCTGAGGCGTCCTGTTCGGTATAGATTCTCGTGAGACCACCTTGGGCGTTATGGTACTGTCTTTTGCCGGAGAAAGCTCATCGGCGTCATCGTCCTCGTCCTCGTCCCCAGCTTGGGAGGCATTTGACGCCGTGTGTTCAACCGTTGTGGACCCCACAAATGATTGTTTTGAACTGCTATGAGGTTGCATACCCGGGGTTACTGGAACAATATCGGTAGACTTGGACCTTCGAGATGCGTCCGGACGCGAGATTGCTGATGCTCTGCTGCCATCTATCAGGCCTGCTACAAGACCTGTTGTCCTTCTGGTAGTGGTAGGTCCCTCATCGATGTACGATAATTCGTCTTGTGTTTCTGCTGTCTCCTCAGCCACAGGTGAGGTTGTCCTTTCAAGTCTCCTGCTCTTCTCGACGGAGCCCGCATTCTCAGGTCGATCTGGACTGAGCTCATCTTCCTCCTCTAGGTTGTCCGAGGCTGCTGTCGGCGTTCCACGCTTCCTCTTACCGAGCTGCGGCGTTACCACAGGCTGTCTCGGTGTCGATTTGCGTTGCGACCGCGCGCTACGTGGTGCTGACAGGCTGCGATGTCGCCTTGCTGAGCCATTGACGTTGCGCGGAGTGGGTTGCACGGGCGTTCGAGACCGCCTCGCAGATCGCGGTGGTGGTAGGGAGGCTTGTTTTGCGCCCAGGTTCCCGAAGTCAAAGCCGAAAGACGCCTGCACAGTCGAGGTTCTGCCTAGGTCAGTTCATAGCCTTAAGTGTTGCGGTGGCATGTTTACCCTGCACCACGCACGCGCTGTTGACGATGCTCGCGTCGGTCTTCTCTGTGTTAGCCAGGGCCTCTTCTATTTACAGCGGTGCGTTTCTCACCAACAGGCGCCATAGTGATAGCGGGTGCGACAATCGCACTTGCAGGTCGACTGTCGTCGTCGCGTGTGAGCGCGCGGGCCTAATGTTGTGACGCCGCGGCTCGCGCCTGCGCTAGCAGGGATGCTTAAGCAAGCCCGGTGAACGATGATCGATTCGGGCGTGCGCTTTTGACATTTCGCCAAACCACACTCTCGCAATTCAACACAAGATGGGATGGCTCTGGAATAGCAGTAGCAATGACGCGGACAAGCTTGACCCGTCGTTGCGTGAATTTCTGAAGAAAGAGGCGCCAACAGGACCGAAACCCACACTGCCCGCAGCACCGAAAGAGAAGCCCGTCGAGCCGTTAACTGCGCCTGCGCCGCCCACACCAGCTCCCACTGAGCCTGAGAAGCCCTTCGTTCCGCCCCAGTCGCAATTTCAGGATGGCCGCTATGCACATCTCTGGAAAGATTACAGGCCGTATAATGAGTTAATGGACTCGGGAAAGAACGAGCAGGACAAGCTGAGGGACCTTGTCGATGCCTACAACGATCGCAGTGCATCCGTTGGCAATATCGCTATGGAGAACTGTGCCATTGAGTACATGGAGCAGTTTGAGTGCTTCAGAAATCCCAAGAGCTGGTGGTCGTTGGGAACACTATGCAATGCAGAGCAAAGAAAGTTCAACCGCTGCTATGATATGCAGTCTAAATTCTTGAAAGCACTGGGATACCTGACGTTGGATGCACGCACGCCTGAAGAGGACGAAAAGATTCAAATGCATGCCGACAAATTGTACCAGCAGATGATGAAGCAAGAGGCCGAGATCGAAAAGGCAGAGGCTGAGGGACGGGAGCCACCCAAATTCGAAAGCGTGCTATCCAAGGCGAATATTGCGCGAGCTATGGCAGGTAAACAGACCACTATTGCGCCTCTACCAGCGCAGAGGGCTGCGAATATCGAGGCAGAGGAGGATATATGGGATCAGATCAAGCCTGAAGCTCGCAAGCAATACGAAGACACAATCGCCAAGCTTCCAGCAAAGGACCAGGAGATCGAACGTATGGCAATTTTGGGCGAACTAAAAGCACAGAGGGGTATGTCCAAACAGGTCGAACAAACATTCGTCGAAGAGCGTATCAATCGCATGAAGAGGAAGGCAGCAGGACAAGCGACGATAGGAGATACCATCAAAAGCTGGTGGGGCTGGGACTGAGGGACTGAGATGGAGGGCTATACTGTATGTATGTTGTATATAAGTGTAAATGCTACCGTTTTGATGTTGACCATGGATAGTTCAATTGTACGAAGGGAGCCAGCAATGCTTGGCATGTCGTTACACGAGTCATCCAGCATGCTCACAGCCTTGACCATATTGCTGCGAAGGTCTGTCGGCGCAATCCCCTCAGATTGCTCCCTGTGGCTCTGCGGGTCCTCAAAGCTCGCGGCACGCCTACAGTCTCCGTAACAATCAGCACAGAACTGCATCAACTCATTCTGCGGTTGACTTCAATGCTCAAAGACAAGCAGAGTCCGCGAGTATCTACTATCGATGATCGATGCAGACAGGCAGCTCTACGCTGTAAAGGAAGGCCTCACTATGCGACGATGCAGAATCTATAATATATGAAGCTGCATTTACGCCGTCCTGATATTTCTTTTTGCGCATATTAGGCGTGATCGTCATTCCCAGAAGTCGGGATTTAGCATGACAAACGCAAGATCGATCTGGATACCTGATGGAATCTACTGTTCATCAACCACGAACATTAAGGCCAGCTGGCTGGTTAAGCTGCTCAATCGATGTGCAGTCGTAATCTCGAGTATCAACGCTACAAGCATCAAAGTATCAAAAGTTACTTGACTCAGACAACTATGTTTGTTTTGCTGCAAGTTCGTTGACATGCTGACGCAGCACCTCAGCTATGTCTTCGTCGTTCTGGTCTTCAGCATACATCAACGCTGTCCATCCATAGTCATCCGCAGCATGAACATCAGCCTTGCCAGCCGACATATCAATCAGCAGCACGACTATATCTTTCTTCCTCTCACGCACTGCCTCTATCAATGCTGTACGTCCAACGGCGTTCTTAGCCTCGACATCTGCCGTTCCCAGCAGCACACTAACTGTGCTGCTGTGGCCGTAGGACGCCGCGACCATTAACGGTGTATACCCTATATTGTTTGTCGCCTCAGCATTAGCCTTGCGAAGCAGTACCTCAACTGTTTCAGTATTTCCCTTGCGCGCCGCCTGTATCAACGGCGTGTTGCCAAGAATATCCTGCGTTTCAACGTCGATGTTCCCGACATCGAGCAGCATACCAACTACATCTTCATGCCCGCAGTCTGCTGCATGTAGTAGCGGCGCATATCCATGGCGATCTTTTGCCTCAACATCAGCTCTGCCATCGCTAAGCAACATCTTCACCGTGTCTTTATGTCCACTACGGGCTGCTTGCATCAATGGCGTACGTCCCCCACAGATCACATCAACTTCGACACCACTGACGCTGAGCAAGGTCTCAACAATATCGCTACGGCCTTTGAAAGCCGCATGCATTAACGATGTCCAGCCGTTTTTGTCCTTCGCGTTGACATCGGCGCCCCCGGAGCGGAGCAATTCTTTGACAGTGTCTTTATATCCCTTCTCTGCCGCCCATATCAATGGTTTACCACCCTCGCCGTCTCTTGACCGGGGTGCGATCTTTCCAGCGTGTATGAACAGCAGAGTGATCGTCTCATGCCCTTCTTCAAAGGTCTGTTTCCAACGCGTCCAGTCCCTGTCGTCCGCCCTTTTGAGCATTAGCTGGGCAGACATTTCGACAATCCTGGTGTTCTTTCCTGACACATGGGGCAGATGGTCCTTCCAGTACTTCCTCGCATAATGCTGGAATTTAAAGGTGGATTGCAGCTTAGGTTCAGTATGACCGTGTTCTACTCCAAAGAGACTGCCCAAATCAACGTCCAAGGGAGGCCGTGACTTCGCTCTAAGCCACTTGGCCAATACTCTTTGAGGTGTTTCCGGAAACTCAGGGTTTTGCAGCATTCTCAATGGAGCAATTTGAGATGTCTTCTGTTGGGAATTCGGCTTCGAAACTTCGCCTTCTAAGGCCTTGTAGCTGAGGTAAGTGACAACGACATCTGCCAATGTCCTAGACGCTTCTTCCTCGGAGAATTTCCGATGCTTTGCGCTTTCAGACCCGTTGAGAAGGTACTGCTTGACACTACGATGAACAACACGGACGGTCAATTCTTCTTCATCCGTAACAAGAAGGCATCCGCAATGACCTAGTGCTGCATCCACGTTGTTCAAAATCTTTGAAGGATCGTAATCTGCATCTCCAGGAACGACGCTAAGCGCTTCCAGCAACTCGTCCTCTGTCAAGGGCCGTCGAGCCGCAAGCACAAGTTGTAGTGTCTTCACTTGAAATTCAGGGTCTGAACTTCCTGACTTTCGTAGAATCCTCGCGTATGTCTCGGAGATATCTTTAGGTAGGTCTAAAAGTGCTTTTCGAATAGCGTAGTCGGTGTTCAGGCTGCACAGCGTCCGGATCTGGAGATCTACCCAGAGGAACATGCCGCTTGATCCTTCTAAGAGAGCCTTTTGTATATCCCATTTCAACTTCTCATCTCTGATATTAAGAAGTTTATCCTGGATACGACGTTCCAGATCTGCTTCGATGAAAGATGCAATGTCTGGGTTATCTTTTGGTATGGAAACAATGCGGGTGTTCAAAAGTTGTTTGGTGATCGACTGTAGGCCATGATTTGACTCTTCTCGAAAGGAGGCGCAGACTGAGATATTGATCTTTTCTTGAATCTTTCGAAGAGCTCGCAATAACGTCTCCCTCTCTTTGGTTTCACACTCATCTAAGCCGTCAAGGACAAAGTACACTTTGACGCTGGAGGAAAACCCTTGCAGGAGCACTTCAAGCACCTTTTCGGGATCGCCTGTAGTATGCGTATCTTCACAGCTCTTAGCAGTGACACTGAGATCCGCAACTGTAAGTAATAGCTGTCGTGCTAAAGAACCGATGATGGTACGTGCTTGAAGGCTTTCAGGCACGTCATGCTGGGAAAAAAAGTAAGTCACCAAGGACTTCTCTGCTTGGATGGAAAGACTGAGATCGTCCACAATATTCGCCAACAATACTGACTTCCCAGAGCCCAACTGACCTCTATATAGTAGCGTAGAAGTATGTGGGCTGTCCTTCCACTCTTTATACTCAGGCTGTTGCCTGAAGAACGAGGCTCTTCCGGCCTGTTTGAGCTGTTTCCATGGTGTCTTATGATCGTGTGTGGAGCAGAATTCAAGCACTCGCATTCTGATTCGCTGTTGTGAAGTAGAATCGAGACTGGCCGTGGTCAAAGTCCTAAATCTATCATTCTCATGCGCCTCGCATATGACAGCTTGCGCCTTGATCGAATTTGCGCAAATGTCAAGATCATCCTTGAATCCTTTCAATTTTTGATAGTCCAAGGACGCCATGTATTGCTGAATAGGCGACTTCTGTCCGTACTCGTATAGGTAACGACATAATTGGACAACCACAATGTGGTATTCACACAAGTGTGTTTGTAGCGTCTTTGAATGGGGATACAAAAGTACGATGTTCTCGTGCCGTGGGGTGGAGCGACCGATTTCCATGAATAACGATGAAATCTTTTCGAGATGGGCAGAGAAGCTCACCACAGACTGTACAGTCTCAGTGAGCGGCTCAGACGATAATTGACAGGATACTGACCATCAATGACATGCGCACCAGTGACCACACACCACACGCTACCAAGTTCTGCGATCCTCCAACTAAAATATCACCAAGCGCAGCGAACGACTGAACTACTGTAACAAAGTTGAAGAACCGGGTTCCAAATACTCTGGAGTTTCTCGATGTGCAACGGTCAAATTCAGCCACGAATTGCTGGACATCTTGAGAAGTAGGTGTCGTAGACCTGCGCATGCGAAAGATAGCCTTTTGCTCCTTTGGTAGTGAGTTTTCAAACTCGGAGAGTGCGTTGATTAGGGTAAGTTCAGCCTTCAAAGACAACACTTTCGCCACTACTCTCGACATGGTGGCTGCTGTGGAGTTGGAGCACAACAGGCTACAATTCCGTCTAGCAGTGCCATGAAACTATTGCCTTATTCGCTAGCGATGTCCAAGTGTATCATGAATAATACGGTTCGATGTACGTGCAAATCTAATAAAGGATGTAGCGACTGAGAACAAACTAGAATATGGAGGCTTAGGTCGTAAGAAGAATGGAAAAGGAGGTTGAAGAAAGCGGAAACAAACAGGATGCGACCCTCGTAATCAGGCAGAGAGGCGATGGAAGCGCTTCGCACCGAATTGAACATGGCTGCGTCTCAGCCGTAACCTTCTTGGGGAGGCGGGCGGTTGCGGCACCCTTTTTGGGATAGATCTGACTGTCGAACAACTGTTGTAGACATCTTTCGCATTGAACTTGTGAGATGATATGTGTACCTAATTGGACCTAGCTATGGCACAATTGAAAGAGTCAAAGTTGGTTGGTGGTCGATAGCTTTGGACGCTGCCCACGAGCATTGCGTTTTCTGGCGCCGCCGCTGGTCAGCAGCGGGCCGTGCCAGAAGGCCGCCCGTCCCGACCGGAGACCAATCTACCTAGATAGGCATCAGGATCATCACGTGCGTGCACGTTGGCAAAATCATCTTGATTTAGGAGGTGTTCTCTGGATAATTAGACATACAAGTAGCAATGCGACTCGAGTATTCCTTGCAGATCTGCTTCTTGAAAGCTAAGGGATTTCTCGAAACACGGCACATGTACCAATCAGAAACCTCTGTTCGCATTTTTGCTACCCGAGTATACAGTAGCAACACCGTTGCATTGGACCTAGTCTGTCCTGGTGAAAATTACGCGCCAGGTAATATCCACGGTTCGATTCAAGTAGATGCCCTGTAATTGTCGTGCTTCATCCCTGATAGCAGCCTTGGGCTGGGAGAAGTCGAGCACGACATTCCGGATCGTGAGAAGCTCTCCGCAATGGGTACTATGAACTCTTCATACAGTGCGGTAAACATGACACTCTAAGGAAATACCATGTAGAACAAGAGTATGCATCTGCGAGACGTCATTGAGTCCTTCTCAGTGTATGTTTCACATTCCGTCATGCGATTTTGCCAGCCCGTGCACAAAGTCGTCATGAGACGGCTCACACGGCATCGTTTCACAACTTCACTGCTGAGGCGATATTTGCGGTCATGCAGTTGCCCGCGTATCTTCCCAGGAGACACATGTAGGCTCCTTTGGTCGACACTGGAATCTCATAAGATCCACAATGTTGTTTGATCCACGACGTCTATGCATCTTTGAAAAAGACCGATACCATCATTGGGGCTAGAAAGCTAGCAAAATGCGAAATGTCCATCTTGCTGTGACTTTTAAGCCTCAATGACGATTATCGGTTTTTGAAAATTGCCATGCGTCCTGCACTCTCAGATGTGCCGCATCGTCGATTTGCATGGCACTTTAATTCTGTGCCGTCGTTCGAGCAAGAGTTGCAGCCACAGGAAACGTCGACCTCATACACTTCAAGGTTCACGTTGCTTTTCTCAAAAGTGATGACGCCCATTGCAGGCATATGGGTTTTGCGACAAAGGAAGTGGCTGGCCTGAACCAAGCTACCTTCAGCGCTTCCGCGAGCCTACCGTCACGGCATGGTCGATCTCTGAACTTGAGCAGAACACGTCGGCAAGGATTGGCTACGGCAGTCGAGGCTTCTTGGCGAGCTTGACTGTGGTTCCGGAATAGATGCCATTTCATGGTACTCACACGACATTACGCTACGCTGGACGGTGGGAAACCCCTATGACGCTCGGTTATCGTCATCACGTGCAACGCTTAATGTAAGTGTATAGGTAGTGATTGGCCGGGTATGTTTTGCGAGTACAGAGATGCTACTTTCTTATCCAAGTTTGTTGGGATGACAGCTACGGAGCTTCCTCGATGCAGCGTCAACGAGTACTGCAACCGCTATGTGTTTAGTACGGTGATGCGGTGATGCAACTCACTCTGTCTCGACCTATATAGGCTCGCTCCGCATTCACGACCATATTTGATTTCATAGCAATAGTATCTTGTTCTGCTAGACAATCTGTGCTCATAACGAAACAACAATACCAATTCTTTCCCCCGACATCAACACTGTCAAACAATGGCACGGTTCCAGGAACCCTACGATGGCCCAGCCGATACACATTACCAGGAAGAGAAGCCTACTGGTTTGCTCACACGATTTGTGCCCGCTCGCTTGCGACACACGTCCTTCTATAAGATTTTCCTTCGCCTAACTCGCGTCCTACAATTCATTTCGTCCGTCGTCTCGCTCGGTATCTTCTCCCAGCGCGTCTACAAAGTCTACCGTCTGGTCAACTCGATCAAGACTCGCCGTGGTATCAACAAATCTTTTGGAGCAGTGGAGGGCATCCTCGCCGCTGCTGTCCTATACACCCTCATCTCTACCATCCTGATGTTTGTCAAGAAGTCTGCCAATCCCGGCACTAAGAAATGGCTGCGTTGGTTGTGGGTGCTGCTCGATCTTGCATTCGTCGGGGCCTTCATTGCCATCTCTGTCCTTACACGACCAAGTGGCGGTCCAGCGGGTCCTAAGCATTGCTACACAGACCGCAACGCCAACAATGCAAGCAACATCGCCCAAGGGGAGACGGCGAATAGCCAAGATGACTCCTGTAACCTTCCCTGGGGTACATTCATTCTTGCTATAATCAGCACGTAAGTTCTCTTAAGCAGGCCGTTCCCCAAAGCATACACTGACATTTGACTCCAGTTTACTACATGCTATCACCGCCGCTTTCCACGAAGTCAAGGACCACCACCGCAGGACCAAGGCTGCAAAGGCCGAGCACGAGGCTGCTTAGGAGCGGCATGCTCTGTCGAGCCGCAAACGAGCGTGTGTAGATGTATGGTCAATGCTTTCTCTGGTCAGGCGTTGTTGTCGTCCCTTCCTGCCTCCGGGCTATGATTTATGAAGATGTAATATATTACATAGCAGCCATGCTGCAGGCTGTACTGATTAGCAATAATACATGAACATATATAATGTAATCGTGGATCGAGATCCCGTCGTTGAATTCGTCTTGTCACCTCTCACTCAACTCGGTTATGATGATATGTCCATCGATTCTGATCTCTGATGTATTTCGCACACTATTCAGCATCATGGATGAGGATTACCAGCGTGAAAGGCGTGGCGACGCAAACGCGGTAGACTGGGATCAGACCCAAGAGCAAGGAAGGAAGGCAGAGGACGAAGGATGGTGCCAGCCAGCCTCTTCTACAAGTGGTGCACCAGAGACGCATAAGTCATCATGCATCCAAGCCGCATCTGCAACGAATGTTCGCTGGTCCAACCAGCAACGCCAGAAACGGAGCTGAATTTTAGCGCTGGACCCTGACTGCGAACACCGCAGCGGTGAGTTTGGGAGCAACATTGCAAGTCCGGCTCCGTGTCGGACGGATAACATACTGCGTTGATTGCAGGCAGATCTCAAGAAATGAATAGCGGCGCAGCTGGGCTCATAATGCACAAAGCTGGTGCGATACGGCCGATATAAGACTGCAGATCCATAGGGTGCAATTCCAATTTTAGAGTGGTGGATGGATGCACTGCTGCGCGACGCGCCTGGGCCAGCCCTAACTCGGCTAGCTGTTGGGGCGCGGACGGAGTGAGCAACTCTCAGCCCCATAAGCAAACGGTTCGGGGGGAAGCTGAAACTTCGAACATATCTTCGCTGACCGCCGCCTCTGCGCCGCTATTGCGCTGTTCTTCAAAGCTTACATACCTGCACTTGCGTATCTTTTCGCTACTCTCTGCGATCAGCAATATTCTGTCTCGCACTTCGAATTTCTGAATTGCTTGGGTGCGGCTGTCTCAAGGGGTCCTTAGACACATCCACACACCACACAGCGTCTGTTTCATCATGAGTGTGAGTAGCATTCCTCGTCGCTGCGCGCAGACGCGCCTTCCTTCCTACTTCCTCTCATATTTACATTTGCTTTTGCTTTTCCTGTCTGCAACCCCAGCACCATGTCGAAGCTGACAGAGATGAACGAACAGTACGGCAACAGTGGTTACAACCAGATCGATGGCTACGGTGCCAACCCGTACGATCAACGCAACAATGATGGTGGCCGCTTCAACAACTACTCGGAGGGCCGTTACGACGACCGTACGTTTCGACTTCACACCGTTGTGGTGACTAGGCTGCTGACACCCCCTTAGCTGGGCTAGAGATGCAGAACTACGGCGGCCAGCAAGGCCGAAGCGCAAACCCCAATGCTATCCTGGACGAGTGCCGCGAGGTCGACCGTGCCCTCAATGACCTCGACGAACAGCTCACCAACCTAGAGCGCACATTCAAGCAAGTGCTTGCGCGTCCTGACATGCCCTCTGGCGAGATCAACAACCTCAGCACACAGATCATGACAGGCTACCGTGGTCTCGTCAGCCGTGTCAAGAACATCAAGAGCAAGCCTGAGTCTGGCAGCCCCAGGAACGCGCCGCAAGTTGGAAAGGTCGATCGCAGGTTGAAGGCCACCATCAACAAGTACCAGAACCTCGAGGCCGACTTCAGGAGGGACTCGCAAGCCGCTGCTGAACGCCAATACCGCATTGTGCGCCCTGACGCTACTGAGGAAGAGGTCAGAGAAGCTGTCTCTGACCCCGAAGCGCCTATCTTCCAGCAAGCTGTACGTTGGCAACTATTAATAACCTGCTTGCAACTACTAATCTCTGCTTCAGCTGCTCAACTCCGATCGCCGCGGCCAAGCCTCATCTACCCTCCGCAATGTTAAAGAGCGCCACGAAGCCATTCAGAACATCGAGCGCCAGATGGTCGAACTCGCTTCGCTGTTCCAGGAGCTTGACCAGGTTGTGCAGCAGCAGGAGCCTCTCGTGACCAATATCGAGCAGAAGGGCGAGGAGATCCACGAGAACGTTGTCCAGGCAAACACTGAGATTAGCGGCGCGATCGAGAAGGCGCGCAGCAGGAACCGCAAGAAGTGGTGGTGCCTGCTCATTGTGCTTCTCATCATCATCGTCATCGTTGTTATCGCTGTCGTTGTTACCCAGGTCAACAAGGCTACCACTGGCGGTGGCAAGTAAACGCCCACGAGTCACCCTCGTTTCTCCAGTCCGTCGATCACAAGCGAGCGTCTCCCAGCACGAAGCACGCCATATCCACCACCACTACCGCACACCCTCGTATCCCTCTTAGTATCTCAGAAGGCCGGCCAAGATACGTTGTATAATATCTCGATTCCCGGTGGATATGCCATACCTCTCCTGCATCTCTGTCACTTTCCTCTCTTCATTTCTCCAACGGGAAATTGGATTACCACTAGTTTAGTCTCATTTGTTTGTTTCCATGCGCGGTTCAGGCGCTCATTGATTCACCCGCATGAGCGGAATTCCGGCATTGCGAGTGCCTGATCAGATACATAGTGCCTAACAAGACGGCAAAAGTAGAAGAATCTGTCGATACAATACATCTCCTCCACCCCGTCTGCGCAATCGTGATTAAGATTCTGTTCTGGCGATTCTTTTCAGCTAGCTCAAAAAGCGCTATAAGTCATTGAGAGCTTATGCCTCGAACTCACATCTCGGCGAGAGCTCGCCCACAGCTTCTGTGACTTGTTGGACGCCCCATACGGATGTGTTTCATAAGGTCATCTACGCAATGTCAAGACAAGAGAGTGACTTCATCACATGAGGCACACCTGCAGGTACTAACGAGGTAATGGCAAAGCAGTTTGCTGGGCGTGGGTACTGAAGCTCCGCTACCACAACGCTTCTCAGGTACTCTTCGCACTATCCCAGGATCACGCAAATAGTCAGGCAGCAAGATCAAAAATGTCGCAAGAGACCAAGAGCACGGGCTGTGATGTTGAACATTGACAAAGTGGGGACTGAGATCCGTGGAGATGCAGGTGACGGGTGATTCGCTGAGCTACTTATACAAAATGCATGGCCAGAAGCCGAGCTCGAGATGCATGTCAGAATCAATCCTTCATTCGGATTCGTAGCGACCTCAAGGTCGTGGCGAAAAGGCTTGAAACACATAAGAAAGGGCTGCAAAAGACTGTGCACCGACAGAGTCGAAATCAAAACTATATGGATAAGTGAGTGATCGGACGTTAGGGTCGTTTCTGATGAAGGCATTCGTTATTTATGGTTGAGTCACGTACCAGTAAAAAGTTACTCTGAGGACTACAAGAAGTTTCAGACTCCGCCGCTTTTATCCCACGCACTCCTGTCGTACTCATAATGCCAAAAACGCTCATTTCTTTAGCAGGAAACCATAGATATCTCTCCATACAGCTGCTGCAGAGCTCTATGTCTGCATACGACTGGGCAGAGGTGATCGACATGTCATCCCTGCCACTGCCATCTTCCCCTTTGCTACTCTCATCCTCGCCAACACCCTCTTCTCTCTCGACATCGTCCTCTTCTCTCCCAACATCGCCCTCTCCCTCATTGTCACTGTTCTCCTCCACGACATCGCTCAAGATCTCAACAGCAGACTCGAGCCGAGGCTCGGTCCGTGGGCGAATAGTGTTAGCAGAGGCGCTGCTGCTGATAGTTAATTTTTGTCCGCAATGATCGTTTGCGCTCGCTATTGGCCTTCAGACTAAGACTCTTCTGAACCTTCTTGATAGGCGGACGGAGGATCTCACATGCTGGTGTGAGCGCGTTGGAGGCAATCAGCCGCTCAGTGCGACCCCTTTCGACGTCGTCAACGAAAGCCTTCAGTGTCTTGATGTGCGGGTGATTTTTGTAACGATGCAGCAGGCATAACTCTGAGATCTTACGATAGACTGATTTAGGATGCTCAGAAGACGAGGCCATGTCTATATCGCCACCGTTCGGGAAGTAGGCTTCGAAGAAGCGATCGAGAAGCCATAAGAGGCCGCCTGGGTTGGCTGGAAGCATCTTGCGGATATTCTGAAGGTGTCCTTCTACATTTTCATCGATAGGGACTTATTGCTGAAAGGAAGACTCTGCTGGCTCCTTGATGCGTCAAAGAACGACTTCGGAAAGCACGGGTCTGCCTGGTCATAGTCAACGTGCCGACCTCCTACTGCGGAAGTCTCTTCTGTCATGTCCTTCCGATGCGTAAGAAAGTCATCAACATCAGAAGGCTTCTCGCTCGTTGTCAGGACAATACTGGACAACGGCAGGGTCTCGTTCTTCGTGTCACCACTGACAATAGGCTTTCGGTCACCAACTGAGTTGCCGGAGCTATCGCGGGTATCTAGACCGTCAGCAACGCTACTAGAAGTTAGCATAAGTAGTGTCAGTAACTGCAACATTGCTTACAAATGGATGAAGCGCTTGTCGTTAGCGTCGGCGCCCTTCACCTTCTCTGGAAGCAGTATGGGATCTAGCATCCACTCCGTGTAGTCATCGTCCTCATCAAAGTCTTTTTCCCAGGTAAGTGAGAAGCGGATAGTGTCGTTCTTCGGTGTGGTAGTTCTCTGTATCACGACGCCAAAGCCAACTGAGCTGTCGGTCGGGGTCTTCACTGTGCAACACGACCCTTCCGCTTGACCTTCAGCTTCTTCTTGGCCTTCTCCTTACCCTTTACTGGAGAAGCGTCTTTCATCAGCATGTCATCTGAGGAAGACTCGTTGGACTCTGAAGACGTGGCAGACGGGCTAGACGCGATGTCGGATTCTGGCACATATGGTAGATCCCACTCGTCGCTTGCGTACAAGTCCGCTGGAGACGGAGCTTTCTGGGGACGTCTGGTTTTCTGGTGATGTCTGGTCTTCTGGTGACGTCTGATTAGCTGAATGGGCTTCTCAAAAATGTCTTCGGAGCTGCTGTCGTCATCTGCGGCCGAGACTGCAGAGCCTTCCTGGTGACATCCTTCTTGCGGCTGCCGACTCATGTTGGCACGATGCTTATTGGTACTCGCGGCAAATCTTCAGTGACAGCTTTGCCGACAAGCACGCCTGCCTGGAAAGCGCTGCTAGCCGCTCTATATTTCTGCAAGGCTGCCTCCAATGCCTTGCCAAATTGTGTATGTTCTGGTGTGTAGTGATTGATGGTGTTGAAGACTATTTTGCATTGATGCTCGCGGCTCCAGCCTGGCATCTCTCTGATTGTCCACGCCACGTGGTCCACAATATACAGGCCAACATACTCACTAGCTTGAAGATGTTCTGGCCAATCTCGGTGACTCGCTCATACAGCAGCTTGCCGGCTCCGAGAGGCCGCTTGCTGTGATGTAAGATATTCAGAAGGCAGCGTTTCAATCGGAGGTCTTCAAGGCTGATTGGCGCAGACTTTGGAGGATTACAACTCTTGAGTTGACTACGCGATTGACCGGTTCATTGATCCTTTTGCTCTTTTATGATTGTATCTCTCAAAATGGCAGGAAAACGGCGCCGCAGAGCTGCACGGCTCGGTTCGTGGCTCAATGAATGTCTGGCTGTGGCCGATCTTCCTCCCATGCTGCAAACTGGTTATAGCAGGCTATGAAGGCGGCAGCTCCAGGTCCTTTGGTCGCGAAAAATTTGCCACTTGGTTACTGTGCGTCTCCCCGATGTCCGATCCGACTGTGACCATGAGCGCAGAGCCATCGCTGACAGTCCGCGGCACGGCTTGCTGGGCGAGGTTGTTCTCAATCATGTCTGAGAAAGTAAGCCGACGCTTCCTTCGAGACGCTTTGACGGTGCTAGAATGTCCATTAATATACTCTCGGATGTCTTTGGCGTACTGCGCCACGCCGATTCGGACCTCCATTGAACACGGTTGCATGGTCTGGCGAAGCTTGGTAATAGTGTCAGTCTCCAAAATCAAGAAGACACTGTGGTCCTCGTCGTAGAAGCGCATGGTCTCATCTCCTCCAGCCTGCGTGTTGAGTGCGGTGCGACCAAAGAGCGCAATGAGGATCTTTTCCTGGAGGCCTACAAGATCCGGTACAGTGTAGGTGCGGTCAGTCGTTGCTCCCACTGCAACATGGACAGTAGCTTTAGTGATGACTGCTTCTGCATAGTGGGCTACTGCCTTGAAGAAGTACGGCAGAAACCCGCTGAGAAATGTAGACCTCAGGTCAGACGCGTGTCGATTCCATGGCCTGTCGTTGGTCTTTCCAAGGTACCTTAGGGTGATGTCTGCGTTGCTGTCCATCCCTTTCATATGGACTAAGTAGTGAAAAGCCTTCTTGTTGCCATCATGCCCGGAGCTGAGGATCCTGGATATGACGAGGCGGCAGTCTGAGACCTTGATTCTAAAGGAGCGCATGTAGTAGTATGTGAGGTTCAGCGAGCGCTCATTCGGGTCGTCTAAGGACGATGGCTCGAGCTCGAGCAGCGTGTTGATCGCGCGGGTTGGAACCGATAGTGGGTCTCCGAGAAGCTGCTTCCACAAAGCTTCATGCTCGAGCCTGGCTAGTAGTCAGCATGTAATCTAGCAATACTGGCAAGAACCTACTTCGTTGGCAGACACCAGTGGAAGAGAGCTTGGCTGAGCTCGTCGCGAACGCCTTGGGCCTGCAGGCGGCGGCAAAGCTCTTTGTAGACGCCGTCTCGCAATCGTGGGAGCGTATCAAACGATTCCTCAGGATTCAGTGTCAGTGTTGTAGTTCTCGAAACGCTAAAGCGTAGACGGAGTTGGTTGGGTCTGTTTTGCCTCGCTTTATTGCGGAAGACAAGACCTCTGTCTCGCGTGCGAGTGGCTGCGAGGAAGACATGCTGCCTGCTGTGGGCGTTAGCTGTATAAACAGAAGGGAAGGGGTAAAGGTAGAGCTGTTCCGTATAAGAGGGTGTTGTGTTGACAAGGCGCTATGCGAAGAGGCCTCGGAGAGTGAGGTGAAAGTGAGATCTGTACGCGTAGATGTTAGCTGCTGTAAATTGACATGTGAAGGTAAGGAAATGACAAACAGATTCAAGCTGTAAGTGCGACTCTGGGCGTGCGTCCTAGAAGGCTGCGGCAGCTTCACGCACCGTAGCGTTGTACTGGCAGCCGCCTGTGTGGCAGTGGCTTGAGTAGGCCAGTTTCGGGTGGGTAAGGTTCGGGTGGGTGAGGTTCGAGTGGGTGGGGCCGAGGCGGGTGAGGTTCAAGTAGTGGTGGAGGTTGTGGAGGCGCAAGGAATAGTACTCTCTAAGCAAGCCTCTGGCGGCATAGAGTCATAGGCTAGCATAGAAGTTTAGTTTATCGAAACATGGACCAGCGTGGAAGCCAGGACAGCATAGAACTATGTGCTGGCATGAAAGCACAGGCTGGCATTAAACGATGGGTCATTAAAGGATAGACCGGTATGGAAGCATAGACTGGCATCGAACTATGGGTCATCGACTTATGGGTCATTGAACTATAGGTTATCAAACTACAGGCTGGCGTGGAAGCATAGACTGGCACCGAACGATGGGCCATCGAAGTGTGGACTATCAAACTATAGGCCGGCATGAAAATACGAGCTGGCATATACGTTGTGGACTGGCATACATATCACGGACTGGCATAGTATTCCCCACTGACATATAGCAATTGAGCTGTCAGTCAAGCAGAGCTCCATCGTGGTCAGTATGAGGTTCTGAAGAGCTGCCTTAATAGGCTGTCTGAGGTTAGCTGCCTGCTGTAGGTGTCAGCTTCGTGAACGGAAGTGGAAGGCTGAAGGCAAAAGTGTAACCTACAGCCAGGTGTCCGGCGCAGCAACACCCAGGCGAGTAAAGTGATGGTGAGACCTGAATGTATGAACGTTAGCTGGTGTACAGCTAGCGTGTCGAAGAGAGACAGCACTTTCGAGCACTGACGGAACTTTTGACGCTTTAAAGAATGCACCTATAGAAGGGCAGATTTCTGACAGATCTGATTGGAAGCGTAGCCGTTATGGAGAGCTGTGCATCTATGGAAAATCCAAAATCCAGGGTTGAAATCCATCCCGTTATCATAATGCCTTTTCTGCATCTTGCCATATGTCATCGGAACCCGCAAGGTGCACAACGTCAGTATGATTATGAGGGAGACATAGAAAGGCATTACACAAAATATCTGCAAAACAAGGTGCCTTCGAAGTCATGCCGTTCCAACAACATGAACGTTATGAGCCATCCATTTCCCTTGTCAGAGCGGTTGGATCAAGATCTTCCGAGGCCCAGGAAGGGGCGGTAACGCGAAAAAAAAAAACTTGATGCTGTACGAGCGGGGAGGATCGAACTCCCGACCTTCTGCGCTTTTCATTTGACATGTAAAGCAGACATCATAACCACTAGACTACGCTCGCATTGGTGGTTTCATGATGAAAATTTGTACCTTACTATATATAACTGCTTTGTACATCAACCCCTGGTGTCCCTGAAGCCCTGGTCTCCGACCTGTCATCCGCGCTCCAACTCAATTAGCGTGATCAGCTGCCCCCACAACCTCTCAGCGCCGACTTCCGAGGGCGATGAACCTGCCTGCGCCCGTATATAGAGCATTTGTAAGACCTTGCAAATCCCCACTGTCTTACGTATCAAGAAAGAAGTGCCTATTGGGAACGTGTGGACTTGTCGATAGCAAATCGCTGTGCCGGCGCTTTGATCTCCTACGCCAGAAAATGAACACGATCCATCCGTATCCAGGTCCTCTCGTTTTATGTGATCCAAATCAGACTAGAGTATATCTACTTTCTCGATTTGACCCTTCTTTGCGAGCAGTATGGCTAGCTCGTGTTCCGTGCAGACTTGGGTAGAAGCGTTCTACAAAAACTCGTAACTCAATACGCTATTGAGTGTAACCAGAGAAGATAGTCCGGATGAGAACATTTATCTCTATTTGTGCTGCAACAATGACGCGGCTACCATCGCCGCTCCAATGACGGTCTATGTATCAAGCACAGCTTTGGCGTTTTGCAAATTTTAAAGAAGTGGATGGTGACCAGAGTTTCGTCACGTAAGAAGCGATTGGGTCAAAACATGCTCCCGGACTTCGAGCTCACCAATACGTACTGCGACCATTCTGCGACAACCACTGCCATCTACTATGTTTTCGTCGATGATCAAGGGGGAATATCGAAGGCACTACGCAGATTGCGCCGAGTGATAGCTTGCACCCAGCGCCAAAGGGGCAGCGAACGCTTGCCGCATTCAAGCGTGGCTTACCACGGCATCAAACCTAGGTCACACAACGCCAGCCATGCATTCAGGCAGCCCAAGAGGTCAAAGGGGCAGGGTCGAAGAGGATGAGTAGAGCCTGATTTGAAAGTGGCAAGGTCAGGTAGTTATCTTTTTTCCGGGGGCTTCGTGGTGCCTACTAAGGACCAAAGGCTCCGACACGGAAGCGGTAGTCTGATCGCCTGCATGCAAGTCGCGCGATCCAAAAGACGACTCGGTAGTGGTAGCAGCATCTTTTGAGGATGTGGGGTGGACGAATGATTGGATGGGTGGCTTGTGGGGTCCAGAAAACGAGCTACGACTGGCGCCAGGATTTAGGTTATAATTGTACAGATTTAGAATCATTCCATCAATCCTTCTAATAGGTTGTATGGTGTAAGTTCATCCGCCTTGGCTCTCAACCAAACATATTCTGACTATTCACAGGTAGAGGTTATCACTTCAGATTTTGATTCTGTCAGAAGTTCTGGAAACCCCGGTTCGAGTCCGGGTACGACCTTTTTTTGCCAGGTGCGCGCAGGCATCTTCTCCATGATGTTCCAACCCCTTTATTCTTTTTGCAAGTGCCATCTCTAAGTTGTTGATGTAAATAGTGCTCAAAAGCACAAGAGCTACGTGCAGCTATGTGCGTCTTCCTTTTGTAGCTCTATCTATGAGCAAGAAGACGATTCTTTGCAAGACGTCATAGCGCAATTAATCGTAGGATTGGACATGTCTGGATATGGCCTTGATGCTTAGTGGACGCACTGCAGTTGTCTGTTCAACAGCCACCAGCATTGATATATGCATCAAAACACTTCGGGATGTTCACATGTAGCGGCACCCCTGCTCTGCCTCTTGGGCAAATGCTCGTCGATAGTTTACAACAGAGTGAATCGACTGTGATACCTGTAACGATTCAGGCCCGATATTTCAAGCGCAGTACTGCATTATTGCTGCCCAATTTTCTCAGCAGTCAAAGAGTACAGGCTCCATGAAAGCGTATGCCTTCGAACTGCTTCAGTTCCAGGCTCACTCAAAGCCGTTAAAGCCGAGGTGCACGGGCCAGCATAGCAGCTCCACCAAAAATTCTATGGGAGAAAGCTCGAAAGCTCACGACAAGCACGAACACGAAGACAACGCCGGCGATGCTTACCGAACAGTTTGTGGCTGCCATATCTGGCTCCACAAAGCCCAATACCGGCGTGACTAAAGACCAGGGTATCTTCATTCACGAATTCCAGCCCTTGGCTGCGCCGCGACAGGTCTTTAAGAAGAGCGCGACTGCCCAGAATGGCATTGCGCTGAGCAGCACGCACATTTTCGCCGCGCAAGCCGACAAGGCCATCGTACATGTATACAACAGGGAGAAGGGTAACCAGGAGGCCGTTGTGCCGTTTCCAGAGCGGATACACAGTATCGCGCTCGCGGCGCAGGATACAGTACTGCTGCTGGGAGCTGAGAGTGGAAGAGTGCTGGCTTGGGAGGTCAGTCGAGCTTCGCAATACGTAAATAGGAATGCAGTGCTAATACATAGCACAGATCTGCTCAGGTCGTCTCGTTTCCACGTCTACCTCTCATCTTCAGCCCGTGACATCTCTCGTTGTCGATCCTTCCTCCAACTTCTTCCTCTCCGGCTCTGCAGACGCCATGATTCACGTATGGTCGCTGCCATCCATCCTCTCTTTCTCTCCAGACACGTCTCGTTCCCCTGTGCATACCTTGTCTACGCACCGCGGACCGATTTCGTCGATTGCGTGTGGCCACAGCTCCAGCACTGCCAACATCGCGGTGTCTGTATCGGGCGATAAGTCGGCAATTGTATGGGATTACCACAATGGACAGGCGCTTCGCACGTATCTGCTGCCAGAGACACCCACAGCGGTAACTCTTGACCCAGCTGATCGAGCATGCTTTATTGCGTACGCAGACGGCAGTCTGCAGACGGTTGATTTCTACGACGATGTACAGAAAACCACACCAGTGGATGTCCTGCGGGACACTTCGTCTTCACACAGGCCCATGCAGCCTCCATCGAAGACAAGGTTTGGGGCAGACTCACAGAAGCTTGGTGGTACACTCGCTCTCAGTCTGAGTTGGGATGGCACGTCCCTCATCTCTGGCCATAGTAGTGGGAAGGTCGCTGTGTGGGATGTCGCGAAGAGCAACTTCCTTTCCAAGTTGGCCGACCTACCTGGACCAGTAACGAGTCTGCAGTTCCTGCGCCCCACAGGATTCTCAAACACCACCGAACCCAGCTTCAAGATTCAAACAATCGTCAAACCGAAACAAGATGCAGGCCTCACAGGCAGCAGCAGTGGATTGGTCCCAGCAAACTATAATCTAAGCATGCAATTCGCAGGTAGAGTGAATGCTCCAGCCATATCAGCCACAGCGAGGCGATCCGCCAAGACAAGCTCGTTTGCAGAGGCTCTCACTCATCCCAGTTTCCCGACAAGCATGCTGGAAGACAGCCTCACGGAATTGGAATCATGGGTCGCTCCATCCAAGGCAAATAATGCTTCAGCAGCAAGCGCCACGGTATTGAGCCAAGATAATGGCGCAGAGCAATCAGACACTACTGGTGAAGCATCTCAAGATGAAGTCAATGAGCTCAAGAAGCAGATTGCCAGCCTGCAACGCATCCAGAAGGTTACATTTGCACAGTTATCGGAGCTGCGCGAAGAAAAAGAGTACTTTGTGAAGAAGGAAAAAGAACGTGCGGATCGCGCGTAGGCGAAAAACAAAGATGGTTCTGCCAACGGTGATAACGATGTGGAAATGAGCAATGGCGGTGAGGATCACGCTCCATAAGACCCAAATACTCGGGTTCGTGGACCCGAATATCTCATCTGCTGCGGATCTATGCGATGCAAAAGGAAAGTGAAGCAATCGACAGTAGCTTCGCGTTGGTCAGCCGATCATCTCGAACGGTTGAGCTACAAGATTTTGTACCACCTCGATGCGTGGAACCGCGTATCGCCAAGTCCCTTGCAGCGTCCAGAGATCAGATCGATGGTTCGAGACCTTGAGACATTACGTGCACTTCTCACCTCACCGGTTGTGCGCTGGGCCGCTCGAGTCAAGTACAGCCAGCGTACATGGATGGTCCTTCACGACGACCTTACTCAGTGTTCAATATCGGCCCCCCCAACCAGACTCTCTGGCATCACAAACACTTTGCGCTATACTCAGCTCCCGAGCTCTTACCCTCGAAAAGCGGGGTAGTTCCCTCGTATGACTACCGACCAAAATACGCCTGTGTCCAACGTCACGCTCGGGTCTGTAGCATCTGCGGAGCGGGACAAACGTAGGATAGATGCTGCGGCTAACTCAACAGCAATTCCGTTCAACGACCCAGCGCTGCCGTGCAACAGTGGGGTGCTGTATGTGTGTGGATTGAGTATACTCGTGCGCTTGCACCGGATAGTTCATGGCAGACGTGAGGAGTTTCGACGTTGTAGCACGGTGGCCGCAGCGATCGATACCGTATCGGGGGGCAGGCATTCGGTGCAGCGGTGTGAGAACAGGTGCAGGAGACCGTCCTGGCAAGCATTATTCCCAGGTCTTAGGAACTTGGCCCCAATTTACACAGCTGCTCACAACCCCCAAACATGCATGAGCGTCAAGAGCGTCTGGGCAGAAGGCTCGAGGGCTCGGGGAAAGTCGCGAAACGCTACCTACCCTACTCTTCACTGCACGCACAGTCCGTGTGTACACTCTACGTGCAACGCTCGTTCCATGTACCGCTACAACCACACAGAACAAAGCCAAGATAGTTCCTGCACTGATCGTCCCGTTCCCAAGTGAACACCCCCTCTCCCCCCATCCCATCTCCATCCTGCCTACGCACGTGAAGCAAATTGGAATTGTACCTGCGTTGCTTCCTCCCTAGGTGGGTCATGTATGTTTGCTTTTTCTCCCCATACCCGGCCGCACGTACCAACCTATAGAGTTGATTCCGTGGCCGAGCGTTTCGCATTTGCGAGCAACGGCGCCGACGAGCGATGTCGCCATGGTGGCGGGCAAACGTTCGGGAGCGGGAAAGCGCATCTTAGCAGGTGCCGATATAGGTCTGACCGCGATGTCTTGGGGGAACGCGAGGGATGTTGGGGAAGTGCACAGGTTGGCTTAGCTAGTTGGTCGAGTCAAAAAGGCGCATTTCACATGGGATGATCAAGCATCGCGGCGTTCAAAAACGGGTTATGCAGGTCGGCGCATGGGTTCCTGACGTGACAAATTCTCCATCATCGACTGCAGTCGCCAGTGGCGCTGTGAGTTTCCGAGATCGAGTCAAGAAGAACATGGGAAGCACATGGAATCACGAGGAGAACTGGGAAATGTGAGGTACCTCATTTTGTTTGTTTTTGTGCAGTTCCTTCTTCTATCTAAGATTGCTTGTGCTCGTGATATCGGCTGTTGGCCCATGCCGAACATGCCGGATTTGTTCACGAGCATTGATACCCTGCAGCGTCCCAATCTTCCGGTACGAAGCGCCTGGTCACAGCACGACGTCAGAATTTTCGTTCATTTATCGCTCGAGTGGGTCCAGGCAGGTTCCGCTCCGGGATAAGACGTCCGAATAGCAGGTTTTAGAGTCGAGAAGACCACGGATACCGAATAGTGTTGTGTGTGCAGTGTAGAAACAGGATATTTATGTCCGAGGCGGTGGAAGCAGGCAGTCGAGTATACTCCAAAATGGCGGGAAATTCATAAAGATGATAAACGCTAATGTCGGTACCCTGAGGTTGATAGTCTTCGGTATTCGTCACGGTCGTTGGTCCTCACAGCTTGCGTCGCAACCTAAGGAAGGAAACAGTATTAGAGGACTCCGCCCAAAAGTGTGAGTTGTAGGTAATGCCAGGATGAAGAGATGTATGCCGCCGTATGTCAAGAGTTCCGGCACTAAGCAGCACCGCCGCTTTTGCATATGCAAGGGTAAAGTAACAGAGCAATGTTCCGAGAAATGATTAACAATGGTATCGTTGGTCGTGCGTCGTCGTAAGTGGTGAAGCAATGCGGGTGATAATGCAGGTAGCAAATGAAAGCAATCGCAAGCTCGATGAACGCCGACGCTAGTAGTCGCTAAGATGTCGGAATTAACCTCCAGAGGAGCAAAATGTGTACAAGGGCTGTAGAGGAAAGACAACTAGGACGGATGTTTGTGGCGGCCCTTATTGCCTGTCGCATACTCCCCGTCCGGACACCATTCCTCGGGCTGGAAATCCGGATTCATGAAGTGAGCCGTATTGAAATGTGAGCTGTTGCATGTTAGACTAGAAGTTGTATGTGTAATTGGCAATACATACTTGCGGAAGATGGAAGTCTGAAAGGGTTGCGCTTGATTTGAAAAGCCAAAGCCGGGCTCTAGCTGATACATCGAGGGCCGGAATGGTCCACCGCTTTCAACGGCTAAGGGTGCTGTTCTTTCGATGCTGACAGGCGGTGCAGGCTGTGGTGCGGGGTGCATCGGAAGGGCAATCGGAGGCTGTTCGAGCTGGATGCTGTGGTGACGCGGCGCGTTGTACTGGGGTGCTTGACTGCTAGGGATGGGTGTAACGAAATCTAGCGAGCTCGTGATAGGAGGCGCAGGCATGGACACGCTCGGGAATGGGGAAATGGGGGTGGCCTGAGATTGCGGTGCAGGGCTCGGATTACAGTCGTACGAGAGGGAGGCCCATCCACCCAGACTTGGACGACCCATTCCTGGAAGCATGCTCATGACATCGTTGAAATTCGAGGCCTGGGGCAGGAACTCGTCTGCGTAGTTAGTGAAGTTGACCTGCAGTGGTGCTTGAGAAGCAACAGCCTGGTGGTGGATGGGCGAGGGCACGTCCTCAGCTTTGTACAAGATATCGTAGTGACCACTGGGTATTTCAAGGTCAGCAGGAGATTTGCTAAAACAGATTGCGCACCTACGGCCTGTATAGTAGCCTCAGCATTGGTGAGCCTTGTAGTGTGGGCTCGGCGTAATAGCTGCGGTTGATCTCTTCGCCAGGCGAGCGGTCAAGATACCATACTTCAAGACCAAAGCCAGCAGGCTTGACGAGCGCGTCGGCCAGAGCAGCGACACCAATGTTGTCAGCTTCACACTGCGATGGCTCGATATTGTTTGCACAATATGCCTTGACGTCGCCCATGGGGACGAAGTGCACATAGTCATCTGCGTGGGTCTGAACCCAAGCGCTGGCGAGAAGCTGCCCTGGTCAGCAGGATTTAGTAAATAGTGGACACCCGACGCTTACCTTGAAGTAGGTGATGATGGCCATAGAGGTGCCTACATCGTTGAAGGCCCGGAGTAGAATGTCGGGAGCAGTGCCATCCATGGCATCGACGGAGTGACCAAGCTTGCGCAGCAGGTCGTAGGCCTCATCAGCAAAGTCAATCCAGATGTCACGAGGGTAGCCGATGTTGTCAAGCAGGTTGCCCATGGACATCAGACGGCCTTCTTCATCTGCAAACCTCTGCCCGTCGCCGACGCGCAGAAGAGCCTCGAAGTAGGTGAAGGCGATGGCTGGACGCGTTAGCATAGCACTAACACACGACTAGACGATTGCTCAGCAACTCACCTCGCCATCCGCAGTGGCCGTCACCGCGACATGTGCGGAAGTAGGCATATTTGGCCGGGAGAGCCGCTGTCTTGATCTGGTAGACAGGATCGGCGTTGGCATATTGGGTGGTGATGGCAGCGCTGCTCTGGCGCTCGCCGACAAGCGGACCCTGGCAGGTGCGGTCAGTATGCCGCATTCAGCCAGCAGCCAGCAGCTGGGTGCTGGGCAAGGCAGGACAGGACTTACGGTGGCTTCGGGCTCATACTCGCTCGACAATTTCTGCAAATAAGCATGCTCCTCTTCAGCCGTCATAAAGGCGGGGTCAGCCATAGTGAAGGTGGAGGTGCGGCCGTGCTGGTGCTGGCGATGGTGCTGTTGCTGGCCAGTGTGTTGGTTGTTAAAGGCGGGAGGAAGGACCGGGGCGCGGATTGGTAGCGTCCGACCAAACGCCAACCCAGAGTGGGCCGGGCTGCCGTAGGCGCTCTGTGCGTGAACTCCATAGTGGCCGCCGTGGTGAACGTGACCAAGACCATGACCATGACCGACACTATGCGGGTGGAAGCCCCCCGTCATCACCGACGGGCGACTCATTGCGAGTGGAGAGCGGCAGCGAGGTGCGATGTGCAAGGTGCAATGGCCTGGCGATGCGATCTGGGGTGCGATGCTCTGCGGGTGTGCGAGATGGCCGTGGCAGCGGCGTGAGTGGATGACGGGCAGCAAGGGCTGGCAATTGGACGGCGGATTCCACGACAGCACGCAAAGGCGAGTTCAGCAGCAGTCGTCCACGAGCAGAGGGCGGCCGTGTCTTTTAGTAGGTGTAGAGATCCGCAGCGGCGGGCGGGAAGCTGTGTCGTTGTTGTGATACCCACCGGCGTCCAGGGGCACGCAGGTATTTGAGAGAGACAAGAGCTCTTGGCCGCGCCGCGTGCTGGTGGAATTCGGTCTGCCAGGCACAAGAGCGCTCTGCAACACACAGACTCCTGCGGATTGAAACGGCGGCTCTCTGTTGCACCAGGAGCCTGGGAGACGGGAGCAGCACAATATCGATCTCGTCAGTGCGAGGGGCGCCTCATGCACATCGAGCAATGGGGCTGCCACAAGTGAAACCGGAGGGAGGAGAGGGCGAGCGTGACGGCGTACAAGAGGGAGGGAATTCCTGTCCTCAAGGGCGGACGAGCAGCGCCTGGCACCTCGAGCAAAAGAAAAGCAGCCGGTGGCCGCCTTCGACCAGGCACTGTCAACATCACGCAAGGTACTCGCACAGCCGGCATATCAACATGACCCTTCAGCGGGGCCGTGATGTCGCTACGAGCTTTGTCTAGTAGTTCCCACAGGCACCGTCGACACGAAATTGGCGTGCCCACTGACCTGACTCTCCTGCTGCTCCCATAATTTGCAGCATCATGCTCACGGCCATTCGCCCCAAGCGGCCGATCCACAGTCTCACCGAACGGGCCTCTTTCACGAGATTGAAGCGTAGCATTCTGCCAGCGCCGCTCGCCGGGTTAATTGCGGAGGGTGAGGCTGATAGTGCATGCAGTCGAGGGGAAGAGCTCAGTAGCGGCGCTGTGTCACGTCGAGGAATGCAATCGGCCAGCATCATGGATAGCTTGTACCCCTGTCGTTGGAAGAAAAAGTGAATTCTCACTTCGTCTCACACGCGCCCAGGCCCGATGACCGCGCGTTTGAGTGCTCCTGTCACCGTGGCCTCCTGCATACCACCATTCGCTCGCACCAATGTGGCTCCGATGATGCAGGAAAAAGAACTGTCCGACCCTGTTGTTGCCGTGCCCCCCCCACGCTGCAAGCGAACCAGGGCAGACCGCAGCGCGGTCCCGCCTGGGGCGCATTCTTACGAACCTCGTCGTGATTAGCTGCGTCCTGCTCGCTTGACTCTGCTTGCCGACTTCCCCGGCAACAGGACCCGCTGCAGAGTCAGTTCGCTGCTCGTCAAACCGAGCATCAAAGTCACTGCGTCACGGGTACTTACTGCAGTTCGCATATCACGAAACAGAGCGGGGCAATGGCTGCGGGCGGCTGCTATGACCGCGCACTCGGTTCTTTGGCTGGTTACTTGGAAAAACGAGGCCGATGTTACATACAAAAGCTCACTGCTGACCCAAAACAGTTCGTGGCGCGCAGTGTGCACCCGAACATATCCGCCTCTGCTGAGACGCCAGCTTGTGGATCGCTGCGTGAGTGGTGTGTGCTTGAGCCTTGTGCGACCGGTTGGACCAACCCTGCTCTCTGCTTCTGGGGAACCAAGCCGCATGTTTCAATCGTTCAGGTGAGCGAAGCCTCACTGACGGTAATGTGTAACTGTCCATATCCCGTGGCCTTCCCGAATACCCAGACACAGGTCGTCTTGTGAACCGCTCACAGATTGGTGCCTGCAGGTCATCCTTTGCTTGAGACCCCTAAGCGTCCGGCGGAACCCTTGCCTTTTGCGCGCCCTGATTTAGATCCCAAGCCAGTCATGTTCCAGGGCGCTC
Organism: Curvularia kusanoi; assembly: GCA_011058905.1. Lineage (NCBI taxonomy): Eukaryota > Fungi > Ascomycota > Dothideomycetes > Pleosporales > Pleosporaceae > Curvularia > Curvularia kusanoi. Next base: position 83,896 of record SWKU01000008.1, read on the forward strand.
GCTGGCCGCCGCCTTCACTTGGGGTAGGGGCGAATTGTGAGCCACTCTCGTCCGACTTGAAGCCGTCACCGTCGTTCAGAACCGTCTGCCACAGCGAACTAATGGCGTTGCTCCACTCTTTCATCGCCTGCACCCGATCCATGTCGGTACTACTCTCGACCTCCACCGTCCCGTTCTGCTGGTTGATCTTACCGTGCAACCGCTTGTCAACGATCAAGAACCCCACAATTTCCTGAACCTCGGAAAGGGAGATCTTGAGTTGCTTCGAGATGAACGCCAGCGTGAACCGTGTGTAGGGAGCGACAAGCTTAATCACAGCCTTGGTGCGTACATTGCGCGTGACCTCGTCAATGTTCTCGGCGATGAACGGATCTTGAAGCAGGTCCTGGTTGTTCTGCAGGATTCTCTCATACTCGTGAATGTCCTCGCGCTGATAGGCGTTGACAAGATCGGTCATGGTCGAGATGCGGGGATCGTTCTGGTAAGGCTTTGTCTCCTGTGAGTCAAATGGGTTGATGTCGGAGCCCGACAGCATGGTTGCAAGAACCAGATACTTCAGCACCTGGATCCGCTGCAGCGATCCAGCCTCGTCATAGTTTTTGAAACTCTCGAAGAAGTCGCTCTGCGCCCCTTTCCAATTCTCTGTGCCGCATTAGCGCCCGACCGATGTCTCGGAAGAGTGGTACTTGCCTTCGCTCATATGCATCTTGCCTCCACATTCTCGAATAATGCCCATAATCTTGGGATGTGGGACGGCAGACTTGACCTTAAGCGCCCGCTGGTATAGTACCTGCATACGTTGAGCTGACCGTGCGTGCCTGAATAGTTGGAGCGGCGCTACGAACCTTCAAGCGCTTGTTGTTCCTAGTCTCGGCATACATGAGGATCTCCAGCGAGTAGACCTCCAATGAGTACGTGCCCTTACTCGGGTCATCTGTACCATCCTCCTTCTGGCACGCCTTGTGCAGCTCGCGGAGTTTCTCTGTCAACTGACGGTAGTCCTTCCTGTCCAGCCATAGCCTCGCGAGCTTGATATTTGTCTTAAGCCACAGTCGTTCGTTGTTCGTACTCTGGAAGATGTCCAATGTCAACGCATAAAATCTCTCCATGCAGCGATATGCTTCCGCATCCTCCGCAGCTTTCTCAATGAAGTCAAGCATATTGTTGATCGATTTCTCGGAATAGTTTCGCGTGACGGCAGACTTGACGTAAGTGAGAAGCTCTTTGTAATGTTCTACAGCCTGTACTGATCTTAGCTGAGCCGGCGAGGTTGGAACGCGTATACCATACCTGATCATACCGCGCCAGCTTGAATTCAAGCTTAATGGCCTGTTTTAGTCCTTTAAAACCCCTGCATGCATGTCAGCATCTTCTGCGGAGATGCAGTCAAAAACGCCGCCGCCGTACCAGTCTGATTTCTCTTCTTCGAGTGCAGGCATTCCTAGAAACTCGTCGATCGCCGCTTCTGGATCATCGACCTTCAGCTGCTTTGCGTTGTAGTATTTGTTCTCGATGCCAGCATCACCGCTCTCCTCATCATCGTCATCCTCGTATTCGAAGTCATACCTGCATCGCCGTCAGTCTGAGCGGCAATATTGCAGGTTGGAAGGTTGCGTACTCCTCATCCCCAGAGTCTTGCATGAAATCATCGTCGTCCGACATGGTGTGGCGCAGTGTTTGGCTTTGCGAGTTGGAGAGATGATGTCGTGTATATGTGAAGCTGCAGCCGTGTTGACAGTGCTATGGTGAATGGTTTGCGAGTGAAGCAGCGGTTGTGGTAACGATTGAGGTGGGATTGTTGCTGGTGTTGCCTTGCACCCCCGCGTGTGGGGCCGCACTAGCTCGGCCTTGCACCGCTTCCATGGGGGGCGGGCTGCCAGATGTATAGTAGGCACACCTATTGCATGCTTGAGGCGTGTGGGCACGCAACGTTCTTCTAGATCACAAAAACAATATTATATACAATACATAGTGTTCGAATTGCCGCGCAAGGTTTGATTTTTTACAATGCTTATCTGGCATCGCAAGAAAGGGGCATACCGCGGCCTGCGTCTCACGCGCAATGTACTCCTATGCACGAGGACCGCTGTCAGCTACCTACTACCGCAACGAGTTGTATCTGACGGATTTAACGTCATGAAGCTTACTCACCCAGTGCCAACCAAAGGCAGCCCCCAGCCTTCTCAATTATTCGCGGACACGTGGGAAGGGCCAAGTGCGTTGGGGCTCCAGTGGATATTGATTCGCCAGCAGCGCCTTCCGTTGGCTGCGATCACCCAGGCACCGTCACTGCTCGTTCATTGATCTCATTAAACTTTTGCGCCATCACCAGCAGCCGCTCCTGATCGACAGCCTCAGTGTACAACTCTGCTAGCACCAACATCGTATTTTTCAACAGCAATCGTAAGTGCACCCTGACACTGATCCCGGAGATGTTGTTCCTTTGGCGCGGTGCTAGCACAAGCACGCACTGCGCCTCGCCCGGCCGAGTCGTGGTGGAGTGGAGGCCGTGGTTCGCGGAGGTGTCGCTGAGTTGACCCTAGATTAGGTTTAACGCTCGGCTCTCGACCATCGACCCTACCCATCGCTACCAAAGACATTGCCTGCCGGCTCTGGAACGCCTCCGACCTCATTCTGCACTTATCATCAGGCCCCGCCGGCTGCTGCTTGGTGTGCGACACTTGCTCTCCAACCTCCGCACCGCTTACGACGACCGACAACCCCCGTGTCACCCACTGCGTGCGCAATCGCCCCCAGCACCCGACAGCAGCTCGAACCAATCGCCGAATCCATCGCCACAGCTTCCAACATGCCTTTGTGCGGTGGGACAAAGTCGGTGCAGCGCAAGCTGGTCCTCCTGTATGTTCCTATAGCTGAGCGCAGAGGAGTTGCGCAGGTACCAAAGCCATTGAGCCAAGCTGACGTGCATCCTACAGTGGCGACGGCGCATGCGGCAAGACATCACTACTGAATGTCTTTACTCGAGGGTATGTGGTTCGATGCGCTATTGCAACATGGCAATGCAAATGCTGACCCCATTGTAGATACTTCCCGACAGTATAGTGAGTCGCGTGCCCCTGAGCTGTGCGCTTTTGGCTAATTACAGTCCACTTCAGCGAGCCCACAGTATTTGGTAAGCCCCTGTAACCTCGAACTCATTGCGAATGCGACCCAGCTAACGTGCGCCAGAAAACTACGTTCATGGTTCGTTTCCTGTCATCCTGCCTTTCATGTCGTTCCACCAATTGACCTCCACTTATAGACATCTACATCGATAACACCCATGTGGAATTGAGCTTGTGGGACACTGCTGGACAGGAAGAATTCGACCGACTACGGTCTCTCAGCTACGATGACACTCATGCTATCATGCTGTGTTTCTCAGTCGATTCGCCCGAGTCTCTTGAGAACGTAGAGACCAAGTGGGTCGGAGAGATTGCCGAGAACTGCCCCAACGTTAAGCTCGTCTTGGTGGCATTGAAGTGTGACCTGAGAAAGCGCGAAGATGACGATGCCGAGGGCGCAGAGCCAGAGAAGCCTTGTATCGACTACGCAGAAGGTCTCCGAGTGGCAGAGAAGATTAAGGCTCTCCGATATCTCGGTACGAGACGCCCACATCGAGCTTTGGTTATGTGACTGACATGTTGGACAGAATGCTCGGCCATGAAGAATCGCGGCGTCAACGAAGCCTTCACAGAAGCTGCTCGTGTTGCCCTGCAAGTTAAGACCAGCAAGGACAAGAGCGGCGGTTGTACGATCCTATGAGGACACCCTTCCCCAGGTTCATTCCCCGTGTGCTACACTGTTGGCATCCCTAGACACCTGCAGCATCTAACACTTTCTTTCTTGCATCAGCCGATACGACTATCTCCATGATATGTCTGCGGCGTCAATCTGTTCATACCCATCTTTACATTGTTTCTTCGCAGCTGGTAGTGGTGTTCTTCTAGCGAACGCACACAGCAGAGTTCGCAGATGTCTTGCACATACATCATTGAGATGGAAAAGCACACGAGAGACGGCCTTCAAGCGAGTCTTACCAGGTTACTGGTAATTGTTATTCTTCGGACACGATAGTCTTTGCGCTGTCTTTGCATAGACCTTGTTCCACAGTTCATACCGTTTACTGTATATGTTTACCCCGCCGTCAGTCTTGGCTTATTGTTTAATTGGTGTGTTTGCGTATGACACAAGAAAAAGACCAGTCATGTATTGAATCAATGAACTAGTAGATTACAGTTTCCATCTCGAGAACATGACGTGAGTAAGCATAGGCAGGGAAGTCGGCATCATGTGAACTTGTCGAGTCGGCATATGTGTGTTACTTGCACAAAGCACGTATGTACAATGTTGAAATTAAGAATCATCTAGTTCACATTTGCTTTTGAACTTTGTCTATACATCGAAAGTCGAAACGGGCACGTCAAGGCACGCAGACATGGACAGAGCACCGATGTGGATGTTCATGGGTATTTGGTATGGACTGGGACTGGAGGATGATATTTCATTGGCGTGAGGGGTAACTCATAGCCATGTTGGCACACCATGACTGCACCGTAGATTCGCCGCTTCCATGCTGGTGAAGGTGCAGAAGAGAGAAAAAAGTCGAGATCCGAGAAACCACGCCGTTGCCCATCCGTTCCCATTTTGCCGTTGCTGACCACAGACTAGCGCTAGCCACCGCGTCTCCGCTTAGATCGTTGTCTCGTAAGGAACCGGTGTGATGTTCTCCGGCTTGTTGTCCTTCAGGCTGATGGTCCTGGCCTCGCGGGGCTGTGCGGGGATGCGCTTCATCTGCTGCTTCTCGCCGGTCTCCTTGGCCTTCTGCTGCTTGGCGAAGTTGAGCTTGACGCGCTTGAGGAAATCCTCACGCGAGCGGGAGTGGCGGACGTGCTCGATGCGGACGTTGATGCGCTTCTCCATGTATCGGTTGCCGACCTGCTTGTGGAGGATGACGCCGACGGAAGACTTGGTGACGTTGTAGACGATGCCAGTCTTGCCGTGGTAGACCTTGTAGGGCATACCCTTCTGGACAGCACCTGCGAGTTTATGAGCTTTTGCGCCGAGTCTATCGTGTGTGCGGAAGCGTACCGTTGGCAACAACATCGACGATGTCACCGACCTTGTACTGCTTGAGGTAGGTCGAGAGAGGGATCATTCCCTTCTTCTTGAAGTCCCTGGAGAAGCTGCGGACAGTCAGCGGGCTGGCGGCAATTCCTTCCTGCAATGCTCAACGTACGCATAGCGCGTACCCGCGCGGAGACCGGCTGCGTGACCCATTGTGACTGTGTGTTGGCGGTTAGTTCGTCGTGGTGTTGGAGGTTCACAATCTGAAGTTGTAAAATTGGAGATGAGCCGTGGGCGGCGCGACTGCCCTCTCGCTTAACGCCCCACTCGCGCACCGCCGACCATTGGCCAAGCAAGCAGGCACGTCCGTGCGTCCGCACAGAAGGGCCCTTCTAATTCTTACGACTCCAGCGAACTTTCCTTTCTGATCCAACGACAACAACAATGGCGCCCCGTTCCTACTCGAAGACGTACTCCGTCCCCCGTCGTCCTTTCGAGTCCGCTCGTCTGTACGTATTCAATTCCCACGGCCACTGAGCGCGAGCTTGCTCCGCTTATGTCTGGGACACCTGGTTAATGGAGGAACAGGGACGCTGAGCTGAAGCTCGTTGGCGAGTATGGTCTGCGCAACAAGCGCGAGGTGTGGCGTGTCCAGCTCACCCTCTCCAAGATCCGTCGTGCTGCCCGGTGAGTGCTCTTTCTGCGCATGCGCTGCGCTGCCTTGCGCACAATGGCCGCAAAATCTGACTTGTCCGCAGTTCGCTCTTGACTCTTGACGAGAAGGACCCCAAGCGCCTCTTCGAGGGTAACGCCCTCATTCGCCGTCTCGTCCGTGTCGGTGTCCTTGACGAGTCGCGCATGAAGCTCGATTACGTCCTGGCCCTCAAGGTCGAGGACTTCTTGGAGCGCCGTCTCCAGACCTGCGTGTACAAGCTTGGCCTTGCCAAGTCCATCCACCACGCTCGTGTCCTCATCCGCCAGCGTCACATCCGGTACGCAGCTTGAAACCCCCCCTTTAGCGAGAAGAGGGATCGCTAACAGTTCGCAGTGTCGGCAAGCAGATCGTCAACGTTCCTTCCTTCATGGTCCGTCTCGACAGCCAGAAGCACATCGACTTCGCTCTTACCTCGCCCTTCGGTGGAGGACGCCCCGGCCGTGTCAGGAGGAAGAAGGCCGCCGCTGCCAACAAGGGTGGTGACGACGACGCCGCTGAGGACGACGAGGAGTAAATCCTACGTCAAAGGGAATGATTCTTCATGGGTGACCGGCGTTGGGCATGACGGGATGACATTTCGGGCACGTGTGCTGTCTACGACTTTAGTATATCCCGCACGGTTTCGACTGGTAGAAGGCCTGCAAAAGCAGCATGTAGCCTATCTGCCCAAAAATTTCAAGCTGCCATCATCCGTCTTTCCGTACTGCTGTGACTGCTGTGATCTAGACGCATTTGCCCGACTATCAACTCGCCATGATCTGCAACGCAGAACAGACCCTGCAGATCCCGGTACTCGAGCGTTATAGCACGTACTTGCTTGTGCCCCGATCTGTATTCGTTTCTTGTCTGTTAATGCACAATTGCATTCATGCCCTTCCGGCTGACGACTAATAAGATCCATAGTAACCTAAGGCTGACAAGCACCTCGCTTCTTCACTCCCGTACTGTGGGAGAACTGTGTCTAAGCGCCTTATTCACGACAGAGCATGGTTGGACAGAAGTCGTTCCGGCAGGGCTCATCCCCACTAAAATACGGCACCACGCATTGTTGCGTGTTGTGTCAATCAATCCACCACGACATGTACGCTAAACTGCGAGATACTTCCTATTCCATCACGCTGCCCCACTTGCCCAGTCAGCGCCCGGTTGTTGGAAACAAGGCAGGGACGACGCAACGTAGTGGTTGCAGCTCGTGACAGTATTTAGACATAGCAATTGAACCTCCCTCTCTACAGAAACAGTCGCTCACGTTCTACATTTGATTGAAAAATGGCAGCCACACAGAAGAACACACTCGAGATCGAGAAGGCAAAAGCCCTCAACCACGTACCCTGGTGCGAAGAATACGAGAAGATGATCTCAGGCATGCTGTACGGCCATCTGCACCCGTAAAGCCCATATTGCCCCAGACTAATAAACCCCCCCACCAGCTATGCAGCCTTCAGCCCGGAGCTGAACCGCGCGCGGTACAAAGCGCGAGCCTTCGCGCACAAATACAACACCTGGTTCCCAGACGCCTCCACAAGCGCAGACGAGGGCTTCGACGTGCTAGCCGCCGAGCGGCTCAAGATGCTGCAGTCCATTGTGGGCCGGCTGGGTGACGATGAGGTCTTCATCGAGCCGCCGTTCAACATCGACTACGGGTGCAACATCTCGCTCGGCAACCGCTTCTACGCAAACTTCAACTTGACCATTCTGGACTGCAGTCTTGTCACCATCGGGGACCGCTGCATGTTCGGCCCCAATGTCAGTATCTTTGCTGCCACCCATGAGAGCGAGGTCCAGAGTCGCCGTGAGAATATCGAGTACGGGCGCCCGGTGGTTGTGGGCGATGACTGCTGGATTGGTGGTAATGTGGTGATTCTTCCTGGGGTGACGATTGGGAGGGGCTGCACTATTGGCGCCATGAGCGTGGTGACCAAGGATATTCCGGATTTTAGTGTTGCTATGGGTCAGCCTGCCAGGGTGGTGAAGAAGGTGCAGCCGGTTTCTGAGGAGTATGTCGAGGCGAAGTGAGTAGGTTTGCTCAATCGGGAGATCTTGTGTCGATTCAAGCACTGTATTGAAACAATTGATCGTTCTTCGCCGTTCTCATGCTACCGTTGTGTAGTATACGGTATTTGCAGTTGAGGTCAGAGAAGCCACTTACAGCATTTGACATACCGTGCGTTGTCAGCTTCGGGTGTCCGTTCGACGATTTGGAGGATGCAATCAGAACAGGGCAAAAGCATGAGAGGACGAATTATTCGCACAGCCATATGAAGAGCTCTAGTTGTTCGAAATCTGCATCAACCAGCCCTAAAGACCTCCGAACAAAGCGCTGCCCTTTGAACATATTGCATTACGCCAAGTAGCCACTCAGAACTGGCAGGGTGTTGTGACCCAATCATATATGTTTGATCGACTCATACGACATGTATTCTCGTCACAGCATACGCTGCTCAATATGTCGTCTTCATTTTTTCTAATATCTTCACAACCTGTGGCAGCACTTTCTCCACATTCTCTGAAACCCTAACAGCTTCTCGCCCTGTATTGCTGTCTTGAACATCTTTGAAAAACGTCTCCTCGCCTCGGGCACCACCCATGTTCAGGATGCCAATCGGCAGCCCCTGCTCCTTCGCCTTCTTGACCAGCCTCCAGGCAGAGTACGTCGCAAGACTGCTCCCAATCACCAGCAACCTCCCCGCCTCGTCAACCGCCTCTTCAGCAGCAGCCTTGGTCAGCGCGGGGATACTCTCTCCAAACATGATGACCGCGGGCTTCAGAACTCCTCCCTCACTACCAGGCTTCCAAGCCCCCTCATAATCAACCTCGACTTTGACAACCCCACCATCTGCCCTCCGCGGCGGCGCTTGTAAGCACGTCGGACACGGCGGATACCGAAACGTCGTGTACGGCGCATCTGGAACGTCTGCGTCACCGTCGGGATTCGTCTTGAGCCCCTTCTTCCGCCGCTCGTCTGGATTCTCCGAGTCGAGCGCGCCCGAGGCGAGCATTTCTTCGAGGAACGTCGCCCATGCTGGGTTCAGCTTTGCAAGCTGGTCTTGGAATAGCCGCCTGTCGTACTCGTTGCGACATGTTATGCATACGAGGTTGCGCAGGTAGCCGTGCAGCTCGGTAGTCGGGAGGTGGGGGTGCGCGTTGGGATGGAAGGAGTCTACATCTGTGAGAGCGTTAGGTCATAGCTCTCGCTCTGTCGTATTGCTACACCGCAACGATACCTACTTTGTGTAATGACTCTCCCGACAACGCCTAATCTCCCTAGATCCCCACAAGCCTTGTGCGCCTGGTTGGGCCTGGCCTTGTTCAGGTTCGTCCAGCCCAAGAAACTCCGCGCCCAGTATCTTTTCCTGGCCTCGTGATTCTCACAGAACTCGTTGTAGTAGATTGGTTTGTACGTCTTGTTCTGTGTGTATGTCCCTTTCGGTCCTCGATAATCCGCCAAACCAGAAGCGACGCTGATTCCCGCTCCGGTCAACAACAGCGTTTTCCCATTCCTGACTGGCGGTGTACCGCGCAGATACGGTCTTGAGCTGGACAATGAGGGTAGTAGAAAGTCGACGAGTGCTGCAATGGCACCAGATGTGGTGCTCGCGCTTGTAGGGATTATCTTGGGAAGCGGCAAGGGATCAGTGTAGGGCACGCGGAGGATCGCCATCGCATGCGCGTGCAAGGGTAGAGGCTTTCTCCTGCCATTGTGAGAGACGTGGGTAGCTTTGCGCCGGTGAGGCGGTGCGCGTTTTCAGTGGTGATGTCAGCGAAGGGGTTCAGCGGCCCGTGCGAGATCTGGCATGTCGCGTGCGGATCGACAAACCACGATGTGCGCTCTATTTTTGGGGGTTGTTTTGAGGTGGAGGTAGGTACAAGTGTGGGTATTTCTGTGAGCGGTGCATGTGCTGCACAAAAGGCAGTAATGGACAGGGCTGTGTGCAGTTGCGAGGCTGTGCCGTGAGGTCCTGCAACTGCAACCGAGCACACCTAGATCGGGGACCATGAGACGGGTTTCGGATAGCGATTCCTCCAGTGTAAGCCACACTTGAGGCTCTTTTGCATGTTGTACCGTTTGACTACTCGTATCACCCTTGACTTGTGGCAAACAGTCTGGCCTGATTGTGGCGGAGACAGTTTGAACTCATGTACTTGCACGGCAGGAGTCCGTTCTGTATGCTCTGATAGTCATTTGGGTAATAGTTATCATCTGGCTAACGTATGTGATCATTCGGAGTAGAAAGGGTATAGAGCAAGCCGGAAGCAATGAAATAAGATTGACGAGAAAAGTGTAGAAAGAAAGTAGATACAAAAGTCTAGAACAGCTTCCACCAGGAAGAAAGAGAACGCAATGCAGCGGAACTAATCGCCAAAAATAAAACACAGTCAAGGTCGACAACCACAGAAGTCGGGCTGGACTACATGATCCCACGGAGCACCTTGCTCACTACACTGCGAGCAAGGCCCCAAACTCCACACGACTTGCGAAACTATCATTAGTGGACAGGGACCAAGCCCGAGTGCCAGGCAGCAATGCGCTGTATATGCCGAAAGAAGAGAATAGAAGAAAGACAGAAAGAGCAGATAGAATGCTGAACGAAAGTAGCCAAGGATCGGCAAACTGCCGAGCGGAGAGAACGCCGAGTGATGTCGTGAAGATGCTATGGTTGGGATTCGTAAAGATCGTGGGGGTTTCGTTTGCCGAAACAGGAAACTTTCGAGAGGAGTGAAACGGGCATTACTCCTACTGCTGCACATGCGCGTGGGGGTGTGCATGCACCATCTGGTGTGGAGCGTACTGCATCGGATGCTGGTGTAGCATGGACTGGATGCTTGGTACTCGCTGCTGTTGAGATGGATAGCTTCCTGGGTACTGCAGTTGTGCGGCTTGATAGTGAGATGCCGGGGCAACCGGCATTGCCATCTCATTATGATGGTCATCTGAATCTTCATCGAAGTCAGAAACGCCTATTGCGCTGTCCGCGTGGTCGACGTAAGTACCAGAGTGATAACCGCCCTGCTTCTTCATTGCTGATCTAGCAGCCTGTGACAGATTCTTGAGGCCTTTCTCCATACACTGTAGTCTAGTTAGTAGGCCGCAAACACATATCTTTCTTGTACATGACCAACTTACTTTAGTCTCGACCAATTGCCACTTCTCGCCAACTCGAGCAGCAAGTATACTCCACATCTCTCGTCGGACTTCCATGTATGCTTGCGCCAACACGTCAAGCTTGACACCGTCCCATTGCTCGGCATTCATCCTCTCCATCAAACGCTCGTGTCGCTTCCTGCAAGCATTTGGTGACTTGTTCGGAAAGTGCTTTGGAGCGATCTGGTTCCAGTTGAGGCCTTGGGTTCGAGCCTGAATAAGGGTCTCATCGTCTTGCGCGGACCATGACGAGCTTCGCGTGCTTCCACCTGCTGCGGATGCAGTAGAGATGGAGCTGCGGTGTGGGATTGGCGTCTTCTCAATCTTAGGCATGTTGATCATGGATTATGAGATAGTAGAAAAGAGACAGCGGTTTGTATGTTGACCGGAAGGAATACAAAAACTGGTATGCAGAAGCGACCGAGAAGTGTATTATATGATTACGGTAGAGCAAGTGTCGGTCAACGAGAGTGACGGGGCAGGAACGAGAGGTAGGAAATATCCTGACAATATGAAAACGAAGGAAGTTGTGTTCGTACCTTGACTGTGGGGGATCTGAAGATGTGACCAAGGTCAAGGCCATTTACTTTATACAGAGCGCAGTTTTGAGCCGCAAAGGGTACCTACATCAGGCTGAGGACCAATGGGCCGCTCGGAGAATTCTTTGAAACCAGGTCGTGTTTCTGTAATCGCCGGATCAATCCCCCGTTTACTCGAAGTGGTGTGTACAACTAGTTCGTGACCACTCGGTCGCGTCTCCAAGCGCTGTCAGAAAGGGCAAGTAGGTCACCAAGCAGGCCGGTGAACGTTGGGACATGGGTGTGGTGCATGTAACGGAAGCGCCTGTTTGAGAGCCATGCCTGAGGCTCTTGATGCAGCTGTACCTAAGAATAACCCTCTATCGACGAGAAGGGTGTGGTGTGGGCATAGGGCGGCGGCTCCCTTGTAAGTAAGCGCGCAGTACTCAACGCTGATACGACAGCACCGTGGGGCCAAAATAGAGATCTTGGCGAACCACACCTGCCCGTGTCTGCTGCAAATGCGTGAGGGTGCTGTGGTCATCAATACTTCACGGGGCTGAGCCTTACAGAACCTGCAGCTGCACAGCGGGCCGCAAACGTGGAACACCACGAGGGCGACGCTGGGCGTGTCCTGGAAAGTCAGACATGATCGAGGGTAAGCGAAGCAGCAAAGAGCGAGCGCATTCTGAGCAGATGTGATGGCGATCTTGCGACGCGTGTCTAAGCGCGCGATATGCTGAACAGTTTGTTTCATGAAACAAATCAAGCGGCTGTCAGCCGAAAGTGCCCTTCAAGACGGCTGCAAGCGCTCTGCAGCACGTGCAGCCCCCACAGCATGCACAAACTACAGTTCGTTCTTCTTGTGCTGTACTTTACCGTGCCTCCAACTCACATGAGGAAAAGCAGCTACTACCTCACCAGTATCTCAAAGTTTCTCGAGACGCTGTCGTGAACAAAGACAGCAATGATACACATTGTGTAACCGCCCGCTCGAGGCCTGCATTTGCTTCACCACTCCAGCCTTGCCCCAAACCTCAGGCCAGATCTGTCAGAATTTGACCATGTCAGATTCAGATTCAGCATGCTCGGTCTACGTAGTCGGCGTTACACAAGGCTGTTAATCGAGCGTACCTGCAGATGTCCCTCTGTGCACAGCCCCGACAACGGCAACCGAGTCAATCTTCTTAGATGGGGATAGAATACTGCACCCATCACACGTTACTCTCCACAGAAGGAGTCTTACACACGCTTGTAGGCTTACCGCCGTAGGCATAGTCTACAGTCCCTGGTGTCTTGATGCGTCCAAGGCGCCTGTCGTGAGGCTGTACAAGGTGTCCCTACCTGACTGCTCGCTCACCCATGATGCCATCTTGATTCTTGAGGCTGCTAAAATTATCGACTGGACAGAACCACCCTCACTCGCATTTTGGGCCGAGTGCTGGTCACGCGCGACTTGCTTTACACACATTTACACTGTTTACGCGGGTTGCCTACCACGGTATACTGCTACACTTTCAAAGGCCGCAGCGGCCGCGGAGGAGCCCCGCAACGCGCCTGAGAGGCCGACCCTTGCGGACGACCGCTTCCGACGTGTCGCATTGCACGTAAGATAGATTAGCCGGTAGCTACCCCGACGCAGGCAATGAGATCGGCCATCTCGCCGTTAGAGTAACAGCATACGCCGAACATCGCGCTAGGAAAGGGCCTCGGAAATCGGAACATGAGGGGGAACGGCTTTGGAGGGTTACATCACCTTTCAGCAGCCGCTCTCAGGCATTGAATATACGAATTTACCCGCTGTACCTCTCTGTCTTTACTTCTCCTCAATCCCACGTATTCTCTGCAACGAATTGTCTTTCATTATGGCTCCTAACGGTGTTCCCGATCTTTCACAGAACAAAGCTGTTAAGCTGGTCAAACATGCTGCCGATAACGGCTACGCCATCTGCGCAACATGTTGCTACAATGTGGAAGGAATCCTGGCTTCAGTAAGAGCCGCAGAGGCCAAACGCTCACCTCTGATCATACAACTCTTCCCATGGGCAGTCACATACGCCGGAGGCATCCTGGTGCACGCAGCTCGTGAAGCCGCCGACAACGCCAGCGTCCCAGTGGCACTTCACATGGACCACGCGCAGACACCGGAGATGGTGAAGAGAGCAGCCAACTTTGAGCGAGGCTTCGACGGCATCATGGTCGACATGTCGCACTACGACGACAACCTCGAAAAGACAGCAGAGCTCGTAAAGTACTGTAATGAGCGCGGCATCATCACTGAGGCGGAGCCGGGGCGCATCGATGGTGGGGAAGACGGTGTGGGTGATCTCTCAGATCTGGGGTTGGAGGCTATCCTCACCACACCGGAGCAGGCCGAGGACTTTGTCGCGACAGGGATAAACTGGCTGGCTCCCGCTTTTGGCAACGTACACGGAAACTACGGGCCGAAAGGGCCGCAGCTCGACTATGAGCGCTTGAAGCGCGTGCACAAGCAGGTCGGCGACCGGGTCAGTCTGGTGCTGCACGGTGCTGGAGCAGAATGGTTCCAGGAGAAGCTGCTGAAGGAGTGCATTGACTGCGGTGTCGCGAAGATGAACATCAACGACGCATTTAACAATGATTTCACGAAGATTATGCAGGAGCAGGCAGGCAAGACGCCCATCACAGGGTTGATTGAGAAGGCGACCGACGCCATGCAGAAGAGTATCGAGCAGTACATAGACTGGATGGGTTCAACAGGAATGGCTGACAAGATCCAATAGACGAAGACATAGAACAATTCATTTATTTACACGTTTCGATCGTCAAGCGAAGGGTATCAGAAATTTTCCGTCTGCCAAAAGTCCAGATCTGTCGAGGCCACTTGACCAAGGAATGCTTCATCCATCCCAAAGCCATACGATCCTATCAGATCGTACATGTTGTATGCGTTAGCCATGTCTCCATGGCCAAAATCCACCGCTGCAACCCCATTAGGCTGATTGGGGTCGAAGTGGCCATTCATGTGTTGCCCTTGCGATGCATTATACGGAGGGGGGAAGGTATGGTCGACAGTGCTTGACGGTGTGCCCATCATGTCGAGCTGTTTGAGCAGAAGGTTGATACCATGCACAATGTGCCTGGTGAGATGTTTCTCACTCAAGTTCTCGGCGACTTTAGCAAGAAAAGTTGCCGACCGTCTTGCGAGCGACACAACCTGAGCTGTGTTGAAGTTGAGACCAAGGCCAATTGGCTCGCCGGCGGACTCTGGCGATCGTACTTGGGCAGCAACACCCCAAGTTTTCGCCATCTTGAGTAAGAACGTCGCGCAGAACGCAATCATGGTATGTGTGAAGATAGGCACCGCAGACATTGCTCTCCGAAGGTCAGGCTCCTCGAAGATGAGCGTAAGTGTGCTAGTTGCCGCGGTGATAGCTATGTTAGCCGCCTCCCGGCGATCGTAAGAGAGGGTCTCCGACGTAACGGCGCTAGGTGGCGGCAACCCACGAAGCGCCAGTGAGTTCAGCTGGAACCGAGCAAAGTGATAGTAGAGAACCACGCCTTTCGAAGGATATGATCCGATAGTGGGACTGTCGACCGATCTGGCTTGCCATGCTAGCCTCCACTGTTCAATGGCGAAATTGAACATGCGCAATCTCTGGAAATCGGCCTCAGTCAGGGGCTGTTCTGGATCGCTCCCATAGGCCATATACGCTTCTGTGAGAATCTTGAATAGAGTGACTTGAGCGCTCAATCTGATATCTCCTGGCTTGGTTTCAGGGCTGTCCAGAAACTGTTCAATGTTCTTAATCGCGATATCTTCATGGATGATAGGCGGGCGTCCATAGGCAATACTGAGCTGGTGCTCACAGACATACAGCACATACCACAGGCGGACTTTATCCCGTTGGTCCTCATGTCCTCTCATGAGCTTGTTGAACGACTGGTGCAGATTCATCTCGGTGGCGTTCCGTACTGCTGCCCCTGAAAGCTTCCAGCTGAGGTTAGACAGGTAAAACGATGCAAGGAGTAATGCCCGGATGTCGTCGACGCTTTGGACTCGTGAAAGACAAGCACTGTAGGCGCCTGAGACGAACACGCCATAGCATTTTTCCAGCACATCGTCGCGGCCTGGTGTGTGTAAAGCTGCTATTGTGAGAATAACAGCTGTAAGTAGCGACGATCGGCGGCGAACAGCATCCAGGGAATCGTACGGGCAAAGAACACCACCCCACAGATATAGTCGGAGACCCTGGAAATAATGCCTGAAGAGGGCCTCTGCTTCGGGCAATGTAACAATGCCCTGAGCAATGAAATCTTCGAGTTCTGGGCTTTGACCGGGCCTGAGTTTGACGTTGCTGCGAAGGTTCTTGATCCTGGTAAGGTCGTAGAGACTCCGCATGGGTGCTGTGACTAGATCCGCCTCTTCAACAGAGTCGCGCTCTACAGAATTCTCTCTTGTCATATCCATGGCAATCGGCGGTACAACCATGGCGGTTCCATTCTCGTTACCAGTGTGTCCAGGGCTGACTTTTACAGTGATCTCTGAATGCCTTCGCGGCTCTGGAGAAGTTACCGGAGGTTCCTTCACCGCTTCAAGGCCAGGGAGTCTGTTGTGTTGTAGAAGGGCCTGAACCGCAGATCGCAGTTGTGCTATTTCTGCGGCTGCATTTGATTTCCACCTAGGTTGGTCAGAATATATGTAAATAGCAATATAGCAGCACGTGGCACTCACGCGGCATCTTCGTCAAGCAGACGCTGATTCATGTTGTACGGTACACATTCCGTACCGCTACGAAGGCATTTGGCGCACTTCGATTCCCCATCTACCGGGTCGCATTTGATTTTGTGCCTCTTGCATTCGGCGCCTGCTCTGTGGTCAGTATGAGGCTTGCTTGTCAGAGCCGGGGGATCCGTAATCCTTACAAGCTCGAATCCTAGGCGTGCGCTGCTGAGGATTGGGACGCTTCCCGTCCTCATGATCGACGTCTTCACTTGGTCGCTTTTGCTGCGACATTTCTGAGCCATTGGACATTTGATAACTGCAAATGTTACAGATCACCAGAAGACTCGAAGATACCGCAGGAAAGGTACAGGTGGAGTCGCAACCCAGGTGCCATGTGACTGTCAAAGAGAGCGCCACCAATTGGAAATTGCGACAGCAGGGGTCCTCTCCGCATTCAATGCCTAGGCTGATGCGGGGAGGCTAGCCCGTTTCTCAGATGGAACCGCCCCATTCAACCGTTCCGCCTATTGAGCTCCCTCGTGTCCGACACCCAACGTCGCCACGCTTGGGCTCGAGATTACGAATAATTAGCAATGACGCTCCCATGTCTTACCGCGAATTGTACACGACTTTTGAGGGGCTCTGGAAATGATGCCAAAAGCAGCATGGAGTCCTACGTCGCATAGCCCATGGTTGAATGACATCGGCTGGTCCTAGTGTACTTGGTGATCCGCTATTTGTAGGTCCTGAGTACGCCTTTCGACGATCGGTGACATCCTCTCTTTATACGTCTGGTCTGCCCCCGCTGCCGAAGAGCTCGAGGGATATCAATCCGGTGTCGCCCGGTCATCTGCAGCATCCGCATTTTCCACTGCCGGTCACGGTTTGTGAGACGCAGTGACATACGTTCCCCACAATAAGGCCAAGGAGTGAAGGTCCGTAGCTTAAGAAGCTAGCTCGACAAGCTTTCCACCAACCCTCATGCGAGCTTGGGAACATGCCGGCCTTGCTAGCAAGACCCCACGGGGTAAGCCACTGCCGCTGCATATAATCCGAGTCAAAATGGTGCTACTGCTGCAAATCTTTGCCGTAGGAGGCAGTTCGTTATATACATCCCATGACTTCGTACGCCCAGGGTGTTTGAAGAGCGCTAATTAGAACCTGACCATATGCCGGATCTCTCGCAGGGTCTGTGACCGTGCAGTTCCACCACTAAGTGATGCGCAAAAGAATCGTGGCTATCTGCTTGAGCGTGTGTACGACGTCCTCTGATGTACGAGCTCCACAACCATGGCATTCTGAGGGTTGCTAGATGTTGAACTAAGACTGCTGTCGGATAGTGTTGCTATCGGCGAGCACGCCGCGAGGAACATTCGGCTTCCAATGTCGATGTCACTGGGGAGATTTCATTGTAAAGTGATGAACTATTTAAGAGATTGAATGTGTCTCGGATCCTCTCTTATGTATCTCGGTAACTCATTTAACATAAGCAGCCATACATCATCTTCACCACTGAGCCTGTCTGTTCGTGGATCACTAGCGATTCAAGATGAAGCCTACATTAGCTATTACCACTACTTTGTCAATGCTGTCCGCAGCAGCGGACGCATACGCAGACCCTCTCGCATGTAGCGGCACATGCACCAACTGCCACGACCCTTCGCTCGTTCGCCGTGACGACGGGACCTACTTCCGCTTCAGCACAGGTGGAAAGGTAGCAGTGCACACTGCGCCCTCCATCCAAGGTCCCTGGATCTACAAGGGTGCCGCTCTGCCCTCAGGCTCAAAGATCAACAAAGCCGGCAATCAAGACCTCTGGGCGCCCGACGTCTCCAAAATCGGAAGCACCTACTACCTATACTATTCGGTATCCTCATTCGGAAGCCAGGACTCCGCAATTGGCGTGGCGACTTCAACGACTATGGAGGTAGGCTCATGGACAGATCTAGGCAGCACGGGTGTAGAGTCTGTTGCGGGAAGTCAGTTCAATGCGATTGACGGGAATCTGCAGTCTGCCAATGGCAAATTGTATATGAATTTTGGTTCTTTTTGGAGCGATCTGTTCCAGATCGAGATGACGGCGACGCCAACCAAGGCTGCCAAAGCAGTGACCTCGGCGACGCATATCGCGTTTGTACCGACGTCGCCACAGGCACAGGAAGCCGCTTTTGGATACCGGTATGGGAACTACTACTATCTGTTCTTCAGTGTGGGGAGCTGTTGCGGATACGACACGAACCGGCCTGCTGCTGGGAAGGAATACAAAATCCAGGTTTGTCGGTCGAGCTCCGTCTCTGGACCTTTCGTAAGTCTTCAGTCCTTGACTAGGGGTTACTACTGACATGATCGTAAACAGGTCGATCAGAGCGGTGTGTCTTGTCTCCAAGGTGGCGGCACAACCGTTCTTGAGAGTCATGGCTTTGTGTATGGGCCGGGCGGCCAAGGCATCATGAACGATCCCTCGCTCGGCCCCGTCATCTACTACCATTATGTTGACACGCGCATCGGCTATGCTGATGGTGAGAAACAGTTTGGTGTCAACAAGCTTGATTTTTCAAGTGGATGGCCGACTGTGTAAAGCTTATATGAACAGTGGCTTTCGTTATGGCTTCTCTTAGCACATGGGATGGTGTTTCGCCTGGCGAACTCCATACCGCCTCTTGTCAGATCCGATGACATACTTGCCGAAGTTCTGGAAGTATTTTCAACAGGTGAACTTCAGGCTTGATTGACTCAGTCTAAGAACTGTGGAATGATGAGGATGGCTAGATGTTCAATGGTATTGCTGAGTTTTCACTTCTCAATTGCGAAATTCTGTAAAAGAGCCGGGTGTCTCGTCGGTGCTAATTAGTTGCTGTGCGCATCTGCCAACATTTCGATCGGTAAGAGCGGGAGTTGTTCACGTAAACGGAGAAGCGCTGAGCTGAGCGTTCTGACTGGGCATGAGTAAGGGGGTACTCATTGCATCCTTCTGAAAGATGTAGAGATTTAACAGTGAAATGAGTGCTACTGCACAGACACCTTTTAATTTGAACCGCTCTACACAACGCCTAACCCCCAAAAATTGAACACTGGCACCGGCAAGCAAATCACGCTCTCTACTCGTAGAAGCCTCGATGTTATCACCTGCCTCCAACTTTGTTTCAGTTACGGCTTCACAGTATGCGAGAGCTCGAACATCCGCTTTAGTAAGAGGTTGGTTCTGTGCCGTACTTTGGGTTCGGTCTTTGGAAGATGGAAAGGCAGAGAAGATTTCCCGATGACAGCTAGAAGTTACTGCAATCTGACCAGCAGACTCCATTATTTAGCCGCTGTCCAGCGCTACGATCTCATCCTGCACCCAGGATAGGCTCCACAATTGCTGGTGTGGTTTCCTTTGAAGCTTTTGCAGCCGATTTCGGCTGATCGTCCTCTTTTTGAGATTCTGGATCTTGAACTTTATCGCGCTTTTTTCTGCTTGGAGCCGTAGGCCTGAGGTTCTTCCACCAAGCGAGCGTCCTTTCTCTCCAGGAAATGTCTGGCTCTTCTTCGCGGTTTATATACAAGAACGCTATCCATACTGCTACGCCTGTCAAAACTAGCGTCAAGATTTCAGTGCTCACTGTCGAGGGTCAGCAACTATTTCTATTTACATCGTTGCGTCTGTAGTCAAGTATGCTCCTATGCCATGCTTGCATTCATCATTGAGATTGACTTACCGAATACGCCGCCAATTTTACCACTATGGTAAACGCCATCACTACCAGAGACTTGAAGATATTCAAATCCGTCGATTTTGAGAGCGAAAAGTGCCGTGAGGAACGCGAGCGGAGTGAATACGACTGTGATGACAGCGAATCCAATGACGGCGGTACTTACGATCAAACTGCTATGGGCATCCCGGATACTAGCGTGTGTTCGTTTTAGATTAAGCATATCTTGTATACTCTTCTCAATCCTTTCTGCATCCCTATCGATCTTCTCTACTCTTTCCATGTACTGTCGAATTTTTGCTTGAGAACTTTCGATCACGATCGATGCCCGTTTTATTGAAGACCTTTCTCTTTCCCATGAACGCTCTTCTGCGCTGTCCTTTCCGTCATCTTTGGGAAACTGCTTCAGTACACGCTCCTGTTGCTCGAGGGTGTACTGTATCATAGCAAGCTCGCTACGCAGATCTGAGATAACGTGGATAAAGTATCGCTCTCGGCGGTATTCTTGAGAACTGAAGCTTGATTTTCCTCCAGGAGCCTTTTCGATGTATGATCTCACTTCCAGCAGAAGGTTGACAACTCTAGTTTCGAAAAGATCAAGTGGGGGTGGATAGTCGACGCCTTCATGAGTATAGCCTTCGCCAAATCTGTCAATGAAACCAGCAATGATGAGACTAAGATATACTGCCGGTTCGTCGCCTTCTATTTGGTATTCCCGTCTTACATAATCATACATCCCATTGATGAAATCGTCAGGCGAATATTCAGTTCCTTCTGGCATAGTGTAGGCGGAAACGACGACATTATCAAACCTCAGGAGCCAAAGTTGCGGCACCATGAGGATGAACGCAGTTCTGTCGACATCTTCTACTTTCTTCTCTCGATTGTCGTAATTCTTGAAGGTATCCTTACTGTGTGAGACTATCTGATCGTGATTACGCACCTCCAGTACTTCACGAGGAAGCCCAGGATAATAAGACTCGTCCAGAGTACGTGCCAGGTGGTCGATCTCAGCAAATTCTTCGCGCTTGTTTTCTTGCTGTTCTCGTCGTTTCTCATATTGTTCGATCGTTGTGAGCACCATATATGGGAACTGGAAGCATGAGCATCAGGATGCAAAACTTACTCTTATGGACTAATAGGGACTAACCACAGTGACTGACTGTCCAGGTTCTCTTTCGGATCGATGCGAGGGCTCCAGATACGAAAGGATTGGATCGACTGAACCACGTAACAAGGTACGCATATAGACCAGAAAGGGCTCACTCAAATGTTCTCCAAGCAACCGCACTACATTCTTCGAGACGATGTTAGCTTGTCCATTAATTTGGAGCGTGTCCGTACTGCTACCAAAAGGATCTACCAAAATTAGCCTGGTTATGCTCAGAGAACAGAAAATGGCTACTGACGTTACTCCTAGGGACATGAAACCAGGTCGTGCTGAATATATGCTGTTCAAGCTGATACTTCCGTACAAACTTGAAAGGGACCGCTCTGGCATTCTGTGGTATACCGCCGGATTCTATGGTGGCTACCATGCAACTCCCCTCAGGAAGTGCTCTGACCTGAACATAGTACATCAGAAGTTCCCATGTCTCCTTGAAATTGGGAACCACATCTTTTGCGTTCTTGAACGTTTCGCAAAAATCGATACTGTTGTCTGGATCTGCTCCACAGTCGAGTAGGAGTACGACAGTCTCAAGAAGACCCCAGCTGATAGCTCTCGAGAGTACGCAATCCTTGCTGTTTAGATTGCAGGTGTTGATCTTTGATTCAAGCCACTCAGCAACATCCGGCATGCTGCTAACACCTTGAACAACGGTTGCTAGTATCGTCGATTCCACAGCTCTGACCCACTTACTATGGCCTTGATCACCGACCAAAGCGTCCAATTCATCGCAAAATGATAGAATTCCAGGAACACCTTCGAACCTGCTCTTCTGGCGTTCTGTAGACTCTGCCTTGATGATCTTCAGTAGTCCGTCAAGTTTTCTCACTCTCTCCAATTCATCCGCTGAAGCACGTCCACCCTTGCCTGCATCTATAACCTCTAGCACTCCTGTTAGTATAGTGAACTGTTAGCATATCTTAGAGAGGCCGCACCTTTCTCAAGACCGGCGAGCAGGAGCCTGTCATGTTTGATGTAAAAGAAGTCAGTACCAGCTGGCATGATCAAAGTAGCAAATCGATGGAGCTGCTTTCAAACTCTGTAATTAAGGGAAAAGGCTCTCGTCCTGCGCGGCAATCACTCTATTTAAACCCCTCCACAAACTACAAACCCAGCAATACATGTTGCTACGCGATTCAGCCGGCTTCAATCATGCTGAGCATATCGATAAACTAACCCAAAAGGCTTCACAGCTATGCGCGCTCGGTCACACATGCTGTCGCTGGGTTTCAGCTGAACAAGTGGCGCTATTGAAGCAGGAACGAGACCAGCAGCTCTCAGCGCCGTTGGCTTCTCGCTCGTCAGCCTTCAGCCTGATGCTCTACATCTTATGAGCCGACGAATCAGATCCATGGCCAAAGTTATCTATGCTGTCGCATGCATGCAAAAGCCCGCTTTCAAAAAGTCTCGACTGATATTTTCCTGCAAAGTAATATTGTGGCGTCCTCGGACAATCTTGAGCGACGCCTATCACGCGGCTCTTCCCATCCATCACCCCGAGGTTGCCGCCCCATCTGCACCTTTTGCGCAAAGGCTTCAACACACATATGCAAAGCAAATCCTATGGTCTTGCTGACAAGCGAATCTGTCAAGTACATCATGTGCCCGTGAGGAGATGCGGTATGATGTGCACTGTAACCAAGAAGTATCGTTTTCTCATTTGACACTGCCTACATGAGTCTTCAGTCGCCGACATCGCGCTCCTCACAGATGCCTCCCATGTTCGCTTGGAAATGTAGGTTCTGGCACCGATTCCTGAATTAGCTTCTCGGGCCAAGACTGATCATCATTGCAGTGCTTACTTTGCATTCAGCTCATGATCTTAAGCTCTTTGAGGTCTACATATAATATCCATCTTCTATTTCCTCTCCTCTCGCTCGAGCTTGCTATCCGTTCCACAAGCCTGCAGCAATCATGACGTTCTCTTAGAACGCTGCCTTCTATACTTCAACGGTCGGACAAAGGATCATATGACCACCTTACTGAATTATCTCCAAAAGCTTTCAATTGGCCTCTTGAGCGGTCTTTTCTGTCGTTTAGATGGTCTCTTAGTCTCGCCATCAGATGAATGGCGCCGCTTCTTGCTTTTTTTCAAGAGAGGCTTGGACGGCCTTATTGCTCGATCTCCTGGCTCTCTCGTCACCGAAGTTAGAAGCTTCTGGATTCAACGTATGCTCGATAGGTGCATTTGCAGTGGAGCGGGCAGACCGTCTCGTAGTCACCTTGAATTAAGGTGTTGCAAACCAATGTGTAAAGCTACAGTAACAAGAGAAAAGTTACAGCGCAAAGAAACGAGTGACACGGTTTTCGACTACGATATTTGCACTTGAACAACAAAGACGTTCCAAAGAGGAGGTTTTAGGAGGACCTCAGCGCGCTGACGGGAAGCAACTTTTTGCGAAGCAGGACAACGTAGGACGTAACGACGTCATCTTGAAGACTGGGACCGAGGGGACGACGGAACAAAATAGCTTGAGCACAGATTACTCGCGGGAGGCAGTGCTTCAGACCCTGGCGAGTTTGTTATGCTATCCGAGAGCTTTTACCCACGTGCGGTTATTGCCTCCGCGCTGGCTACTGCCAACACCTAAAATCGACATTGCGTAAAGTCGAGCGTCTCAGACAACAACAAAAAAAAACAAAAAGGACACGACAGGCCTTCCACCTTAAGTCAGCTCACACAGCTCATGTTGGCTGTTGCCACGAAGCGCGAGCGTCAGAAAGATGGATTTGGGTCGGCCCCGGGCCGACACGCTAAGCAGATCAATCGTCACACAGGCGGGGATATGCCAACAAACAACATCCACCATGACTTACCAGGCCAATAGTATAGCCAATGGCAAATCCTGTTTTCTCGTCCGCTTAGTCTGCGCTGGCAATTCAATCATGTCTCACCAATGTGCTGCACTCAGCTGTGACGAAGTAGGCCCCTGCCCAGCCACTCCCAGCCTCCTCGTGGGCACCAGCTTTCCATGTGTATTAACTGCCCACGCGGTCGTCTTTCGCTACCGTCCACGATAATGCCAACATTCCTCCCGACTCCACTTGTTTTAGCGTTCCAAAGATCATGAGTGTGGAGCCTGAATACTATCTCAAGCAGACCAACGGTGCGCGACATTGACTTACAGCAGCCAACAGAAACTGATGCATCATACAGTATCACAGCCTCAACTCTCCCATTCTAGCTCTCAGCGAAGCATTGCTGCGTCAGAAGGGTACTACAGCGCTTCCGAATCCAACTCCAGCAATAGCGACGAGCGACGGCGACTCTACCAAACGCCAACCACACGCACACCCACACGGAGCCATGAGCAACTGCAGACACAAAACCAAGCCCCGGTAACATCACTTAGAGGCGTGGGCATTCCAAGAGGGCAGCCTCAACAGCCTCACGCAGCTCACTTGCAACAAGGCAGGCCCATCTCTACCATCTCAGAAGAGCGCAGATCGATGGACACCAGGCGGCGGTCCAACGTGGACCCACCCTCGCAGGCCACAACGCCCGGTCAAGACACAACGCCGTACATCCGGTTCGCAATCGACCAACTTACTCGCGATGAGGAGGTTCGCGGGTCCCGGGTCTATCCCGAGGTACGACAGTACGAAGAAGACTATCCTGTTGAGAGGATAGTACCAGACCATGGTCTGGGCTACATGGCGCAGGAGCAGGAAACACAGCGGAGAATGGCAGAACACATGTCGCCAAATTCCAACCGCCACTCGAGACGCCACTCGATCCCTCGCAAGCCAGTCGCTACGTCGCCTACGTCGCCGAACGTGCAGTTTTCCTCCCCAGCCCCAGCGTACGAATCGCCCGCTCGCACACGACAGCAGCCCCAATACTACCAACAACGAACCCCAGCACAGGCACAAGCAGAGCCACTACTCCCAGAGGACCCTCGCGCCCAGTATCCCCAAGCTTCCGCCTTCAGTGTAGACAAAGACGTCTTCGTAGCGCATGATCTCGAGCATGCACCGCTGCGTTTCGTCCCAGCCATTCTTCGCCCTGTCTGGCTCGGCCTCTTCACATTCTTTTGCTTGGCCATGCTTGCTTGCTTGATCGTGTCTGCTGTATTGTCGTTGCGAGATGGGGGTAACGGCTTATGGGATTACACCACCTTCGGAGGTGGCCGCTATTTCATTTTTGAATACCTCCCGACATTGGTAGGAATGGTCATTTTTCTCTGGCTCATCCAGATTCAAGTCGCTCTCCAAAGAGTGGTCCCGTTCTTGTCAATGGCATCGGACTCGTTTCACCGTCGGTCTGAGGCTGTGTTTCTAGAACTGCATCCTATGCAGTTTCTGTTGCCCAGGACCGAATACTTCCGCGCAGGCCTTCCGGCGATTGGATCTTGTTACCTTATCTTCTGGCTCTTTGCGTGGACAATACCACTGCTCGCGGCTTCATTCAACGTTCGCTACAGCCCACAAAATTCTGCATGGCGTTGGGTGGCTGTGCAGGGTGTCATTTGGACAGTAGTCGCGCTGTACATACTTCTTATTGTAGCTCTGGTCGTTGTGTGGATCTCTTTGCGCAATCCGACAGGACTCAGGTGGGATCCGCGCTCTATCGCGGACATTGTAGCGCTTCTCGAGCGCTCCAATGTCATGGCTGAGTATGAAGGCTCTGAGATCTTCGGTAAAGGCGACTGGGACCGCCTGCGCAACCGCGCTGACCGCATCGGATATTGGAGCACCTCGAACCGCACCAAGGACATCTTCTACGGAATCGGCGAGGAGAATGGCGAGACTCGCCGCTTCTCCATCGAAGATGGGCGCATCACAGAAAAAATTTCCGACCGAACCTACCCCGAGCACGCGAACAACGACCGCGATTTCCAGATTAGAACCGATCTTCGAAGCGCCGCAGTCCGTCTGCGCTTCCTACCCTGGTATCTCAAGGACGGCGCAGTCATTGCTTACATTGTGATCGGCATTGTTCTGCTGATTGCCTTCTACGTTGTGTCGTATGTCAACTCCGCTGTGACACTGGGCTTTCTCCCCAGTGTTACAGTACGTACCGACGCTGCCGGGTTCTCGACTTCAAATTTCCTTTTCTCCTTCATCCCCGCTGTCATTGGGCTCTTCCTGTTCCTCGCCATCTTGTCTGTGGACTACTCGCGGCGCACTCTCCAGCCTTATATGGCACTTTCTGCAAAGGGTGGCGCTACAGCTGAAGCATCACTCCTGCTTGATTATCCGTGCAGACTTCCCATCTCTGTTACTCTCGCCGCACTCATGAATCGCCACTTTGCTACGGCGCTTCTGTCTTTTGTCTCGCTAGCCAGCATCAGCATCCCCATCCTTGCTGGAGGCTGCTTCTGGACGCAGTACTGGAGCAGTGAAGACGTCGTTCGCGTCTCTGCCGATCTGTCAGGATATTACGCACTTTGCTTCTTCCTCGCACTGTACATCGTTGGTCTGCTCGCGCTTCTACCGGGCAGAAAGCGTGCAGCGCTGCCACATCGGTCGAACAACGTGGCCGAAATCATCAGCTGGGTATACCAGTCGCCAATCCTGGGCGACCGGGCTTTCAACCGCCCACAGACCAAGCCTGAGTTGGTTACCAAACTTATGGGCAGCGCGTATGCCGACCGCACCTTCTCGCAGTCTGTTCGCTCGCTTGTACGTGGTGACAGCCCGACAGACCCTAAACTTGGTGAGAAGGAAATCCGACGCGCGGGTGTGCCGAGAAGCGACAGTATGACTGAACCTGGTGCGATAAGATATGGTTTTGGTATTTATGTAGGAAGAGATGGCCTGGAGCATATGGGGATTGATCGTGTACATCGCCGTCAACGCCCAACAGGGCTGGTGATCTGGGAGGAACAACAAGGGCGCTCCAAGGCAAAGAAAAGCAGAAAGAAGAAGAGCAAGCGTGACAAGAAACACGAGAGTGAGGTTGAACAGATGGTGTAAGACATGGAAATGGGTGGATGGTTCTCGATCACTTAACGACTTTAACGCATTACGGCATTTACAACGGCGCAGCATTGATCAAGCGAGTCTGCTTCTCAGACCGCAACTCCTGGTGCGACATAGACGATTTAGACGAAAGTCCATGGAAACGACTTAATAAGACGATTTACGATATGTAATATTTATACTCCCACTGCAAGTTGACATGCTTGAGAAATTGCAGAGAGTGAATCTAGTGAGAACGAATTCTGAGCCCAAGCCGGAAAATTAAGCCAGCAGATCTCTCGGCAGTACGAGAAGCGCAGTGAAGTCGACGCTTCGGATGAGAGAAGTCCTGAGCTGGTGGGTCCTCAAAGCCCGCGGCAACCAATCACCAACACGAGCCCAATCCCGTGCCTTCGTACACATCCTCGCATCCGTCATATCCACTTTCCTTTCGCTCAACATCACGGCGACCTTCTTCATCTGTGATGGCTCCCGAAGCCGGTCTTGAGGTTTCACATATATAACATATGGAGTACTGGCATTATGTCTTGCTGTACGCTTTTTGCCTCATCTGCACGTCCTTTACGCTCTTCTGCGCCTTGGATTTAAGTATGCCGTCTGTAAAGAACGTCGTCCCTTTGCTATGGATACCCCTGGCTGCGGCTCAGAACTCCAGTATCGATTTGGGGTGGTATGCACCCAAGAAGAGTTGGATCAATGACCTTGGACAAGTTTTGAACGGCACAGGCACAAATGGCTTTGTGTTCAATGCGTCGCTGCTTCCTGCCGGAACTCCCTATGGGACATACAATTGGTGCAACATGCCGCATGTGAGATCGCAGGAGTATCCGAAGGTTGATAAGGATTACAAGTTGCAATATGTTGAAGTGTAAGTTTATCCCTCCCGAGGGATGGGTCAATTCATTGACAATGTCAGCATCCATCGTCATCATAAGAGGACCCCTTATGCGTCGAACACGTTTCCCAAAGAGTCTTATGGATGGAGCTGTGACGACCAAGGCTTGTTCTACTACGGCAAGCCCCTCAACCCAGCAGGAAACGAATCAAGCTCGACCTACTGGAGTGTGTACACGAGCGAGACGAATCCATTTGCGCAAACTGGCTTCAACGGTAGCTGCCAGTTTCCGCAAATCACCAGACAAGGTCTCGATGACTCCTGGCAGCATGGAAAGGATCTTTACGGCGTATACCATGATCTTCTCGGATTTCTGCCAAAAGATATGAGTAACAAAGTCACCTACCGCGTTACGAACAACCAAATCACCTCCCAGGTCGCTGGGATGCTTATCGATGGCATGTACGCACCGAAAAAGGATGTCTCTCTCCGCATACAGCCCACTGGCGTGGACTCCCTGGAGCCGCAGTACTCCTGCCCTGCGGCATCGACCCGCTACAGCTCCTACGGTGTCGGCAGCAAAGCATCCAACTGGACCGCGCACCTAACAGCTGCAAAACCCCTATTTGACTCTCTCGATTCTATATCAGGCATTCCCAGCGACTCCACCGACTGGCACAAGTCATTCGACCACTACTACGACAACCTCTCTGCGCGCCAATGCCACGCCAAACCGCTGCCCTGCAACATTAACAACACGCAATCGTGTGTCAGCCAGGATCAAGCGAACACCGTCTATCGGCTCGGCCAGTACGAGTATTCCTTCATCCACCGCGATGCGCCGCAGTCGCTGCAGGCGGCCGTGGGTTCCTACGGTGTGTGGCTAGCCGAGCTCGCGCAGAACATGCGCGACGTGGTGGCCGGCAAGAGCAAGGTCATCTACAGACACAATGTCGCGCACGACGGTTCTGTATCACGGCTCCTCAGTATCTTGCAGGTGGATCAGATGGTGTGGGTGGGGATGGGCGCCGAGGTGGTGTTTGAGGTTTATACTAGCAAGAAGCATGGCGGTAAGACGTATTTGAGGATTCTTTGGGGTGGTCAGGTGTTGCAGAGTTCTAACCCGACGCTGGGTAAGGTGGAAATGTTGGATTTGGATGTCTTTTTGGCTTATGTGGATGGTTTGGTGGGGAAGAGGGCGCAGAAAGTTGTGGACTATTGTGCGTCTTAAACGTTGAGATGAGATGTCCGTGGCTCTGAATTCATTGGCTCGATAATGAATCCGGTTCGCATTGATAAGGTCTTATACAGTCTTCCGTGCTTACTACCGTCTGCGTGGTGATTATCAAATGCCGGGCTCGTGTCGCGATCATGCAGGCCGTGAGTAAGCAGCAGTCATATCACCGAGATCACAGATCCGACGAATCAAAGCCATCCTATCTGTCTGGCGCAAGAACGAATCGCTCGCGTACAGATAGTAAGACCTCGTAATGGGACGCGGGTATTGTGTGATCAAGAGGGTGAGGCCCGACGGTATATAGACTGTCTGGATACTGCAAGATCTACAACCTCAGCATTTGACAGATATTGAAGATCAAGATAAGAGACAAGAGCAACAACATGCCTCTCACAACTGACGCGCAAATTCTAGAAACCAGCTCTGGGCTAGTTTCCACACTTCGAGCAGCAGCTGGCCAGCCCACCCAGGAGTTCAGACCTGGTGAGTAGTGACACCCGACCAAAACGCGTCCTGACTTTCTGCAGCCCATGCCAAAGGCCACCTCCTGACCGGCGTCTTCACGCCAACTGCCACTGCATCTACTCTGTCCAGCGCACCGCACTTCAACAGCCCATCGACACCCATCACCGTCCGGTTTTCCTCCTCCACCGGCCTCCCATCCATCCCAGATACCGATGGAAACGCTAATCCGCGAGGCGTTGCGATCCGCTTTCACCTGCCAGACAGAGATGGCAAGCGCCATCACACAGACATCATTGCTCACTCGACCAAATCCTTCCCTACACGCACAGGCGCCGAGTTCTTGGAGTTCCTGCGCGCAGCCGGCGGACCCAATGCAGCACAGGAGGTACCTGAGTTCCTAAGCAGACACCCCGAGACGGTGCGGTTCTTGGAGGAACCCAAGCCGAGTCCTGCATCCTGTAAGACTCACTCACTTGCCTGTGGAGGGCGTCGGTGTAAACTAAGCTGAGTTAATTCGATGTAGTCGCGACCGAGAAGTACTTCGGAGTGAATGCATTCAAGTTTGTCAAAGACGGTAAGGTGACGGCATTGAGGTATCGCATCGTTCCTGTAGCAGCTGAGGCACATCTTGAGACTGATGTCCTCAAGGCCAAGTCGCCGACCTACCTCTTTGAAGAACTCCCAGAGCGTCTGCGATCTGCTCCAGTGGAGTTCAAGCTCGTTGCTCAAATTGCTGAGGCTGGAGACGTTACAGACAATGCAACAGTTATTTGGCCTGAAGAAAGGAAACTGGTAGAGCTGGGGACTTTGAGAATCGAGAAGACGCTGAGCGAGGAAGAGAGCAGGGCAGAGCAAAAGCGTATCATCTTTGACCCAATTCCAAGAGTGGCGGGCGTCGAGGCCAGTGACGATCCGCTATTGGAGGTCAGGGCTAATGTTTATTTGATCTCGGGCCAGCAGAGGAGGTCTGCGACAGACACGGGTGCTGTAGATGGCGCCTCAACGGAGGCTGTCAAGGCCACCACCTGAATAGCATAACTCTGTCTCCTTTTGGCCGGCCAGCTAGGCACTTCGTAAACCAGGCAATATTTGCACAGATGACATTAGTGTCTTGTTAGTCCTTCGCAAACTAAGCTTGAATAAAGTTATGAAGTGGTGATCAGACTGATGGATGACTTCATGCACGCCACACGTGAGGCCCAGGGTCCTTGCTCAAAAAGTCCCGAAACGTCGACTTCTTATCTGACGTATCGATGCTCTGCATCTCAACAACCCAACGAACGCAATTACCCCACACTTCACCATGGGTTCGTCGTCCTCAAAAGCTGCAGGTGCCGCCGGCGCTGCAGCTCGTAAATATCCCACTCGCGCACCCCCAAGCAATGTCACGGCTCGCGCTCCCGCGCCTTCCGCGCCGCGCCAGGCACCACCAGCAGCTCCGGGGCCTTCAGTGAAGCCGCCGCCGCAGTTCAGCGAGACCAAAATAGAAGGTGTGTATGCATGTGGTGAAGAGGCTGGAGACTCGTACTGACACTCTGCAGGTGGGCTAATTGACATGGATGCCCGCGATCCTGCATTCGCATCTCGACTCAGCAGTCTCGGTGCCGTCCAGCCAAACCCTCATTATTCGCCTACGTCACGATCCCAATTCGATCCCCAGCCCCAGTCGCAACAGTCTTCAAGAAACGAGGTACTCGGCGACATGATGCAAGCACCGCCCCAATCAGCATTCCCCGACCCGAGAAACAATCCTGTGTTGCGGGTGCTCGAGGCACGACAGAGGATAGCAGACGAGGCAGAAGCAGAGATCAGCAACGTCGGGCGGAGAGGGTTTGAAGGCAGAAAATATGTGGACGCTGGCGTCATTACACTCGCATTGATGAGACAGGCTCGCGGCGAGCCAGTAGCGCGCATCGAGAGCAGCTTAGGCATCAAGAAGGGACGGTTGAGTGTGCTCAGCCCTGGAACAGTGGGAGCCGTGGCCATGAGTAACTGAGAGGACTGCACAAGAGAAGCATGCGTCACAGATATTTGCGGAGAGCGGAAAGAGAGAAAAAGTGGTGTTCATTGAGAAGTCGCCGTCGCATTCAAAAGCCGAGCGACATACATACAAGCGAAGCGAAAACCCAATCGGCCTGTTACCGACATCCAAAAAGCCAAAGAATTCCTTACCGTCGCAATGCCTGATCCATTTCCGTTGTCGTTACCATTGCGCCAAACCAAAACGCCAGAGATGCAAATGCCTCGCTCACTCAAACTCCTCGTACTCTTCGCGCTCATGCATGAAGTTGTTGACCGCCAATAACGCCTGCTTGAGCGCTTCATGGTCTACTTCGATACCGTCGCCCGACATTCCATCGTTGCCGACCTTCACAAGGCCATCCATTCTCGATCGGCCCGGGCGCCAGCCCTTTGCGATCCGCCAGCGGCTCTTTGTTGAATTGATGGACGGACACGACGATGAGATCTCCTTGCTTTCGCGGAGGACTGTGAGAGCGTTGAGAACGTTCAGGAATATGCTACACGAGTATGGTCAGCGACTTGGCGCGCAATGCGAGGCTGGCTTGGCGTACCCTTGCGTAAGCTGGACATCGTGATCCCAACCGTAAGCAGCGCTGCTGAAGCTATTCCCTTGCGCGACGATGTCGAAGAAAACGAACAAGCTCTCCTCGATGCTGATGTTTACTGAGAGTTGCGACTCGACATTGTTGAGTATCCAGTCGGCCAGCTGAACGAAGGTGATTTGGTCCATATGGCAGAACTCGTTGAACCGGTCGGGGATGCCCATCAACAGGTACATGGCCCTCTTCGCGCCTGCCGAATCCTGAACGGCCATATCGGTGTGGATGCGTGGTGGTGAATTACTCCGGCGGAGGTCGCAGTCGTTCGTGATGGGGAGACAATGCGGAGATGTCAGGTGAGACGCTCTTAGTGTTGTGAGATGCAGCTAGCAACTTCAACTAGGCGCAAGCAACAATTGTTCGAATTTCTTTGTTCAGGATCCTGTGGTATTTGTGGTTCATGGGTTCACGTTTGGTACAGGAGGAAAGAGTTTCTACCGGAACCAAAGCTGAGATGAGCAGGTGAGGCGGTACGTGGGGCCGTTGTCCGTTCTCAGACACGACGATGTCCAACATGTGAAAGTCACGGACCCTCCATGACGTTGGCGTTCGGCCAATCGGGCGGCCTTCCCTCCCAAACCAGACGGTCGGCGTATCCGTTTGAGCCTGGTTCGGCGCGAGCAGAGTGCAGACGGCGGCCACCAAGCCTAGTTTCGCAATCTGAACGTGCGGATTCCATGTCTATATCGGGCACGTGGGTGTGTGTGTGCTCTTGTTGCACTGTCGCATCTTCACAAATATGCTTTCGAGCACTGTCGCAAGGAGGTGGAGTGCGCGTGGGGACCGTGAGACGCACGGCGACGCGTAAAGTTGTCAAAGCGAGATGCACGTTAGCTTCTAGATTGCAGCTGGTGGATGCCGCAGAGAGAGACGTGATCCACCCTGGAAGCAAGTCCTTGAGCACCAGCCTTGCTTGTGGCACCTGAATTGCCGGTGGTGGGGACCTCGTCATCAATTGTCTTGACGTGTGCTTGGCTCGGACTTTTGTGTCCATATGTGATTATATATGCTGCATGCGCGTATCTCCTAAAGGAATCGCAAGTCTTATGTCCCAGACGCAGACTTCGACATTCTGCGATTTAGCCATGCATATGCACGAGAGCTGCGAGCTTCGCCGCGGAGGCAAGACAGCCTGTCAGCAATGGACGCCTTAGAGTTTAGAGAATTTATCTTGTACACGGGCGCGCCCAAAGCTGATTTCTTTGCAATACCTCCGTAGCTGGATAAATTCCTCGGAGACCTTCTCCTGCTCTTAGATATGCATTACATCTCCGCGACGCGCAGAAAAAGCTGCACCGCATGCGTAAAAAGCAAACGGCGCTGCGATCTTGAGCTACCCTTCTGCAGGCGCTGCCGCGTCAAAGGCATCGACTGCTCATATCCGACAGCGTCTTCGGCTCGCGACAAAAACGTGGTGGTTGGCCGTCAAGCAGTGCAGTCCTTGTCGGACTTGTCCCCGGGACCAGCTAGCGTGGATAGCGTCGATAGCGCAACCGTTCTGCCTGTCAACGGCGCAGACACCGAAGCGCTTGGTCACGATGGCTCGCAACTCTCGTTGCCGGCGACAGAGTCAAGTAGTTCCAGCTCAGATGGCTGGCAGGAGGGAGTGGTCATTGCGGCTCCCTGGCTGCTGCTGGACGATGTGATCCCCCAAGCGCCGCTGCAGATTGGCCGCACTCTCCTACCAGAGGTCGTTCATCCAACCTACCTGAGTGACAGTCGAGTTCGGTATCTTGCAAGGGCACTGCCCTCGTTCGTGCGTTCTCTTGCATATACAGGAGCGACGCCATTCCTTCACCAGAACCTCTGGAAGTCACATCAACCAGAGTCGTATCAAGACTGCGTTTCGCTCTCTGCTCTCTACCTTTGCAAGACGAGTGCTAACAATGCATTGATCACGAATGCTATCAACTTTAAAATCGCTAAGCTCATTGCAAGCTCGCGTACGTGGAGTCTAACCGAGCATCTCGCAGCCGTCCAGACATTGATTGTCTACCAAGTCATGCGTCTCTTCGACCCGAGTCTCAACGAGCAAGCCCAAGCCCAGAAGCATAATCTCCTGCTTGATGCATGGGCCGCTTCGCTCTGGAAACGATCGTTCATCGAGCCGGTGGTGCTTGCTACCTGCTATGACACTTGGGTCTTCAACGAGTCTCTCCGGCGCACTGTCATGATGGCTATATTCGTACGCTGCGCATGGAGCTGCTACACACGCGGCGGGCTGGCCAGTCAGATAGGAGTTCTCGCGACGATTCCGTTTACTAAGGATGCTAAAGCGTGGACGGTACAGCCGGAGGAGTGGGACAGCCGCGTTCTGCCTGAGTTGCTGGAGCGGGATAGTCTGACGGTGTACACGGATTTCACTGATGTGTGGACGAGTGAGACTGAGATGGACACATTGGATTCGTTCGGGAAGCTGCTACTTGCTGCTTCTCGCGGTGACGATGATCCTCGCTTGTTGGGGTGAGTGCCCACCAAGGCGAGTCTGGCACAAGGCGAACACGCGTTTCACATGTCAGATCTCAATGAAGCAGAACGCTATCGATCGCGTATCGAGACTAAAGGTATAAGCTTCCCGTGTGGTTCGAGATGATGTCGGGACTGCGTTAGCGCGCAACTGATCAGCTTCCCCGCAAATGTCAATTGTCCCAGCTCCCCGCAGAGCTTAAAACCGCGAGGATTTGTATTTGACCTGGTATGGCGACTTTCGATCGACGTCGCAGAGAAGTGCGAGGTTGTGAAAGTGGCAGTCGAATGGGGGTTATATCCAGCTTAGAACCTCAAGAAGAGGCAGAAGCAAGCTGGTGGCCTTGCTTGCTGTACACTCATCCTGTACACGAAAAGACTTCGCAATGGCTACCTCGAAAGCGTTCAAGACAGTCAGAACGGTGGGCTACATTGGGCTCGGCAATGCCGGATTCTCAATGGCGTCAAATCTCCCAAAGAATGGCTATAACGTAGTGGTCTTCGATATTGATACGGAGAAAGTGCAGAAGGCTGCGAGCGGATGGAAGAACACAGTGGCGTCTGATGGCAGCGCTGAGTCTTTCAAAGACTGCGACATGATTGTCACTATGCTGCCCCAAGGCAAGGTGGTTCGGGAAGTCATCATAGGGAAAGGTATTGCGAAAGCACTTAGATCCGGTACGACAACACACCTCAGCAACAGAAATCATCGCTGAAGAACCCAGGGACAATCATTGTCGACACGTCATCCTCCTCACCATTCGACACGCAGTCTCTCGGGCGCGAGCTGGCTGCACATGAGCTTACTCTCGTCGACGCACCTATCACACAGACGTATATGCATGCCACCGACGCAGGCGAGTCGACGCTTATGGTAGGCGCCAACTCGACAGACATCTTCGAAGCGGTCAAGCCAGTACTCTCAGTGATGGCAGGCTACTTATTTCACATGGGACCACTCGGATCGGGCCACGCGATGAAGACACTGAACAACTACATCATGGCATCCAGCATCTGCGCCCTGAACGACAGCCTCTTGACGGGCCAGAAATGGGGCCTCGATCCGCAGAAGATGATTGATGTGCTGAACGTAGGTACCGGCGTGTGCTTCCCCACTCTCGACACGTTCCGTCGCGATGCATTGCCGCGCACGTTCAATTCTGGGTTTGGGCTTGCGCTGCTGGTCAAGGATCTGGGCATCACGCAGGACTTTATGCAGCATAGTGAGTTCGACACGAAGCTGCCAGGCTTGCTGAGGGGGTATCTTGGAGAGGCGCTGGCGCTGGTGGATCAGCGAGCGGATCATACGGAGTCCATCAGAGGGTGGGAGAACAGGGCTGGCTTCGAGCTGAAGAAGACGGAGACGGTGCAGAGGATTCCTGATGAGGACTTCAAGCATCGGTTGGAGGGTATCAACAGGGAGTTGTAAGACTTGCTGTAGACCGTGTAGAGTCGATGAGAACTTGAAATGACAGCATTGAGCCAAGATGCACATACAACTTATCACCAAGAACGTCCATGTGTAACGTGACAAGCTCGCGCTCCACGCGTAGGGTTGTGCAGGGGTCTGCAATCAGGGCCGCACTAGCGTTGTTGTGTTGTGGGTCTCAGCTTGTTTACTTTCGTCGCGCACAGCATCAGACACCCCACACTTCGCCCCAACACCACCCAACATGGCGCACGTCGACGAGAAGGAGAACATCGCTGACGGGCTCGTCGCGAGCTTTTCGTCCAAGGCGCCGTCGCAGTCGCCCAAGAAGGCCGCGCCCAAGAAGAAGCGCGCGAAGAGCATCGGCCCCGGCGGCCTCGACAAGGAGGAAGAGGCGCCGCTGAAGGCGAGCAATGGCAACAGGCGGAAGTCTGCCTTTGTGCCCGCCGTCAAGTCCATCTTGTCGTCCAATGCCGAAGACGAGAGGAAGCGCAAAGAAGCGCGCCGCAAATCGCTGGCTAAGAGACGCGTATCGTTTGCGCCCGAGGCGACGCTGCACACATGGGACGTGGTCGAATACATGCGCGATGCTACCTCTTCCTCGGCCGCCTCAGATGCGACACGGCGAGCCTCGCTAGCCTCGCAAGCACAACAGCCCGAATCCGACCCCGTCGAGCCACCCTCCACACCGCCAGAGCAGCTTGCAGAGCCTGAACTCGAAGACGAAACAACCCCGGCGAACCAGCGCGAAAGCCACCAGAAGAAAAACCGCCGCGTTTCGGGCATCCCGCCCATGAACTTCAATAACCCCGACGATGTGTACTCGTCAAGCCCTCTCAGCGCCGCCGACGCATCGCCTGGCAACCAGATTGCTGAGAGCGAGTCCGAAGATGACGATGACGACGACGACGATGCCACAGCCAATCTTGGCCCTACACCCGATACAGAGGATAGCTCGCAGAGCAGCGCGCGATTGGACGCAGCCCTGCGACAGGCCTTCGAACAGGCCGGGACCCAGAGGCTGGATTTTGACGAGGAAGGCGAGATGACCATGGAAATGGCTGATGACGAGATCACCGCTTCGTTCAAGCCGTGGGCGCGCAAGGCCGCAGAAGCGCAGGAGCCTGCTCAGTCTTCATCTCCCGCACGATCGGATGCAGACGACGACATGAGCATGGATGTGACACGCGCCATCGGACGGATTGTGGACGAGCCAGAGGCGCAGAGCTCCGACATGGAGGACGACACAGGCATGAGCATGGAACTGACCATGCCTCTCGGCAGCATCCAGGCCATGGCTGCCAAGGGACCATCAAATAGGAGGAAGAGTCTCAAGCGGAGAGTCTCAGCAGTTGAGCCTTCACAGGGCAGTCCCGCACAAAAGAAGCCAGCCAGCCGTCGCACCAGCCTTCGCAACCGCCGCAAATCTGAAGAGCCTGCCGCAGATGACGCGACAATGGACCTCACCATGGCCATTGGGGGCATTAAGGGCAACACATTCACAGAGCAAGAGGTCGAGGAAGACAGGCGGAGTAGCATGGGAAGCGTCGCCATGGACGAGACGATGGACTTTACCATGGCGGTCGGGAGTATCAAGACGGCCCCAGCGCCAGTTGCAGAAACACAGGAGAGCGATGCAGAGGACGATGGCTTTACAATGGAGTTCACCAAAGTTGTTGGACCAGGCATCAAACGCACTGAGCAGCCACCACCAGCACCAACACCCGAGCAGCCTGCGACGGTTGACTACCCTGTACTGCCAGTCCTTACCAAAACACCCACACCGGAAAAGCCTGTCGTCGCTGCGCCTTCCCCTGCTGCTGCAAAGGCTCAGACGCCTCAGAAGTCTCCCGTCGAGTCCCCTAAGGAAGCAAGCGCTGCTTCTGAAGAGCAATTGGACCCTCTCCCCGTACCAGTGGAGCGTACGCCAACAAAATCTCCCGCAGCTGCAAAGCTGAACCTCGATCCTGGGACTCCCGAATTCGTACGGGAACTACCAGCGGGAGATGTGGAGCCTTCGCCTTTTGTACGGAGGACCCCATTGAGCGCCCTCAAAAAAGAGGCTATAACTACTCCTGTCAGTGCAGCAAAGGCCAAAGAGGCTGTCGTTACCCCTGCGAGCCAGAGAAAGAAGAGGGAGTCTTTGATCATTCCAGCAGATCCTGTCGAGGCTCCTATCCTCAACAGACGCCGTTCGTCATTGTCTGGCGTGCAGTTTAGTCCCATCAGTGCGCCACGCGAGGAGCCAACACTGAGGAGTACAGCTCTGCTGTCCAACAACATCAAGTTGCTGTCCACGCCTCGCAAGGCATCGCTAGCATCTCCGGTAAAGCGCGGTATGACACCAAAGAAGGCACAGACTCCTCAGAAGCAGGCAACTCCCAAGCAAAAGACCCCAACGCCCAAGCAAAAGACTCCCAGAAAGTCCATGAGCCCTAAGAAGCGCGTCGTCTTTGGTGCAGAGCCTGAGAAGGACGAGCCTGTTACTGAGGGTCTCGACGAAGATGCCGAGGAGGTCGAGCGCATCACCCTTTCGGACTTCCTGAGCTTGACAAAGATCGCCTTCATGGACGTGAGTGCCAGTAAACGACGCGCTACTGTAGCTCCAGCTGCCTTCCGTGATATGGACGTGGATGAGACACCCGAGACCTTGGACCGCTACGTCGTTGCTGGTGCATGTGTCGTGCCCGAGTACGAACTCTACTCGCACGCATGCCACGAGATGAAGAGGTATATCTCTTCCGGTCGCGAAGCTGTTCGCCAGATCGAGGCAGATGTTGGGGAAGACAACCCGCTACTGTTCAGCGAATACCTCACCGCTCCTCCAGACCAGCGCTCTGTCATGGACAGTCAATTCAAGAACATGAAGTTGAATGCTCGCCTGGAGGCGCAGGGCGAGTGGTATACCTGGCGAAGCACGCTCTTATGCACTCTCAAGGCCGGGTTGCTTTCGACTCTGGACGCTTTCAAGCACGACGAGGCATCCTTGGCTAACCAAGAGCGCTTGCTCGATGTGGTTCTGCCGCCTCTGGTCGAGCAACAGGAGCAGCTGGCCAAGGAGCAGAAGCGCTTGCAGCAACGCCATGACGAGATCAACAGCTGCGACCGCGAGGAGCTCGAACAGACTCGTGAAAACCTCATCGCCACCGACGCTGATCTGCAAGCAAAGCGTGAGCTCCTCATGCAGCTGCAGCAAGAACTTGCCGAAAAAGACGCTCGCATCGACGCCGTCAAAGAGCGCAAAGTAGAGTGTCTCGCGGAGATCAAGGCGGCCGAACGCGTCCGCGAGGAGTGTCGAGGCTGGTCGACAACTGAGGTCCGAGACCTCAAAGGTAAGCTTCATCAGTCCCCTCACTCGGATCCATACTAACTCCCTCGCAGCCAAGGTCACCGCCCTCGAGAACGCGCACGGCTGGAGCATCACCTCAGCCTCGTCCACCAGCATAACCATGACGCACGTCTCCGACCTCGAACTCTACTTCCAGCCGCAGTGCTTCTCGACCAGCTCCACAAGCCCAACCCCAACCCACAACGGGTCCATCTCGCTCGCCTACATTGGCGACTCGGCACAACCGCACCCCCGGCCGCTGACAACCAGCAAGCGCTTCTTCCTGCAGCTCATCCGCGCCCAACTCCACTGCCTCGCGCAATCCCAGACCTCCATCGCCGAGCTCCTGGCTCTCGTCAAGAACGGCTGGACCGCTGCGCTGGCTGTCGCCGAGGGCGTCCGCTGGCTCCAGCACGCCTACATGACTGATGAGTGCATCCTCAGCGACGAGCGCATGGGCGTCACCGCTGACATGCTGCTCCCCGCCCTGCAGACAAAAGTGCGCGTGTTCTTTGAGATCGCCGTCGCGATTGCGCAGGGTGAGGTCGAGACCGAGGTCGGCATTAAGGCTGAGGTTGTGTATGGAGAGAAGTATGGCGAGGAGAAGATGGGCGCGTTCTTGAGCGATTTTTGTGGTAAGGTCGTTAAGGAGGAGAGGGATATGACTGTTTGGGCGGATGGGATGGCGGATTTGGGGATGAGGTTGAAGAGGACTGGGAGGAAGGGGGAGAGGAAGTAGAGGAGGTTTTGTGTGGCTGGGATGGGGTGTTGTGAGTCTCGCCCGCTTTATGATGATTTACGACGGAGTTTTGGGGGTTTGGGTAAAGACGGCGTGGGATGGGGTTTTTCGTGTTTGGGGGGATTCTGTTAGGGATATCCATTGCTTCTTAGAGACATTCGAGATCGTTTTCAAACCTCGCTATCCTTCTGGCTCAAACTACCATACCATATCATATCGGCACCCGCCCACCCACGTCCAGCCAGAAAGCGCACCGCTCCTGCAGCTGCCCAATGGGCCCCTGGCCCAAACCCTCCGCGGTGACGAGAAACTGGCGCCCCTCCCCTACCCTCGGCAGCCCCGGCACACTGGCCCCCGTCACCTTGTGCGCATTCGGATCCCCCGTCTGCACGAAACTCGCCAGCGCGCCTGCGTAGCCCCGGTACGTCTGGCTGTCGGAGATCTGTACGGGGTTGACTTGGTTCCACTGCGCAGACAAACACCCACATGTCAGTGTACTCTACTCTCTGGATGCTGTGGCTGTGTAGCAAAAGAAAAACGGCAGAAAGCAGGGGGGAAGGGCGCACTTACGTAGACGGTGTCACTCGCATGCTTCGCAGGGCCAATGGTGTACTCGACCAGCCACCCCTTCTCCGCCTTCGCACTCACCCAGTACGCCGGACACGCGAGCACGAGGTCGCGGTACAGCAGGCCCGCGCGCACATACGTCGTGTTGTATGCGAGCTGCTCTGCGCTACCGGCGGGGGGGTACAGCGTCTCCGCGCGCGCGATGTCGGTGCTGGTTAGGCCCGGCAGGAAACCGGTGAGCCAGGCGGTGAAGGAAGAGGTGGAGGCGTTGAAGCCGTCGCTGGTGGAGGTATTGGGGCTTTGGAATCCGGGGGGGATGAAGTTCTCGCCTTCGTGCTGGTTGTAGCTGGAGAGGATGGTGGCGGCGTTGAGGTCGTGGGTGTGGGGGTTTCGGAGGAAGGAGCTGAGCGGGAGGGAGAGGAAGGAGGTGTCGATGACGGGGCCGAATGTGAAGGTGCTGGTGGTGTACTGGCGGCTGGTGCTGAGGCGCAGGGCACTGTCGCGTAGGGCCTGCAGATCTGCGTGCTGCAGGCAGGAGATCTGGTCCGTGGCGTTGGCGCAGCCCACGTCTGTTGCGACTTGCTGGTAGATGGCTTCGTTGTCTGGGCTGTCGTATGGGGCTGTCTTGGGCCAGAAAGGGGAGCTGAGCATGGCGCGGGTGAAGAGCTTCTTGCCCTTGTTGCCTGTCGCGATGGTCTGGGCTAGCACGCTGCCTCCGCCTGCGGACTGGCCCCAGATGGTGACGTCGTGTTTCGAGCCGCCGAAGTGGTGGATGTGTTTCTGGATCCATTGCAGTGCGGCTTGCTGGTCGAGAAGACCGGGGTTCAGATCTACTTGTTTGCTCTCGCCGATTTTCTTCCCGGGAAGGAAGCCGAAGACGTTGGTGCGGTAGTTGGAGTATACAACGACGTAGTCGTTGCTGTTACTGACGTTGAGGACTGGGAATCCAGAAGGGGGGATGCTGAACTCAGCGCTGCCACGGATGAATCCACCGCCGTAGAAAGTGAGGAGAACCGGCCGCAGCTTTTGCTTCTTCTGCCAGGGTCGCGAATAGACGCCTAGGTAAAGGCAGTCCTCAGATCCATTGACTGTGCGCTGCGGACACATGTCGAACCCGCGATCGGTGTCGTAAGTGCCATTGGTGATGGGAACAGGGGGCTGAGGTGCACGGAAGCGGTTTGGCCCTGCTGTGGAGGCACCAAAAGGGATCCTGCGGAAGTACGTGAGGTTGTAGGTCGAGGAGGTGGCACCTTGGAGTGTGACATAGTCCAGCGTAACTATGGGTTTCGTGGTGTTCACATCGGGCGTTTGCAGTGGCGAAGCGACGACCACGGCGGTGCAGGCAAGGAAAGCCAGGAGACGTTCCAGAAACAGCATCTTGAGCGACTGAATCGCGAAAGCGTCTCGCCTGTGAAGAGGCTCGACGCCTCATATATGCTTCTACATTGCACTAGGAAGCGATCACCGACTGCTGTTCCTGATCTCAGCAAGATGCTCCCCAGATTGCGGAGTTGCGGGGATGGCGAGCAAGGATGCACGATCGAGGACGTTGCGATGAGCATGGCTCGGTCGAGCAAGCGCCGAGCCTTCGTCAAGCGCGTCAAGAACGGGTTAACACTAGCAATATGAAATGCCATGAGACCCGGTGGATGAATGCCTAGAGTTTTTCCACGACTGGGAAGTCGGATTGTGGAATGGCCCGCTTGTCAGTAGTCTGCGATATTTGGAAAGAGATACAAACATGACAGGGTCCTCCCTCGTTAACTCCAATACCAGTGACGACTGACAGGTCATAGTGACAGCTGTCGAGTGAGAAAGGAGCATCGTGTTCGAAACAGCTGGCGAGGCAGGAGCATCAGATCCATTTTTACATTGTACTGCAGCTGCATCATTTAAAATCTATTATGGATTACAATAAGTACCTATCTCTGCCTTCGCAGACCACCCGAACCCAGGGTATATCCAAACGCCATGCTGTAAATGCACCCCAAAACACCATGCATAATATGCAATCAGGCAATTACAAAGCCACACTACAGCCAGAACAGCCATTTGATGACCGCCAAAATAACCCCAAAAACACTCTTGAATATACCGTAGATCGCAAACACAATGGAGGCAAGCCTTAGTGCCAGCACAATCATCCACTCCACCAACGACCAGCCCCAGCCCATTATCCATCTTGTGTGGCGTCTGCGCTGTCTCAGCATGCGATCAATCTCGTCATTGATCTGCTTGACTTGCAGTGGCCCCTGACCTGAGACCTCGCTTGTGATGCGGACGGCCTGGTCGCCAGCCACGAAGATGCGCTGCATCAGGTCGGATTCGATACTGTCTCGGAGCTGTGTGATGCGGGTGTTGAGGTCTTTGATTGCGCCGGAT
Source organism: Curvularia kusanoi (assembly GCA_011058905.1). Lineage (NCBI taxonomy): Eukaryota > Fungi > Ascomycota > Dothideomycetes > Pleosporales > Pleosporaceae > Curvularia > Curvularia kusanoi. The sequence continues at coordinate 126,898 of SWKU01000008.1, forward strand.
TTGAACTTCTCGCACGCAGCCTGCAGGGCCGATGTCGACTGCTCGAGGTCGTGAACTAGGATGCGGGCGGCGAGTACGTGTTCTTCCTTCTTAGATACAGAGATGAGCTGTTCCGATGCAGTCTCTGCAGCGAGAGTGAGGAATCGAGGCGGCTCGGAGCTATGCGCATGCGCACGGCGCACGATCTCTTTGGCTTTGATACCAGAGCAGAGGAAGAGTGCGCGTACGCGAGCAATCTCGGCTTGAGTGACTGTATTTTGTCGTTTCCGGCGCTGCAGTGCGTGCTCGTCGTCGTCGTCAGCAATGCTCCAGTGCCGTTTACCGTCCAGAGTGGGGCGGGAGGCACTGCGATGCCTGCCTTGAGCATCCCTGAGCCCCGTTGGAGGGAGTTTTCCTGGAAAATACACTCCACCGGGACGAGCGAGCTGTTGGTTGATAGCATCCTGCTCCGTGCTCCGAGCTGGGGCAAGGGTAGCCATAGAGGAAGTCGACGAGACACGATCCAAGTCCATTCTTGGGGGCAGAAGTCGATCAATGCGAGGTGAACGAGTGCTGCGGCGTTCGCGAGATTGACGAGAAATGTGATGCTCCAGGTCCGACGCATTGTCGGTATCACTCAAAGCCTCATGCACCGGGCGGAACGAGGGAAGCTTAAGATGAGTCTGGCCTTCCTTGTCCGACTTGACACTGCCGATTGAAGTCGAAGTGACTGTCCGTGAATGTGTGGGCCGTTTGTTGCGCAGACCATCGTCATCAAATTCCACAGACTCTCGGTCGGAAACGGTGCTGGCATCCGTATCATCCGCTCGATCCCGCCTAAAAATGATTCCTCCTACCTTGGTGCCTTCATGCTTAACACCCTTGAAAAATCTCGAGACAGCAGAGTGTGCCTCCTTGGACTCATGGGTGTCCCTACGACGTATCTTGTCTGGACTCGGTAAGCTACTCACACTGTCGTTCTTGCGATGTCCAAGCAAGTTCTTGACCGCGCTTGGAGCAGCAAGAATGGCATTGCCAAGCCCACTTGGCTCTTGAGGCTCCTCAGTGGCCTGTCGAGACACCTGCCTTCTGTCTAGGTTCGCTGGTGACTGCTCACGTCTCTGCTCATGCATGTCATGGTCATGCGCGGAGTGCAAGAAGTTTAGCTTGCTTCTCTTGACTCTCCCAAGGTCAGATCCTGATCTGCTGGGTGGCGTGGACAGGTCACTCCCTATATGAGGAAATTGTCGGATATGAAGAGGCGTACTGGGGGCGGTACTGTCATCTTCATATGATGACCGAGGCTCTGCTGACTTGATGGGTGTCAAGGGGTTCGTGCGACTTCGTGGAGGCATTTTCAAGGCGGTACTATGGTCAGCTCTTGCAAAGCCATTCGTGAATGGGGGTACCTCTAGCGAGTCGCGAGATAATTTCGCATCAGGAACATCGTTTTGGGCTCTCCCCCATTTGTCAGGCGTGTCTGGCGTGAAAGCAGCTGGTGGCTTGTTGCCAATGTCTTTTGTCTGTAGCTGCAACTGCTTCTTGATCTGAAGAGCAAGCGGACCGGTATTGTGTTCCACATCGAAGGACTTCCGCACCTTGCGGGCGCCGAGTTCACTGTCAGAAGAGTCGCTGTTCGCCCCCGAGTGCTTTCGCGGACTGCGCGTGCTTCTCCGCAATCTTGAGTCCGCGCGGATGTGCGGCAGTAGTCGTCTCTTTCGGCCACGCTCACTGCCGTGCTCGCTCTCGTCGCCAGTCGGAGGATCAGGGCCAGACACACCGTCTACCCAGCTCTTTCTCCTCTTGTGAGAATGTTCCTCGCTAAGTCGTGGCTGAAGGAGGTCGTTCTTCTGCTGTTTGGAAGGCTCTCGAGGTGGGTAGATCTTGCGACCGTTGCGGTCCTCGATTACGGTTTTGTTGTCGCCTTGCTCGAGCCAGTAGGCATCCGCAAGCAGCTCTTCCGGCGCGAAACCCCAGCCTTGCTGTGCTTTTGTAGCTTTTGCCTGTGCGGCTGGCATCTCGTGGTCATCGTGCAGCTTTGGCAACGAGACGCGATCCTCGTGGCGATACCCTGGTTTCCTTGACTGTTCGTCGATTTGATCGATCCACTCATGAACATGGCCAAGGTCAGAGAAACCGGCCGGTTCGTGGGGAAGTGCTATCCGCTCCCGCGCTCTGATCCTGCGGTTGCGCAGAGCTTGTAGCGGGTTGTACGGGCGACCGAGATCGTACTTCTTGTTCGCGTAAGATGGTGTGCGTGTAAGTGTTGCTTGTGGACTACCAGGTATAGCATTGGATGTGTAGATGAAGTTGCCAGGGGCATTTGCATCTTCTTTCAGCGGCGGCAGAAAGTCCAGCAGACGCATGTATTCTGCGCGAAGCTCGATGTAAGCGCGTGCCTTGTCACGTCGAATCAGCGTAGCAGCTGTGGGATTGAACGTTTGGGACATGGGAAAAGCTATTGAGCCACTCCTCTGCATGCTGCTGGACATGTGTCGAGAAGGTGACCCCTTGCCTCCCATGGGCGATATGTTACGCGACACTCTACGTTGCTCGTTCAGATATTGGCTTAGGCTGCTACCAGGTCCAGCATTAGAAAAGCTACCGTCGCGCTGAGCTCCAGACGACGCCCTTGACGGCGAGCCTAGCAGCTGAGAGGCGCTGATATTGCGCCGGCGGCTCTCGCTCAGGTTCAGAGCCATGTGTACGAGCTGATTAGGGTCTACAGTTGGGCGCGGCGGCATGTTGGTGTGGTCGGTGGTCGGCCCATGGTGCGTCGAGTGTCTCGTTTTCGGCATGCGCAAAGAGTTGTTCTCCAGGCCTGCTGCGGTTCCCTGGGCCAGCGGCGAGCTGCTCGGTGAGGTCCTACGCTTGCCACGGCGCTCTGGCTGCTCATCGCCCTCGAAGCCATGGCTGTGCCGCGCCTTGCTCTTGCCCTTCACATCCGACGGGTGTCCCTGGCGCGTGCTGTTTCGACTGCGAGGGCCGCTGGGGAAGCTCGCGTCCAGCAGGAAGCCGCCCCCTGGGCGAGCTGCGCGCTGTCTGCGGTGGGCAAAGTCGTGCTCTTCTATGGCCTCCGGGCCCAGGGGACTGCTCCCTGATCCCTGCGATGCCGCCCTGTGGTCGCCGTTGGCCGCTCTTCCGTGCTGCCCCGAGCCGGCGCTGGGCGCATGTGACGAGCCGCTCTGCCCATTCTCGACGTAGGCGGCCGGGGTCCTGGAGTGGTATGTCTGCGACGAGCTGGCGGACGGCTCTGAAGAGAAGGACGGGCGGCCGTCGCTCGAAGGAGCAGACATGGTACGGGGTAGTACGGGGTGGTGCGCGGGATTAGGCGGTCCGCAGAGGGGCGCGCATGGCGAGCGTAGTGGCTGCGCGGTGCAGGCGACGAAACGGTGCGAAGGGCAGGGACCTCGACAATCTTCTCCTCTAGGACGTGGCCACAGAGGCGCCAGAGCACGGCGAGGACGTGCTGGGCGGACGTGCGACGATCACCCGTTCAGTGGAAGTGGAGTGCTGCCCTGCGCCCCAGAACTGAATTCCCTCACACGTCACAGCCCGTGCACATGCACACCGAGGTGCTCCACCCAGCCCACTGTCGCCTCTCTGCCGCCAGCTGCAAACCGTCTATCCCAGTACCACGACAGCCTCGTCCGTCCAATCCTCCCAGCCACATGGATCTGACGCCGACCGTTTATGTAGCTCGGTGCTTCCCGCACGCTACAGCTTAGCTTGAAGCAGACCAGGGAATATTCGAGGCCTAATGACATTACTCTGCATTCGTCACTGAAGATCCTAGCTGCAAAACACTGCAAAACACTGCAAAACACTGCGACGAGTGAGGGAGACGGTCTTAATATACTGTAGTGCTCTCAAGGAGACCTCTAGTTGCTTCAGCTATTTCCGCTGTAGACCAAGCATTGGATCTGTCTGTAGCAGTCTCCGTATACTACTTCAAGTATCACTTGTCTATTCCTTCGTCTGGATATATTTGCGACTCCCTTGTCTATGTTTCTGCCCATCTCTCGCAATTGTTGCAGCCTCTGAGACGAGGACAGCCACCATGGCACAGTGACTTTGGCCAGCTTGTGGCTCCAGGCACAATGAGCCGACTTCTTGACAGCCTTTGACTCTTGCGCAAGAAGTGGCATTTGGAATCGATGCGACGCCATCTAAATCTTCGGGCTACCGAAAGGCAGATTCCATTCTCGAGCGAAGGGCATCTCCATAGCAGCCGTCCAGGCGGCCGACCTAGCACTCTTTGCCAATGTCAGTTATTGCACCCTTCAGTCTTGCTCGAACTTCCTATCGCGAGATCCACTTCAACGCGTGGACTGGCTACCGGTCTGAATGAAGACAAAGGCATGTGTAGTTCCCATGGAACTAGAACGTCGTCGTGAGCGCGCGTAGCTCCAAGGAACAGGCTTGCGAGGGCGATTGCGTTGGAGACGGGCGTGGTAAGGCATTGCTCCGATAGCTAGCCATTGCTTGGTGATCTTTATCTTCCTGGAGTGGCATGAGACAAGGTCAAATACTTAGTGCTTAGGAAAGTGCGAAGAGGGATGGATGATACTGCGCCTTGCCAGCTCCGATGAGACACTTGACACTTTTGAAGGTTTCAATAGGGGAAAAACCAACACTTAACAGACCCAGTCAGCAGTGTAGTCACCATATAGAGCCTTGCATTTGATGAGTTTGCGCCAATTGGGTTTGAAGCCCTCCAGTCAAAATACACTGTCTGCATTTTGCCAAGTGTCTCGTCGGAGCTGGCAAGATGCAGTACATATGTTGAAGTCGACTTGTCCATCCCAGCCGATGGAATCCGGGCTGGCGATGAGCCCCAAGGAATAAGTCATGCCCACACTCTCCTTCCTTACTTGATGGAGCCGTAAGTCAGAAGCATAGATATGAGTATGTTAAGCAATGCGGGTGGTAGTCTTTGCTTCAACCTGATATCCATATGGCCATATATCAGCTGTTGCCATCCAATGCACTGCTGCACGAGGTACAGCTCCGCAAGTTTGAGAAAGGGGTCTAAACTTATCAGGTATGTATCGGGTTGCAGATGATCCTCCTCTCTTCTATGTGTCTGCATTTGCTATGAGACGACGTGCGATTGATGTAAATTGGTGGAAAGATTACGTTATCTGCCCGCAGATTTTCGACGAATGGATGTGTGTGGACGCGAGCGTTCTGCGCTGTCAGTCACTACGTTACAGCTGGCTTCGACGAGCGAATAGGAAAGATAAAGCTAAGAAACCCCTCTGTGTTCGTATCGTCAGCCATTGGCTTAGGTTCTCGGCTCCTGTCGTTGCAAAGCTGACATGCGATGCCAGAGAGGTCTAGAGCTGTTCGAAGCGGACATGATCATCACTCACGACTGTCGTCCAAGCCTCTGAGATGTCAGCTTGATGTCTGTGCCACAATGAGTCGGTGAGTGATTTGGGAGATATGCATGTATGTGCCTAGCATGATGGGTTCACCTGTCAGCTTCCAGGTATGGCTGGCTGGTCGCTAGTATGTTGTGAGTGACCTGTGTTGCAAGACTAGCCAACAGTCTAGAAAACAGCTGACCATACATGCCTATGAAAGCGCGCTTCTTTGGGTTGCGGGAATTGATAAAGATGGCCACAACGATATCTCAGCTGTGAGTTCATCGCGTTACAGAAGGTTTCGCTGCCCCACTGATCCGCAATACACAAGATCTTTACCCGTAGCTCAAGCACGCTGAAAGAAGGTTCTGACAAAGAGAAGTGGAAGGTTATAATAAACTCAAACGGCTGTGCCCGCTGGAGTGTGAGCTGACGCCCTGCTCGCAGTAAGCTGACGTTTCGACTGCGCGTCCTGGCGGCAAGAGAGAAAGCTGTACTCTCCAGCAGCCGATCTAAGCGCAATAACCCATGTGGCTTCTCTTGTGTACGAGAAGCATACAGTGGCTGCAGTCGTGTATACTGTCTTCGTCAGTCAGCAGGACTTCACGTTGTGATCATCTTCTCAACCTCACTAGGTACTAGCAAGGTACAGATATGCTCACCTAACGCAAAGCGATATAGTTGTTATTTCCGGCATCAATCTTGATAAGGCAGCGAGTCCGTCAGCAGCACCCGTTACCGGCAACGTTATCGATGGATCTCAGCGATCACGGAGCATGAGCACTCGATTGCTGGGTCACGTCCTGCTGCCACTGTGACCCAAGAAAGTACATCGAGAACGACAGATAATTAGGAAGTCCGGAAGCAGATCAAACCTACAGTCAGTGGATTCTTTGGTACAGTCGTTGAGTGATGATGTTCGTGATCAAGTTGGCTTGAACTGTAGTTCGACATTTCGGCCTTCTGCGGAGAGTCCGAATCAACAGCTTCTGCACGTGCTTCGAGCAAGCAAGCAAGCGGGAGGGGTCCTTCTTTTTGGCAGAAACACACGCTCAAATGCCAGCTCGGATACGTGCTTGCGTCTACGACCAAGAAGCATTGTTTCACAACACTATGGAGATGGTGTAGTAGACCAGATGCTCAGTGTAACCTATCTAACCATCGCTCACGTAGTACGATGTGCGTTCTCTGATTGTCTCTTCGATTCGTTTGGTAGTTATCCGTTGTTACCGCCAGCCAAGAGGCCTCCTAATATCGAGACAAGCTCATCTTGCAAAAGTGCGATCATGGCACTGTCGATACGTGAGCGATATTAAGGCTCAAAACCCTGACCTCGACGGGAAGGGTTCGCTTTCATCTATCCGAACTTGGAGTTTGGTAGCGAGCAAGTCGAACATTGCATGAACGAATGGGAAAAGCTGAAACGCTGAGTCTTCCCTCGCCAGGCTAAGGGCTTACGAATCAGCGAGCGCGTCCTCACAAACTACCATCTGCCTTCTACGTCAGGAGCGTCTCTGCGATCTCGAGAGGTTTCTTGGCCACTTATCGCAGTCCAATCTATGGGGCTGCACCAAGAGGCGTCATCTGGCATGTTGCACGGGTTAGTTGAAGATTTGGCGTCCAACGGGAGGCCGAAGATGGGGCTGCATTCGGTTAAGAGCTGCTTTCTATGGGTGTTGCATGAAGGCCTCGAAGGCGTCTGTTGAGATCATTCGACAGCAATGCTGAACAAAGTTTCGTGGCAGTTTCGTGCCTCAGCCTCGGAATTTGGGGGACCGATCTTACGCTCCATGCCCATTTTCCGTATTTCGGAGGGTTGTGGCCAAGGCCTGATGCTGGAGGGGCAGATACGTGCCTGTTAGCAGCTCAACACTTCTCGTGTAATCGTATTGCGCCCCACCCGGTGTGAAGGTGCAGCAGCTCCTTCCGTCGTTGTCGGTTGAGTGAGAGCAACACAACACGTGCGGCGAAGCAGCGCAAGGCTGTTCACGATGGAGAGATCTGTAGAGCGGACAATCCAGACGTGGTCCATCGGTTCGAGCTGATCTCTCATGACACCGTTGGCACTAATTGGGCTTGTGGTCGGCGACTCCTCGTAGAATAAACAAGCCTTACCGGACGCTGATTCGTGAGCGACTCGGCTCCGCTTGCAACGAGGCGGATGAGCCGGTAATCTGGCCGCGAGGCTGGACAGGGAAGAATGTTTGAGAAGTCCATTGGCACCAAGAAACTGCTGGTGCTTGCTCTCGATGAATGTGATTTGGGATGCATGTTTTCGATCTGATGACGCTGCACCTGCTGCACCTGGAATGCGACTGTCGTCTTCGGAACCCTGCTGGAAGTCTAGCGGCTCTGCAGCCCGGAATTGCAAGGGCATGACGAAGCAGTCACCACAACAGATCGCGCTGCTCAGCCAGCCAGCCATCAAGCCTTGCGCTCTTGGTGTCGCGATGCTGCAAGGCGGCGTGATGCAACACAAGGTTCTGACCGGCTCGTTCGTTTCTTTTTGATTAGCTGGCCAAAACGGCAACGCAGCCCTCTCTCAGCCATGCGCGTCTTCTTGCTTGATTCGCGGTAGGGTCGATGAGCATCGCAGCTTGGAGCTGAGGGGCCCAATGGGCGATCAGCTCGCCTTTTCAGGTGGTGGCTGCAGGAGAGCCCGCCCACTCAGATGGCAAGTGCGAGGCTGACGCCGGCTGAAAAACACAGCCTTGTCGCACTCCACCTTTCCCCAGCGAATTTGTTTCCATCAGGCAGCTGCATAAGTGTATCTCGCACGCCCGGCCCCCGCTCGCAGATCAAGTCAGAAACACATCTGAAGTTCCTGGCCTTCCCACTTTCCCTCACCTCTACCCCCATCAGCCTTAGTCGCCGTTGGCAGATCGGCCCCACCCAGAAAGGTCAGGTAAAACGACTACCACACCTCACCGACCCGTGCCATCTCCATTCGGCCCAAACTCACATTGGGTCTTGAGTGCATCAAAAGGTGTACCGTATATGCCTCCTGCGAGAACGAGAAGAAGGATGAAAGAAGAGGCGTCTACTTCCACGACCATCTCGACCGCGACACAGACCAGTGATCCGGTCGAGCCGCAGTCAACGTCCAGAGAAACAGTCGTCACAGCCCCCATCAAGAATGACACACCTACCACTTCCCCCACCTTCCCAAACTCCGCAAAGGCGCCATCGCGTCGAGTTATGCGATTAAGGTGTCCGGTATGCAATGACTACCCTGATGGCTTCCGGAGTGAGCATGAGCTGCGACGTCATACCAACCGTGTCCACAAGAAGGCGCGCAAGGTCTGGGTCACTGTCGACACATCGCCGGACAAGTCATTCCTCGCCAATTGCAAGGCTTGCCAGACCGGTAAGAGGTACAACGAATGCTACAATGCTGCTTCACACCTGCGCAGGATGCACTTCCACCCTCACAAACGGGGTGAGAGGAAGATGACTGCTGCCGAGGCACGCAAAGGTGGAAAAGCCACAGATCTGGATCCTCCCATGGAAATCCTGAAAACAAACTGGCTCCGAGAGGTGGACGAGATCGTGGAAGACGATGATCAGCCCATGGACAGTGTGAGGAACGATTCGCTGAGGAACGACTCGCTGACACAACCACCAACACTGCCGCAATCGTCAATTGAGCAGCAATCCGCCAGTGCCAAAGCCGATTCGAAAATCCCGACAACACCAACAACCCCCTCCATTCGTTCTATGGCTATCGATAGTATCGTAGACAAGGTTAACGCAGCGTGAGCCAGTTTGATGAGGGGTCTTGAAACAGGGCATGCATCTGGTCGAGCAGTAAGATACTGCAACCACTGTGGACTGTGTGATAGGACTCGCGCAGCTCGACAGGCTGTTTCCTCGACACAGCCAGCGAGGAGAAGCATAGCAGTGAGATAATCGGCCATTACATCAACGAGCCCGCTTGAGCTCCAGTCACCAAATCCTATGGCGGGCATCAACTTGTCTGGCAAACTCGGTCAACGATGTGCTATACAGCCGATTGTTTATGATGCAGCCATGCGTTGCCAACTCAGCCGCTGCGTCTAAAAACTGATGCACGATCGAGCTCGTACTCGAATTTGGAAGTCGGACAAAGTAAGACATGCTGGCACCGGTGAGCGGTCAGCCTTGTCGTGTTGGGGAGCGAGTCAGATTTGCAGTCAGCACCCGCAGGATTGATTCTGACCGAGCATCGTATGACAGCTCCACATGTCCCATGCTCTTTCTCTGGTAGCCTTGTAGTCCTCGCGTCCCTGCCCAAATATAGGCAATAGTGCGACTTATATCATCCTGGGTGCGACGCCAGCCTTGCGTGCTTGCAGCAGTGACCCTGCATCATGTTAACATGCTGATCCGGGCGTATTTCCCTTGCGATTGCGGCACACGCCGAGCGGGAGTGAATGTATGTAGCGAAATGCGACGGACAACGCGAAACGTAACCTTCCTTGTGTGTGCGCGGGGGGGATGAGGTGGATTTAAGAGCACCGCAAATGTAGATCTACCTCGTCCCAGTGGTGTGGATCCGCGAGTGACGTGCGCCCGATGTTTTGGGCAGCCATGTCGCGCATCGCTCCACACACACACACGAACACACACAAAGACTTGACAAACAGACACACACGTCTGCACAAGGGAGGTAGTACCGTCGCGTGGAAGCTTTTCCACGCATACATTTTATTTTGTCTCACTTATTTACAATACGTGTCTTTGAGAGATGTGCCACAGCACTTTGCCTTTGTCTCGATTACTAAAACGTACCCATTTATCCAGACCCAAGCGAAACAACGACTCTGCCTCGAAATCGATACCTAGGTCTGCAATATCAAGTAACAGCGTCTGTTGAGTCCGGCTTAATCATCGGCGTCACGCACTATTTTAAAGATGACAGCGATTGCTTTGCATCATGGTTAATCCAGCACATAATCTTGCAGAGAGGGCGTACATCAACAGAAACATCAAATATCAAACGCAATTCAATGCTTCCCTACTACAGCACTGTGCTGGTTCCGAGTCTGGGTAACCAGTCTGCACTTGCAAAGGGCTAGTCGTAATAGAGTAACTGTTCGACGAGACTGGTTGATTGTGTATTTATCTCTGAGAGCCGTGGGATCCTCAAACTACAATGATCACACCTGAAGGACCCCTGAACGAAATACCTTTCCCTCTTCTACCGAGCACCTTTCGGAGCTGCCAAGGTGCTGTACAGTCGACATCATATCTCGCAACATGCATCGTACGATAAACCGGCCATCGTTGGTTAAAGCATATTAAGCTTCATCCGCCAGTTCCTATCTGCTCTACAACTAGGTTGACGGATACCTTAGCCTAGGCTAGAGACCTGTCATGCACTTACATATCACCACCTAAGTGGCTCCGGGATAGGCGGAAAGCATCTGAAAGAAATCACCGACAAACCCCTTCTCGACATCTCCCTCCAGAAGCTAAGTGTCCACGTCAGATAGGTATCACTGCAGTAGTCAGGGGAGTCTTCGGCCCTACCTCCGAGTGCATTTTCTAGAATCAAACCTAGGATGGCCGATCTTGCGGAGTCGGTGCATAGTCTTTGATCGACCCGCAACTCAATTGCCCACACCTGGTATTGGCTTGTGCGCGACAACAACATGCTCGTAGCACTCCGTTGCATTTTCTGCTCCTTTATGGGGAATTATTGGAATCTAGGCTTGATGTGGTGATTCCTCCGTGCGTCGGGCAATGATTTGATATTCACATGAAAGCCAAGCAGTCAGTGTCGTGAAGTCAGTTGCATATTTAGTAGAAACTATCACGTACGATATACTGTTGCGGCACAATGACATCAATTTGGTATCGATATACACATGCGTTGCAATTGAGGTGTAAGACAAAAAGTAATAATATCTGATTCGCGGTCCGAATCTATCTTAGGGTATCCAAGTCCAAAAAAATTCCAGCCCAAAGTGATCATGAGTACATACAACATAAGGAACACGTCCTCAAGAAGAAGGGGGATCAGCGGCTACGGCACCGGTAAACGCCATGCTGGTCATACAATAGGAAATTAATTCATTGGAAAAGGTTGGGGGAAGCGCTTTGTGCCAGTCCAAATGCAACTTCGAGCGCATCTCTCAGCAAGGGATGCCTTTATCAAGCCAGTGTTGCATGCGCCACAAACCCGATCAAATGGAACCCTGCAACAAGCAAAGTCTTGGTACACATGTTGCAAGGGCTTTCCCGGATATAGAAGATGGCAACTAAAATTCAGCCATACAGAAGCGCGTCTGCTCTCATCGCGAAGGAGGGGGCAACCGTGGACTATGGTTGCCTTCGCGAGTCGGTGTGCTTGCCTCACCATCTGAGCTGACCCTCGATACTTGAATTTTCGTCTCTACTTGGATCTGGATGCCATCAGATAACGGACCAGTCTTGATAATAGAGTCTTGACTGCCGGTTGGACTGTCGTCGCGTACAGAATCCAGTTTTATCTTCCGTGACTGGCTGCGTCCGATGCGGCTGTCGACTAAGCGGGAGAGCCTGTTGCCGCCACCAACGATGGTGACAGAACGGGCGGTACCCATCTCCTTGTCCATAGTCTCGAGACCGAAGTGCTCCGTGTCGCCAGGTCGCGCGCCGGCATGCGCGGTGTTCACCGTTGTGGTGACTGTGCGGCCGCCGTATTGGATCGTCGATATCTCATTGGAAACCAGGATGCGACGTGTCAGTGTGTATAGTAATGCATCGATCCAGCCGCATGATGTGAGCAGCGAGCCAGCGACGATGAAGAATACGTCCGGCATGGCAGTGCCAGTCATAGCGACCATGCGGCCTATGGCAATGGGTAGCGTGAGGACCACGTAGACAGCTGGATAAAGGACCATAAATTTCGTCGCTCGGCTGAGCTTGGTCGTATCGTTGTTCATGATGCTTTGAATGCGGCCCCGCAGGTGGATGAAAATGTGTCCGTAGATGCCCATGGTGCCGAATTCGATGCCAAAGATCCAGAGATAGTGAAGCCAGAGGCGCTCGTCTTGGTAATCAGACGAGACCCAGCACTGAATGTGCAGTTAGCGTTTGGATCACACTGCGGTGTTGATTACTACTTACCCATCCTCCGGCTCTCCCAAAATAATGCATCCGGTGCATAGCCGGTCCAAGAATCGTTAATAGAAGCGCAAAGGCCCACAAACCGAGGACCGAAACGATGAACCATTTGTATGGCACCTTGTATCCTTTGATGACAGCCAGCCAGGTGTGGATAGCGATGGCAAGGACGAAAAAGCCGCTTGACACATCCCCAATCTGTAGGAACCAAGCCTGAATAAAACACGGCGTTGTTGGTGCGAGTATCTTGTTGATGCGAAGCCAATGAATGGACATTACAAACGCAATCGCTTGTTGAAGGTCTGCTAGTAAGAGGTTGTATATGAGGATCACATATTGATTATATCTGAGTATTCGTGGTCAGCTCGAGCCCAGCATAGCAGTGAGTGGCAAAATGTTGTACGTACCCGACATATTCTTTGTAGTGTTCTCTCCAGCTGATCAGTCGATTTGTGATGAAGATCAGAAGAGCCGTGACACTAAGCAGAGACATCACAGCAAATATAGTGACTATGATGAGTCCGCTTTGGTACACAGGCGGAAGCGGATCCAGACTGTTGTAGTTCAAGACGGCTCGTGACTCCAGACCATAATTCGGCGACATGTTGTATTCGTCCATATTGAGAGTATTGCTAAGTCGCACCTTCGTATAGCGTGTTGTGGTGTGGAGGAGAAGTTGGCTTTTCAAGACATTCTGTAAACAAAGCGAATAACAGTGGCACTTCCAGATTTGGTGTTGAGGTCTCGTGCGTCCTGGAGATTGTGGAGAAGACTTGGCGTGGCTGATTGAATATCGGGAGGAAGGGGAGTGAGATAAAGACCCTTTTTCACGGTAACGGGGTGGCTTGCAGTCGTATACAAAGGCCTGTGGGCTTGAGATCGACGTTCGTTCGGTAGATCCTTTCACGTTACAATAATCGCCGAAAAAGAAAAGAATGTCACTCGTTAGATTGACAGACGAGCAGCACGAACCTTTCCAGTGGACCCAGTGCCATAATAAGGGGACAAATCTTCTCGCTGCCACTAACCTGGGGAAAGGACGACACTAACATGCATGCATGTGCAGAATGCTTGACAGCTGCTAGCTTACTCGGGCAGGGCTTAGGTAAAGTTTAACCAGGATGCCCTCTGCTCCCCGGAGAGCCGGTAACCGACCAACCATCTGGTTTGCCTGTCATGAAATTGCTGAGACACGGAATGACTCGAGAGAAGTCGATCATAGAGGCGTTGGGAACGTTGTTGCTCCTTCCAACGTCTGCGCGGTTCCTGCAACCGGTGCAAGCCTTCGAGGGCTTGGTAGACGGTTGAAGTGAACACAGAGTTGGGCACAATGGAATTGCGAGGCTAATGTCGTGTGATGAGTCTCCAGGGTCGAAAGGCATTGGCTGACATGGATAGTAGGAGCTGATTCCGCAGCCACCACGTGTGGATCCCGTCTACGGAGTAGCACGGATGTGCATGTCTGTGCAATTCCCAAAACGACAGTGAGCAGCGCAGCCTCATTGCGGTGTCAGCCGCGCGATCGTCTTCATCGTATGCACGTTCGGCAGTCGCCATTCAACAATTAGTGTCTCCTTACTGCAACGCTGTGGCGGTCCGCAGACAATACTGCCTGCGAAGACTTGCAACGGCTTTGTTCACTAGCACTGCGAGGTTCAGATGCCCAGATACTAGCTATATTTGAAGGCGGGTGGAGCGCTACCAAGGTGCTTGGCTCTGGGGTTGATGTTGCTAGCTGAACCTGGGGGATTGCCTTGGCTTGTCTGTCAAGCAATCCAGGGTGAACAGGCTAGAAGGGCTAGTCCTTTACCGCACGGCCCGATCAATGCGTTTACCTGTTGCCTCCCCCTGGCAATGTCGCCCACAGCACCCCGCAGGTACCGCTGCCTACTGGCTCCTCGTGTGAGCCATGCGACGACCGTCTTTGAGCTCTGCAGGGAAGGAGGCCCTTTTGTGATCCTGGCTTTCACGGCCGAACGGGATTGACAGCAAATTGCCATGGATTTGCGACATTCCAGAGACCGGCGCCCTGGATGGGCCTGGATGGGGTCGATGCGTTGCGGGAATATGATAATACTGGAGAACGTACGAAATTCAGCATCTTCGCATGGACATATCTGGCCCCAGCGGATTGCCATTCGCTCCACGGAGGAGAGCAAAGACACGGCAAACCTGACATCTGAAAACTGCTGATAGGGAGGCAACACGTCCGAGCAAAGCAGATTGCATGGCGAAGTTTGCCGGTTCAGAGGTGTCAAACGAAACGTAGTCGCGGCAGAGTGCGCCACATGGCTGCAGGTCGCCGCTGCGAGATCGAAGCGCTCGAAGAACATCGAGGAAGTTAGGCCTCCCATCACCTGAACCTGCATGATCGTGTGCCCCCTGCCTCTCGCATGCGTTGCTTGCGCCCGACGGCCGTCGAGCGTCGCAATATGGTCTCGGTTGTGCCGTGACGCAACAAAAGGATCCACAAAAGCTTGCTCGGACATTCGAACCAGCTCATGAGATGCTGACAGACTGCAATCTGATCTTCAGGGATGCAGACGAAGCACACAGGCACAGAAGGTTACTCGGGCTCATGTCAATGCACGGCTCGGTCTCTTTGCTTGACTTCGCCGCGAACACACATATCGTCAATATATCATGTAGGTCGAGACTGACGCCTCCAACGTGGACAGGCTACTGGTACCAAAGCCAAGACGGACAAGCTGCATGGCTGCGCTGGCTACCGGTAACAGATGTACCCCGCAAAATACCAAGTCGGGAGTTCCTTCATATATCGCGTGGGTGGCGACTTCATTGGGGCACATGCGAAAGGATGCGTCGCTTCAGTCCCACGGCAAATTGTACTTTAGCCACCCCTGGTATGATATCGAGATTTGCGTAAGCACTCGGTCATGCCGAGGACGTGCCAGCGTCGCTACCAGACTTGCGGAAGATGTCAAGAATCAATTCCGTTTTTAAACAGCTCACTTATCCTGGCGAGGACGACGCCGCCGGGGAAATGGAAGGCAGCCAGCCGCCAGTCAGCGATTCAGGTCTCGCTGTCGAGTTTTTCGCATGGACTCATGGGGATGACCTCGCAAGCCACAGATCGCGTTTTGGAGGTCGTGAACTCAATCAATCAAGAATTACATGAGCCAACCAGTGGCATTGATCCACTGCTAGCAGCGAGGTCCAGCACCCATACCGAGCCACAGATCTTGATTCGATTAATCACGGTCTGCACAAGCAGATACTGCAGTATGGCGCCTACAAGCTGAAGTGGTTGCACGTTGGTAGGTTGTTCAAGACAAGTTCACTCCCACCACGGTAAATAAAAATGTATACTCAGTATGCTGCAGTATCGCTGCCTGCACATACTTTGCCACACACTGCTTAATTCTCACATCCAATACATCACATGCGACACCATGCCAAATGGCTACCTGTGTTGGTAAGGTGCAGCGGATGAACAGCTTTGCTCCAAACTCCGCTCAAAATGCAGCCACCACATCTAAGCCTTCCAACTCTCCAACTCCTCTCTTCGCTGCATCCTTACAACTATACATCTTCGTAAAGTACCACCGATGCGCCTCCTTGTCCTGGTGTGACCACTTCCCATTCCCCCATTTCCTATTCACGGCACCTCTGTAAACCTTAATATCTTGAACCTTCACTTCCACCTCGTTCGCTACCTCAATGTAATACTCCGGACTAAAATGCACATAACCTGTACCCAGCGATGGAATTCTCGGCACAGGATCATTATAATGCGTAACGCGATAAGTCCCACCCGGCTGGTTAGAAATGAACTCACTCAACTTGTGCCCGCCGACTCGCGGAGCGCCAAACGAATACAGCGCGGTGTCAAAGCCCAGAGTGCGCAGGGAGGCTGCAGAAAGAGCCGCGATGGCCCCACCTAGACTGTGTCCCGTCACCACGATGCTGTACCCAGGGTTTTGCATCGCTGCTGCAAGAACCGAGGGGACAACGGCGCCGCGAGCGTCCTGCCAGGAGTTCCAAAAGCCGAGATGCGCAGTACATCCCTTGCAGAGATGGGTGTGCGTCAGACCAAAGTTCATGTTTGTGAGCCAGTTATCTCGGGTGCTGGAGCCCCGGAAGGATACGATGATGAGCTTGTTTGTGTGGTCTACTGCGACGAAACCGGTCACGTCTGTGGGCGTTTCGGTTCTGGGTGTGTGAGCGTTACGCGTCAGGGGATGAGAGGGGGGGAAAGACGGACCTGCTGTATTCGAGGATAGTAGACGAGTTCAAACCTTCTACGAGGGGGCAGTTCCCTGCACTGCATTTTATCGGTGTGCCGGGAGAGTCGTGGTTGCTGGGACAGTAGGCTGCGGAGGCATACTGAGACATCAGCTTCAATCTCTGGAAGAGATCGTCGTCGATTGCTGTTTGGGTCTTAGCCACTCGTCGTAGATGGTCGGAACGTTAATGTCTTACTTCTCGTCTCAACGACGAAGGGGGTAGCATTGCTAAGCAGACCGCAAGAAGAAACAATAAGTAAAAACGACGCGAAAGGAAGCATAGCGAAGTCGGCGTGAACACCTTGAGAGATTGGACAAGATTCAGGGAGCGCAATCAATTTGTCCTAACTGCGTCTCTCGTTTTTATCTTCGCTGTATAGAGCAAGCACCACACAAGTGACCCCGCAGGTGCGATTCAGACTACTTTCCCCGAAAACCATGGATCTTCTTGTAGGCCAGGTAACACCCCGCTCTCTCCACTCGAATAGTGAGATATTGTCAGCTACAACCCACCCTCAGTTGCTGGCTCTTACCCGTTGTTTCGTCAATCAGTCGAGGTTACCAAGTAGGATGCTCAACTTCGACTCCTCAATGGTTAATAGTGTCTGAGTCCAGCGTCTTCATTACGACCCCATGACCATGGACTTCTGTGATAGTGCCTGGCGCCTCCAGATCATGGCATGTAGGCATTTTGGAAGGTGTAACAAATAGTTGTAATGGTTCTTCCCTGTTATCGGTGTTCGGGTGCAGCATCTTGCTCGAGTGAAAACCAGTTTTCTTACACGCACTGCTCAAAGACGCCTCAGCATATGAGGCCCGGCTACTGTAATGAGAATGGAGGGGTGTAGAGAACCTGACAGATCATCAAATATCAGCAGAAATAATCACGTCCAGTGTCTTATCGGAAGAACCACGGCAGCAAACAATCTTTCCATTGATATCTTCTTTTAAGACTCCAATAATGCAACGTTCAATAACTAATTCAAAGCGCTTCGAGCTGGAAATCCACTACACGTCTAGCCTGGCTTCTCGACAGCCTCGAGCTACCGCAGCCCCTAATGTACAACCAGAATATGCTCAATGGTAGCCGGGATCTTCACCGCTCGGAGCCGGAGTAGAGACGTCCCATGCACCTGGTGTTGGCGCCGCTGCAGGCGTAACGCCATAGCGCGAGTCGCCCGGTGTCGGTGCAGAGTAGTTACCGGGTGTAGGAGCGTCCATGGGTCCACCAGGAGTAGGCGCCGAGTAGGCGCCGTAACCACCGGGTGTTGGCGCGGCATACGCTCCAGGTGTGGGTGCATTGTAGGCTCCAGGTGTGGGAGCAGACAAGGGCTTGGACGCTGTGTTGCTCGAACCAGAGCCGCCCCAGCCAGGCGTTCGGCCGCCGGAGTTGAAGCCTCCGTATGCAGTGCGGTTGCCGTCGTTTCCACCATAAGCTGTGCCTCCGCCATACGATGTCGCGCCTCCGTAAGACGTCGCACCGCCATATGCTGTCGCTCCACCGTAAGCTGTGCGACCCCCATCACCTCCGCCGTAGGCTGTGCGTCCGCCATCTCCTCCCCAACCTGGTGTACGGCCTCCACCACCTCCCCAGCCTGGTGTACGACCACCAGCACCAGCACCGCCGCCCCAACCAGGTGTTCGACCACCACCGTTTCCCCATGCCGGTGTGCGTCCACTGTTATAGCTGGGCGTGGAACCAGAGAAACCTCCGCGCGAGCGATCGGGGAACTTACCACCGCCAAGGGGTTGGCTAGCGCCAGTAATTGGGTCCTTGATAGAAAGAAGCTCCTTCTTGACGGATACTTGCTTGTTCTTGGTGTGCAACTCGATCCGTGCTTCGTCATTCATAGTGTCTTTTACGATGCCGAGAAGTCCCTTGTAGGCGCCCTTGCGGATGACGACCGTTTTGCCAATCAACTTGTCACGACCAAAGCTTCGCGGAGGGGGCATAGGCCCAGAGCCGTTCGCACCAGCATTCAGCGCAGGGTTCAAGCCGCTAAGATCTGTTGTCTGGGCTCGTCCACTCTTCGCAGCCATAGTCAAGACATTCGTGCTGCGCACAACGAAAATGCCCTGGTTTTCAACGAGCTCACGGTTCTGCACGAAGAGAATGCCTCTGTGGATATTGAGGACTTTGCCCTGTCGCGTTTCGCCACCATACTCTTTGACATTATCATCAGTCCGGATCTCAGATCCATCGCGGTCAGTTGCCACAGCGTTTCGATTCCTGCCTGCAATCTGGGAAACTTGAGTATGCAGAAGTGTGCGTACATCGCCCTGCTGATCGAGAACTTTCAGGACTTCACGGTCGACTCGAACCACGCAACCGATGGTGGCGGCACTGTGCCATGTCAGTATATTGCGACCTCGAAGAATGCTGGAACTTACTCAATCTGGACAAAGTCATAGAGGTCGAAGGGAGAGTCTGCGCCGACAGTCGCAGAATCAGCAGCGCGTTTCAAGTCCTTGCTAAAGACCGTGATTTCTTGCTGGGTAGAATCGCAAAGCAGGGTGACCTTGTCCTCTTTGATCCTAGTGATAAGACCAACTTCATCAACGTACTTGCTGCCACCGATGACCTTGACGTGATCTCCCTCACGGAACAGCTTTCGCAATGTCTTGACAGGCGCATCAATCTTGCGTCCTTTGAGTTCGCCTTCGGTGACTCGCAATGTGACGATATCACCAGTGACTGTGACAGTAGTACCGCGGATGCCTCTTTGTTCACCTGTGTAAATCTCGACGTTGTCTCCAGAAGCGAAAGAGGCTCCAGATTCAGACGCTTTTTGTGCGGCCTGTACGGCGACCAAGTCAAGCGTCTCCGAGCCATCGGCATTCTGTGTAGAGAACCATTGCAGTTCTTCCATCTTAGGGGCGACCCGTTCAGGGTTGACATGGTTGACTTTGACTTCCTTGATCAAGAAGCCACTAAGGTAATCCTCGTTTTTATAATGGAATGACCTCCCAACACCTGTATGACCCTGCGTGAGATGCCTCATGTTCTTCTTTTTCGCGTCGGCCTCGCTGAAAAGCCTCTGGGGAGGGCGCTCGACCTTGGCCGCAAAGAATCCGCGTTTTCGCTTGTTATCGACCGCATTTGTATCTTCGTTCAGGCCGTAATCAAGTCGAGGAACAAGCTGTACGGTGTACTCAAGACCGTTGGCAGAAACCTCGATGACCTTGCCCAAATCCCCCTTGTAAAGTGCTGGCTTGATCATGCGCACAAACTTGCCAACCTCGACCAGGGGCCTCCTCTTCTTGCGAAGCAGATCTGGGCGCTCCTTGACGTCGATGGACAGCATCTCACCGCCCATGAAGACGTTGGTGATTCCCTCGATCATCTCCAACATGTCCTGTTTTGCGTCGGCTTCGACATACAGGTAGCCAGACTGCGGCCCGTCCGGACCACGCTCGAAGGCCGAATAGATCTTGACAGGCTGCTTTGCGCGCATCTTCTCGTCGATGCGCTTCTGGATGGCAAAGATGATTTCGCGCTCCTTGCCGGGCCTGCACTTGACACTCCAGATGGATGGATCGTTGACGGTAGGAAGAGCCAAGGGAACAGCTCCACTCGGACCTCGACGAGCACTCTGCATTTCCCTACGGCGGTACTTCTCGTCGAACTCTTTCGCGAGCTCTTCAACATCTTTCTGTGCGTTCACCTCGCGGCGCATATCGAGCTCACGGTGGTGGCGGTCGTCGAGGTCGGCATTGGTGGTCTCGAGTAGATCATCGGGATGCACCTCATCCTGGATGTCGTCGTCGCCCTCATCTTCCTCTTCTTCTTCCTCGTCGACTTCGGCCTCGACATCGATGAACATGTTGCGTCTCGCCTTCTTTCTGCGTTTCGCGGGCCGTGCCTGCAAGAAGTCAGCGTGTCCTCGATCCAACCGAACCCAGGCTAGCATACCACAACATCGTCCTCGTCCTCTTCGTCGTCGTCGTCATCATCATCATCGTCATTCTCGTTGTCCTCTCCGCCTTCTTCATCGTCCTCGTCCTCGTTGTTGCCTGCCTGGGCTACATCGTCCTCATCGTCCTCGTCTGCGGCGGCTGGCCGGCGCACAGGTGCGCTGGTCATTGGTACGTCATCTTCGTCGATCTCGGCCTGAGGGTTGAATGGCTCATCATCAGAGCCAGAGTCGCGGTCGTCGTAGCCAGACATGGTGCCGTCGATGCGAAGAGAGAGCTGCGCGCTCGAGTTGCAAGAAAGCCGGCGCTGGCAGCTCCTTAAGAAAGAAAGAGGTTCGCGACCCGGCTAACGATGAGATTCTTGGCGGTTGCCTGTCTGCTGTATCCCTTTGACGGGTGGAGAGGGGTAGCGGTCAAATTGGGAGAGCCGAGAAGTCCAGAGACTGTGTCCTGGACCTTTGTTTGAGAAGTGAGCGAGGGTGAGCGCATTGTATGAAGGCGCGCTAGCGGAGCGATTAGCGTCACCGTGCACTCATCAGCCACTGAGGCGCATCGTGTGGAGCAGCCCTCATCGCGACCTTCACTCGTTCAACGCTCTAATCACAGTATATTCTGCTGCACGTCTAATTTTTGTCATCTCTAACCTTCTATCATTGGACTAGCTATAAAACTGCAAACAGTAAAGTTTCAAAATCTAAGATTCTTCATTCAGACATGGCCTCAGATGTAGCAGCCCAGAAAGCGCAGTAGCTCTGCCAAATGTCGGCGGCTGAGCGGGAGTCGTCTACACTGGCGTGTGAGATACGGGCTCATCCTGAGTCTGGGACTCGGGGGGCGCCACGTTATCGGCCACACTCTGAACAATACTGGCACGACCATGTTGCTGCATCAATTGGAGATCCCCATTGTTCTTGCGCTCCTGATCAACCTCGTTTGCATACTTGCTCTTGGCCCGTATCTTTGGCCCTGAGCGGTAGATCCAGAAAACTGGAATAATCACGAGGACGGACAGTCCAGATAGAAGCCAAGTCGCGTTCTGGTTGCCGAGGCGATGGTACATTGGACCAGTATAGAAGGAACAAATACCGGCAAGTACGTCACGAGAGAAGCCGTTTCCTCCCGTAGCAGACGCCGAATACTTTCCACCGTATGCGGCGACCATATAGTCAATGGTGCCAAAGTATATTGCCATGTTGGCCCAGCCAATGAGGACGGCAAATATGAGTGGCGCGATCCACGGCAAAGGGGGCCCAGTGACGGTGAAAGCCGAGCCAAAGAGACCTATGGAAAGGAGAGGAGCGATGTAAAGTAACCCCCACAAGCGAGTCTCTGGACTCAAGACCTTCCCAGCATTGCGCTGCATGTTATCCCTGCGGATTATGGGAACGTACGAAAAGCCTGCAGCCCAGTAGCCAATGAAGAGAGCAGACAGAGCAAATCCAAGTTGGCTCGGAGTGAAGTTCCAACCTCCCGGCCCAAAGACGTAGCCATAAGATTCGAGAAAACTGAAGATGAGGGCGTCAGCAAATCCAGAAAGGAGTGACAGGAAAAGGACGATTGGCTCCGTCATGAGCATCTTGTAAGGGCGGCCCATCAACGCAGCAGCGTGCTTCCAGTCAAATGACTTGTCCTCAGTTGGGCCGCGGACGGTGCATTCGCCATCTGCCTTGCGCATTTTCTTCGCTTCTCTGTTCAGCATGATTGTCGAACGGGTCTCGGGGACGAAGAAGAAGTGAATCGCCTGGACTGTTCCACCGAGGATAAGTTGGATCCAAAAATTCCATCGCCAGGGAAGGAATTGCTCTATCGAACCGCCAGCTATGCCACCAATGACTGTCTCGCTATCAGAAAGCTACAGGATGATTCAGGAAAGACACTTACCAGATCCAAGGCAGGACCAAAGCGAAGCCCATAGCACAGCATATTGCTGTTCCTCAGGCTGGAACATATCAGCTACCATGCCGAGAGTGACTGAGCCGCCAGCAGAACAGATGCCGCCAAGAACACGGGCTGCCAGGACCATATTCCAGGATGTGCTTGCGCCAGCAAGAATCTGCCAGAGATTGACAGAACCGAGAGAGAACTGCATAACGATCCAGCGCCCAAAGTCTTCCGACCAAGGCGCCCACAGCTCGCACCCAAATCCATACGGAATCAGGAACCAGGCTAGACCCGCACGAGCGTTCGTGAAATGATTATTGCCCAGGTTGTAGTGCTTATTCAGCGGGGCGATAGCGTTCGAGTACACCGCTGCATTGTAGTCTGGGTTTCCTTAGCGTAAGCTATCACTACTCTAGACTCGCTGACACAACAGTGAAGCGGCAGATAGGGCGACCTACTCATGCTGGTTTGGCACAATGCAACAACTGTGAGTATCCACCACTTGCGCTTGGTTGAGAAACTGTAGGCGGTATCCTTTAGGTTAGCGGCCTCATTCAATCTGGTGACACCGTCGGCATCAACGAAGCCCTCTTTCGGCTCGACTGCTGGTGCAGGCGAGCTGCTGTTGCTGCCAGACCTGGGCTGTCCGACACGTGCGTCTTTGTCCTGTGTACTCGCCATCTTTATGAGATCCTTACAGACGTCAGACGGTTTTGTTATTATGATGGTCCGCTTACCGTCGTTGCTTCAATGTGACGGCTTGCAAAATGTGAAGAAGAGATTATAGTTGCTGGTCACGAGTGATTTGTGTTCTGTGACGAGTGAAAGGGAACGGCCACGACTATAAAGGCTGACTTTGTATTTCGTGGAATACTGGCACCGACAGTAGTGTGGTAGTGAACCCTTCGAACCACTTTTCCATGCCCGAACGAGTTGCAAGATACCTATTGCTAGCACAAAAGCAAGCATCCCGCCCGGCCTTGTGTTCACATAAGATCTAAGCTACTTTGATCATACGATGTACTTTCAATGGTATATCGGCACACACATCGGGTACAAAAAGATCGCAATAGAAGCTTTTCGAATATAGGACTGTTTCTGGAGTTCGAACGCCCTAAAATCGGTACCGATGACGACTCCACAGCCTCGCACAACGGCTGCCTGCGACCAGAACCAAATTATAGAATAAAGGCTTCCCCAGAGTTCAATCTTTATTTCCAAACTATCGAAAATGCGTCAAACATGGTTGACTTCTGCAAGTTCAGACCGTGGATAACTCCAGGCGGACCATCTCCACATGATGTATGTATTGCAAGTATAGATCAGAGCGGAGTATCGCGTTCAAATGCAGTGCATCCTAGAAGGCCTTCACATATTCTAGGCGGGATCGACAGGTAACATTAGTAGATTAGACTATCACCTTCTGTCATCTCAATGTTGGCTGGCTCATACCTCTCCTTTACAAGAGAGCCTCGGACAATTGTTTGAGTCGTATTTCTCTGCGAACTACGTCTAATTCGAGAGAGCGCAATGCATGCTTCGACTTACTATTTGAGCCCCAATAGCTTTCGCTAGGCTCTTCCCCAGATATATTACAGTACCATAACTCGAGTAGGCATATATCACATAGCCATGCGAGGGTGCTAGCTCAGCTGAGCCAAGGGCGACAGAGGCGTCACCAAAAAGAAAACAGCTTCTGTGGTGCAGGTGAGATGGAATTCAAATTTCATATTGTTGCTACCAACGACAGGCCCTTCAAATGACTTGAATTTTAACTTCACATCAAATAGTTTGCTACGCTATGCGCTTCCAACGAAACTTCCGTACCGGTGCCCTAGCAAGGCTAGCATACACCAAAGCACTCATGGCAGAGCACTGCCTGTCAGAACGGACCCTCAAATGAAGGAATCCATAAGTGATCATTTTGGTCAACGGACAAAGAAGCGCACAAAAGCTGAGTCTGTCAGCTAAGCATATTCGTACCTCTGACCAGCCGCTGCTGACTGTGTTCAGTATTGGGTTCCGAATGAGCTATTTTGCCTCTCGAAACGAATACGCTCCAGCTCTTGAAAGAACGCGAGAGACGGCTTCGAGACGGTCCCACCGATGACGTCCCTATGGTTGGCTTCCCAAGCAATTCTGTGCTTCGAATCTGTCTCTTTGAAGTGCCTCTCGAAATCGACGTCAGACATCTCGCGCAATTCTTGAGGTGTCATGTGTACCGGCTCATCCAGATCGTCTTCCATATCAAGAATGAGCCTAGTATTGAGATAGCGTTTCCGTCCCTCGATCAAAACCTTGTCGATGAGGCTTGCAGTGATCGCAGCATCGAGGTCTTGGTCCTTGTATGTGTCAGTACAAGTTGGCTCGAAAGTCGTTCGTGCTTACTTCGGTTGTTACGCCTGTGATAGCTTCTGACTTGAGTGACGGGCTTGAAACACTCTTGGAATCTTCAGAGCTTGAAGTCTTGTACACTGTCTCTGCTGGCGGCTCAGAGATGGGCGCAGTCGACACGGCACTTGCTCTGCTCGCAAGCCCTTTCTTGCGAAGATGAGGTGGTATCGAACGTGTAGTCAAATCAGACACAAGTTGGCCTTGCTTGTTTTCCGGGCGAGAAGCAGAAGGCGACTTGTCAGGGCATTCCGTAGTGCCTGGAACGATAGTAGGCGTTGGCCAGCCCCCAAACGATGGTTTTACTGAGAGTGTCTCCATTGTCCCTCTTAGATTCTCGACAGGAGAAGCCCTAGACGCAAGTGAAGGAAATGATTGAGGGGCCTTGACTTCCTGCAGATTTGACTCATCTCCATCGGTAGCAGAGGAAGGCACGAAGGCTCGCGGCAGGCCACGCGCGCGCGGGACAGGCGCAGGCCAGCTACCCATGGCCATAGATGCTGGCCAACTTCCCGTGATGACAGAGGCTGCTGGATTTGGTGATTTAGCAAACCGACGGTCCGGGTGACCTCCAGCTACCGGAACTGAGTCAGGATCTGGTTCCCACTGGTTCACATCGTGGGAACGTTGTGCGAAGCCGTCCCAAGACAGCTCTGAGTTCGCTGTTTGATTTGATAAGTCTGACCTCGTGTGCGGGCGGGAGAACACGATGGCTTACCTGAGCCTGAAATGAATGGCATCTTGCGCTGGAGCTCGAATTTTCGACTTTTCTCTGTCAAGTTGAGTTGCAAGGGTGGCGGTGGCAGAGCGGGGAAAATGTTTACATGTTTGGAAAACAAAGTGAAAGCACCACCCAAACGAAATTGTCAGATGAGGGTAGCAAGCAAATGCTAGGCACCGAACAAAGGCACGTGACATATGCGTTGCGCGTATCGTTCGCTACTTGTGTAGGTGTTAAGGCGTGTATGTGCGAGGGCTCTTTTACGAAGCCATCTGCTGGCGTTGAGATCTTCACGAGGGTATGATCACGCCTGACGTGCAGCCGTAATCAACATTTACCATCTCATATAGCAAATGATGCTCATGTTTTCGTCAATCTGGACGATACCTACCTAGGTAGGCACCTGGGTAGGTAGGTAGGTAGTTGCCCTCGTTCACGTGATGCCGGATTGACATCCAAGGTGCCGAAGCAAAGTAGTAGCTGATAGTGCTAAGGTTTGAGATGCACTCATAAGCTAGCTCGCTGCGGGCAGGCTCGGCATATGAGCGATGCGCGTCGACGCGCAGCACAAGATCCGAGAAACGTTGCGAAGCTCTCCAGGCTTGTCTTGGCGGCAGCGCCTGAATGGAGGACGTCGGTCAGCGGCTTTTGGCGCGCCGCACTAGTTCGCTTGTAGCGTCACCAAGCTGGGGGACCTTCACACGGCAAGACAACCACGTCGAATACTGCAGCTTCGACTTTACTTGCGCCGCCTGCTTCCTGATACGCGCCGGCCTAGGACGGTGTCAGTGAATGTCCACTGCAGGATAAGAGAGCGATCAACGACCAATGCGCTAATTCATGACTATCACGTGGCAGCCATCGATCTCCCAGACCACCTCACTCCATTTGGGGGCTCGCTTACCGTTGCGCATTGTGTCACCACGTCAGTAACTCCAACGGCCTTGCTGCAATTCACGCCGTGTATTGTCTGCGCGTAGCTTTCACTGTCGAAGCTCGGTGCACCCATATACCTTGGGCCAGCTGCAGTACTGGGATTGATCTCCACATGTCTGCCGTTTCGACAGGCCCTGAATGAGTCCTACTTATTCTCCGACCCTACATATTGGTTCAAGTTCATCGAAGCACTCTTGCAGTTGCGTTTCGCTGTTCAGTTGGGCAAGCCCGGTTTCGCCTTTACTTGCTGCATTCTTACACCCCTGCAACTTCCGCCGAATGCCGCAACTCTCTGCTCTAGTCCCGTCTCCTGAGCCACCGCACTCTCGCTTCTAGCAATTGTCGAAAGAGACGGGAAACGCTCGGATCATGAAGCAGAAACTCACATACTCAAGAAAAGACAAGGCGAGACCGCGGAACAATGAAGGCTCGACACCAGATGACGAAGACGGCAGTCGCAAGCGACGGAAGACCGACAGCCCTAGCGAAACAAGCAGTTTTGTATCTGTGCCCACAATCTCATCAACGGCTTCCAGTATTCGTGCCAAGGGTTCTGCCATATTCAAAAGAACATCGCAGCTCTTCAGTGGACCGATTTCCATCCCACAGGATGACGCAGATCCTGAAGTCACGCCGAAGCCGCGGAAGTCTCTCGCCGGGCTATTTGACAAAGCCATGCAACCTCGCGCAGCGCAGCCACAGGGTTCGAAACAACCAACTATCCACGGCAGCCGCGAAGACTTCGTTCGTGCTGTTGACGCCAGAAAGAAGGTATCGCATAGCACACAGCCAAGTGGCAGCTATCTTCCAACGCCACCTTCGGAGGTGCAAAGGCTTCGCAGTAATGACACAGGTAGCAGCAACTCGAGTACCCTCGGTATGCGACCAAAGCCAGAAGTAGTGTCGGCAGGGTATGATGGTTCCTTAGAGGCTGCTGATCTCTGTCGAAAGCGCAGCAAGAGCAAGACAATAAAGCAACGTTACGTGCCTAAAACCTATGCAGCAGAGACGTCGCCGCACCCCGGAACAGACTTATTTGGCGAACGGATTTCAAAGCGGTCGCGACAGTTCCAACTGTGAGTAAAGAGTGCGTGATAGCCAAAATCATAACTAAATCGTCTAGGTGGTCTGTCAACCAATCCAGCTCGCCACTGCTGCGCCTTCCGCAAGAAGTGCGTGCAAAGATATACGGATACGTCCTTGGTGGAAAAACTATCACCATCGGCTACGAAACTTACCGCACTGCAAAAGGAGTCTCCTCTGAACTCGGCAAAGTTCAGCCCGTTTTCAGGTACTGCTGCGCTGTCTACAGCCAGCCCAACGTCAATCCATTCAAGAAGCAATTGCCGTATGTCAATGTCGTTCATGGCTTCACCGTATTGAACAACATTTGCCGGCAGCTTTACAACGAGACAGCAACGTTACCGTATACCCTAAACACTCTCGCATTCTCGACACATAACACCTTGTTCAATTTTCTCTTTCTAGAACGGCGGCTGTCACGTGAACAGTGCGACGCGATCACGTCAGTCACGCTGCACGACGCACTGCCTACTTCGAACTTGCTTCTTTATCTACGCAATCTACAGAAGGTGGTGCTGGTTGAAGACGTACCAGGCAGCTCAAAAGGCACTTACAAGGTTACGCGCGTCACTGGCAAGGCCCCCAAATTACTGAACACACGACACGTCTGGGGAGGCTGAGCATGAGGAAATCATGATCTCGGGGAGCATCGCGCTGGCGTTTCTGATCATTTCCATGGGAACTAAGACACACCAAATATATCATGACACACGGCGTACATAGTTTTTTTTTATAAGCATAAGATCGGCGGGACGCATGCTCTCTTACTTTTGGAAGACGATTATATTAGCAGCAATGCTGTGCGCACGAGGTATTAGGGAGCCAAATGGCTCCATATCTACACATTTACATACTCTCAGAGTTTTTTGGTTGCTGTTCCCGCGCCAGTGACCCTTGTCCTTGTGTCGTGTATAATGATACCCAATATCCCGACATTTACCAGAAAGAATATAACACTTGACAGCCAAAGACCAGGTGCAAACGTCGAATATCCATTGAACTCGAGCTGGAAGCCCTGTTGCAGCCAGGCTGCCTGACCTGCGATCCATAATGCGAGTGCAACGAGTCCGACCTGGCGCGATCGGAGGAGTATTGAGTCAGGTAGGTAATAGGGCAGAAACATCATGTACCAGAGGAAGTACTACAATATGGTCAGACATGTTCCGTTTTCGCGAAAATAAGCTTTGCTCACCTGACTTGTGCAGACCTTGTTGAATGTCACAAAAGCAAAGGTCTGTGCCAGCATCGTTGAAAGGAGATCCCTCTTTGAAAGTGCCAGCGGAATCATGACAGCGCTGAGGAGTAGTTGGGGCACCAATGCAAGACGCTCAAGCTCGAAAGTCGACTGACTGTTCCCTGGAGACGAATTGAGATAGAGTAGGGTGTTGTAGGGCGAGAAGTTGTGGCGATGATCTATCCGAGATAGGTGGTAGAAGTAGCTGTGCTCCAGAAACGGCCAACCATACATCTGGTACATAGCTGCATTGAGGACGGCGAATGTGACAATGCTAGTGATGGCGAGCATAATCCGCTGTGGGTTGACGAATGACACCAGCTTATCCATCAATGATTGCTGCTGCTTTCTCTGGACTTGACCTCCTGAATTGTCAAGCCACCAAACAATCGATGCCGCGTAAATGAAGGGGTAGATCTTGAAATGCACAGCAAAGCCAAGCAATAAGCCCGCCAGGAGGATCTTCTTTGCCAACACCGCCCATAAGAGGGCAGTCACGAATACACCCAGCAGCCCTTCTGAGCTGCCTCTCGTACTAATGGTTGCAACCATAGGGTTCAAGAGCCAGATGCTTGCGAACTTTAGCGCTCTCTCCTTTCCTAAACCCCTATACTGCCTCAAGATCTTATACATCATCCAACCCGCAACGACATCTCCGACAGCAAACAGAATCTTGCCCGAAGAAAACCAAAAGGTGCCTGGCCATGTCGTAGGATAGATCATCCAAGCGAGAAGGGGAGTATATCTGTATGTGTCTCTGGCATAAGGAGTCAAGCCACGCGAGATGAAACGAGCCGCATCAGTGAAAACGAAGTAGTCGATATCCGTATACTTCATAGGCGAGTTTGCATCCTGCCATAGTCCGTATAAAAGAAAAGTTGCGCGAAGAAGTGTAGCGGTGGTAAACACCAATGCCGGGCTGCTGAAGAAGAATGAAGGCGCCATTATTGCGGGAAAACGGTGCTGCCAACACGTTCGAAATGACAGCACTAATTCCTAAGAAAACGCAACACTCGATGAGAACAAAGAAGCCTGCAAATGATTGGAGAAGTGAAGCCCCCCGTCTGCAACTCTGGCATCGCAACACCAGCAACCGCAGCCGAGTGACCCATTCCCAATACAGTTAGCTCCCACGTGCCAGCGCGCCTGCACCGTCGTTTGCCCATCGTCATAGCCCAGATCTTCAATCGCGTCAACGGATTCTACTTCAAGGCAGATGAACCAGAACAAACGTAAGAGAGACGACACCATGGCGGACACAGGCAAGCCGGAGCAGCCGACCGGCCCGTTCATCGCCATGTTCGAAGGTTTCCGAAAAGAGCTGGACGAGCATCACGATCGCCGTGAGAGGATCATCAAAGCTTCCAGAGACATCACCGCGTCGAGCAAGAAAATGTAAATCTCCCAAGCTATCTCCCCAAATAGGGAATTGAGGCTGACATGCAACAGCATCTTCACATTACAAAGGTTTGCCTCACTCACCAGAAGCCCCATTGCCTACTAACGAAACCCACCAGAGTACGAAACGTAGGCCAGCCAGTCCCACCATTCGTCAACAAATCAAATGCCCAATACTGGGAAACAATCCAAAAGCAATACTCCAGCATAGCAGCAGACCTGCAATCCCTCAACGCCCACCGCTACGCGCACAACATCACAGGCGGCAACCAGGAGTTCATCGAAGCGCTGTCCTTCCATCACTACCTGGAAACCCAATCGTTGATCTCGTACGACGAAGCAAAAGCCAAGATCGAATCTCTGAGTAAAGGCGAGGCGAAAGAGGGAGAGGCTCTGCAGAAAGATCACGTGGTGCCCTTGACCCCGGAAGATTACATCCTGGGTATCTGCGACATGACGGGCGAGCTGATGCGCTTCAGCGTCACATCCATGGCTACCAACGGCAAGCTGCCCGCCGGACGAGCCAAGGCGGTGCCGGTTTCGAAGTCGCCGGCCGATGCAGACAAGATGGACGTTGACTCACAAGCACCGACACCTGCGGAAACCCAGGCGCCAAGAACTGTTCTGGATGATTTGCGCTCGATCAGGTTGCAGCTTGAGATGTTCGAGGCACCGTATGGGCCTAAGTGGGTAAGCGAGTTGGAGACGAAGAAGATGCCGGTTCTGCGCGAATGTGTTGATAAGGTAGAGAAGGCGCTGTACGGACTCACGGTGCGCGGTTCGGAAAGGCCGAAGGGGTGGATGCCAGACATGAGCAGCGACAGACGGGCGGAAGTAGAGAGCTTCTGAGCCGGCGACAGAGCAAATGCAGTTGAAACAGTTCAGATCAAATCAAGATTACGATCAGAATCACCTCTATGATGGCGCCCGAAGGCGTCTACGTGGCATTCATATACAGAAAGGCTTACAAGTTAACGCTATCATAGTCCATAAGAACATAATTCGTTCGATGCAACGATCGTCTGAGTACCTCCAGCCTCCTCAGTGGTATCCATTATCTTTCGTCCTCCGCCTGCGTTCCAAGCACTCTCGGACACAACAATCCTCTCCTTCCTCCAACGAGCGTCTTACGCTCGTCAATCAACCCTGCTAAGCCCCAACATACGACCCTGAAGGTATCCCGCCCAGACATGGTGAAGGAATCCATCCTAGTAGCTATGCTGCTCGGATCGCGGTGTGCGCATTTAGTGGGACTCGTCGCGGATGAGAGCAACGATCATGCTGTACAGGTAGAAGAAGAACATCAGGAGGTGAAATCCCAGCTTGATGAACGATTCCTGGAGCGTGTCAGATTGAGCGACGACTGATTGAATCCTGCAGTTGCTCGACGAAGCTTACCTTCTTATGAACGTTCAACTTCCTGAAGATTTCTGTCGCATCGAGCAAGTGGTTCTTTTCGAAGATCCTGTCTCCTGTCAGCGAAAAGGCCCCGTTTGCTGTGCAGGTTCCACGTACTTCTTTCCGTTCCATGCCAAGAGCGGAAGGTTGAGGATAAGCGCGACCCAGTATCCATTGATGAGGAACAAGAAGGTCAGGAAAGCGTGAACGGCGGCCTCGGGGATGATGTAGGTGTTGAGGCGGTTGCAAAGGTCGATGGGGTTAATGTAGTCGCTGTCGCAAAATTAGCATGTGTCAGGCGACGAGAGCGCCCAGGTATAGCCCATGCTGCCCGAGCGCTCAGTCTTCGCGATGCTCAACTCACCATTCCAAATCGCTGTACATGATGGTGAAGAAGACCTGCAGGAACAGGTTGACGGCGTTTATCAACACCGCCAGAAGGTACAACCATGCTTCGCCAGTCATTGTGAGGATGTTACGTGCAACGTGGTGCAAGTGTTGATAGGGGAGGGTTCGGCGGGGGCTGACGGTTCAGCTGGAGATCACGCAGCGGTGCGATTGCGAGTGAGGTGTGTGGTTGTGGAGCGGATGCGGTCGTGTGTTTGCAGGTTGCGGGCTAGACGCGGTAAGCTAGCTCGTGCGCGGCGGGGCGTTGAAGCTGGAGGTAGGTCGTGATGACGTAGCGCAACAACTGCAATTAGACGAAGGCTCGGATGTAACGGGGCACAGGGTAGATCTTGTAGATGTGTTCAAGCTGTCAACAAGCAGGCAGCGACACTATTTGGATGACCTTTGCACAGACAGGTGCTTCCTGCCATGCCCTGGTTGAGGTCAAGGCGTGCTCGCTTACCTAGCGGCAAGCCAATCCCAATCAAGGCGGAAGCTCATGTGAAAGTCACGATGCACGATGGGGTTGAGTTATTGTATGATGGAAGTCGAAGAAAGATGTCTTCCTGGTGCAAAAGTCTAGATGCTATCTTGTGCGATAGATGATGTTCGACACAAAAGGCGGAGATGCAGCTGATGACAGCTCAAGAAAGTATATCCAAGAGTCTGCCCAACCCTCGACACAGTGCTATGTCAAATCTTAGAGCATTTGCGTGACTTGGCTCGCTCCTTACAGCATGAGTGACCTGCAATGCTCGTGAGCTTTAGTTTTCTCCGCCATTCTGTGACTGGTGGACCCCCGTCGCCAAACGTGAGCGCCTGATATTCCTCCGCTAGCTACCATGAGGCCACGTTGTCCCAGCATCGACGTATTGCCGGCTGGCGCTCAAGGCGGCGGTAGGACTATTGGTCTGTTACACAGCTTCTTTGCCGTCACTTATGCCGCTGCAGTCGCCTCTCCGCTAGCAGGAGCTACCCTGGGGACTGGGCCACCAGGCGAGTTGGGGAGTCTGGCAGTCAAGACCTCGACACCGTCCTCAGTAACAAGAAGAGTGTGTTCTGTTTCTTCGTTAGTTAACTTTCTGAGACTACAGTCTATCAGACTTACCAAATTGAGCGGTCAAGGAACCGTCCTGAGTTGTGCTCGTCCAGTCATCCGGCCATGTCTTGTCCCTGTACGATCCAATGCTGATCATGGGCTCGATAGTAAAGCACATGCCAGGCTTTGCCTGTCCAATAGCCTTGTTCTTTGCGTAATGAGGAACATTGGGAGCGCAGTGGAAGAGCTGGTTGATACCGTGGCCGCAGTACGTCCTGATGACACCGCAGTTTTGGGCCTTGGCGTGCTTCTCGATGACATTACCGTACTCGCGGAAAAGGGTTCCTGGCTTGACGAGCTCGATGGCCTGGTCCAAGCACTCACGAGCCGTCTCCGTGACACGCACCGCATCCGGGTCTGCCAGAGCCTTCTCGCCAATGTAGTATGTCTCGTTCAAGTCTCCGTGGAAACCGCCGTGGTACAGGGTAACATCGATGTTGAGGATATCACCATCCTTGAGAACACGCTGATCGGGAATGCCGTGGCAGATGACTTCGTTGACTGACGTGCACACCGACTTGGGGAAGTGGCAGTAGTTGAGGGGCGATGGGTACGACTGGCTGTTGTCAGCGAATGTTTTGGGGGGATGCGTGGAAGGTTCCTTACATCGCGCTCCATGCAAGCATTGTGTACGATTTCGTCAATGTAGTCAGTGGTTACACCAGGCTTCGCCGCCGCAGCCGCAATATCCAGAACCTCACGCGCCAATCTGCACACCTTGCGCATGCCATCCTGCTCCTCCTTGGTGAGAATAGCAATCTTGTTCCTGTTGACGAAGACCTGCTCGGAGCGCGGAATGCCGTCCTTGGAGTAGTCTGGGTGTTTGATGCCCTTCTTGACTTCGCGCTTCGGCGACAGCGGGTAGACAGGTCGCAGGGTACCGGTGTAAGGGAAAGTCGGGAAGGGGTTGTAGTGTCCAGTCGCTGGGTCCGGTTTAGAAATTACTTTTGGTGTGAATATGTTGGAGAGAATACCGTTCTGCGACTTGTGCGCTTTCTTGTGCTCGGCCTGCAATCACGTCAGAGCTGGGTAATGCAGACTATAGGACGGAGACGCTTACCCAGTTACGCTTGAAGCAGTCCTGCGAGCAGAAATAGCTCTCCTTGCCCAGCTTCTGGCAGTTCGGGCACTGCAGGGTGCCAGCCTCGTTCTCGCAGTCTGCGCCGCTGCACTTGCGCGGGGCGTCACCGGCCATTTTGTGCAAGGGTATGGATCGTGGAAGGCTTTGGAGAGAGAGTAGGTTTCGCGGCGACAGTCTATGATGGAAGACAACTAAATAGCGCTCTCAAGAAACGAGTACAACGAATGCCGCAACTCCGCGCAAAAATGAGGTTTTGGTCGTTTTGATAGGCACCGCGCTCTGAACACCGAACTTTTGTTCGGAATCAACGGCCAGACAAGGGTCCAGCCCTAACGCAGCGCCGATCTTTCCATGCTGACTAACTACGGCCGTGGACAAATGCTCTTACATGCTCTAACTGTTCGCGGCCGCTCAAACAGTATTGAATCATCGTTTGCCGTGCACATGTCGCCGTCAGAATTTCCTTCTGTTCATTTCCTATGCCTTGAATGTACATAATTACGCCATTTCAGCTCCCGCTAGCGTATATACGACCCTTCCACCTGTAAAAATCTAGATCTCCTACTTTTCCATTGTACCGGTCCATCGTTTGTCTATCCGCCCATCCGGTTAAGTAAAGTCTCACACGACCGCCCAATTTCTTTCACGAGCACTCTCGCAACAACAATGAAAACTGTGGTTGTTGGAGCCGGCCCAGTCGGTGCACTTGCCGCTCTATATGCTGCCGTACGGGGACACGACGTGGAAATTTATGAATTACGACCTGGTTAGTCCGATGGAATTGTTTTCTGTGCATGTGCTGATCACCTTACTGCAGATATTCGCGATCCCTCCACAGCTCCACTGAACACCAAATCGATCAACTTGGCCCTGTCCGAGCGCGGCATCAATTCGCTCCGGAAGACTGGTCTCTCAGATCTTGCAGATGCAGTACTCGCGGACACCGTGCCTATGCACGGTCGCATGATTCACGTGAGAAAACATGGGGAGTATGTTCGTGAGGCACAGCAGTACGATGCTCACGGCCGGGTAATTCTCACAATCGAAACTGATCTTGTTATGTGCTAAAGGTGAAACAGGACCTATTGGCCATGGATCGTACTCAGCTGAACAGAGCCCTGATCGACCACCTACACGCAATGCCAAACGTCAAGTTCTTTTTCAAGCACAAGCTGATTGGTGTAGACTTTAAAAAGAAGTCGGCTTGGTTCGAGAATCGCACAGAAAAGAAGGATCTGCTCACACAAGGACCCGAGTTCAAGCTGACGTTCGACCTGCTAATTGGCGCTGACGGAGCTCACTCTGCTGTACGGAATCATTTGATGAAGGTTGTCCCCATGACCTATCAGCAAGAATACATCGACAAGCTCTGGTGTCAGTTCGGTGTTCCCACAACATCTGACGGCGATTTCCGGATACCACCGAACTACCTGCACATCTGGCCTGCGGACGAGTCAATGTTCATTGCGATTCCAAACACCGACAAGACCTTCACCTCCACGCTCTTCATGTCAAAGGAGGGTTTCGAAGAGTTGGAAGCATCAGGCAAGGTCGTCGAGTACTTCAGCAAGAACTTCCCAGCGGTAGTCCCAGATCTCATCACGGAGGAGGACCTGAAGAAGCAGTTTGTTAATAATGAACACCTGCCGCTTATCTCGATCAAGTGCACACCGTACCACTACTCAGACGCTGGTGTCATCGTCGGAGACGCCGCACACGCCATGGTACCTTTCTACGGCCAAGGAATGAATGCCGGGTTGGAAGATGTTCGCGTGCTCTTCGACATCCTCGACAAATACCCCTCCGATCGTACGAGGGCCTTGAACGAGTACACCAAGGAACGCACGCCAGACGCTCAGACGATCAATGACCTTGCACTTGGCAACTACCGCGAAATGGCGTCAGATGTCAAGAAGCCCCTGTATCTGCTCCGGAAATGGGTTGAGGAGACACTATACGTGCACCTTCCTAGCTTGGGCTGGGCAACGCAGTACTCACGCGTCACCTTCAGTAACATGAGATACTCCGAGGTTTACCAGGCATCACAGAGGCAGGCAAGGATTCTGAATATCGCTGTTGGACTCGGTCTTGCCACAGTGGCCGGTTCCACGCTTCTCTTCGCTGGCAACGGCGGGCTGCACAGGGCAAAGATGGGGGTATTGCGAGGCATCTGTCTGGCTGCCCAGGGCGCGCAGCGAGTCATCCAGGGTTGACAAAGCACTCGTACTCACTTATGTCGCTTTACAACGCATTGTACAATATACCCAGATCCACGCGTTGAAAGCATGTGTTAAGACAAACTCCGGATCGTCCATAGACCGAACAAAAAGCACATAGCAAATGGCCTGGCCTCTACTCTGCCTCTCCTCTCAGCAACTTCGCAAACGCCCCGCCTCTCTTCCTCTTCAGTTCTGCAAACCCGCCCTCCTCCACGACTTTCCCTTTATCCAGCATGATTATGTGCTCTGCAATGCTCATCATTTCCCTCGCATGCGTGATGATGATGACCGTCATCTGTTTCTTCACCTCCTTCCCCTTGGCCCCCATCCCCCTTGCACGAATCCAGCCAGGAGTTGCAACAACATCCTCATTCGGATCCCAGCCTTTGTCGCCCCAGATCCCACCTGTCCTACTTCTCGGGCTCAGCGGCAGACTCATAGTGTCGTCATGTTCGGGAGCTGCAGATACCAGCCGAAGCACCGTGTCACGGATGATGCTAGCGGCGATAGCATCGAGCGCACTTGTCGCCTCATCCAGAATAAGGATGTCTGGGCTCCGCACAAGAGCACGGGCGATAGCGATGCGTTGCGCTTGGCCGCCCGAGAGCACTGTCCCGCCATCGCCAACGAGTGTGTGGTACCCTTCGGGCAGACTGTCAATGAACTCACTGACTCCTGCTGCATCCGCTGCGGCTCGGAGACTCTCCATGCCTGATTCTGGACTCGAAGGCGACAGGGCGTATGCGATGTTTTGAGCAATGGTGCCTGGAAAGAGGACGGGTGTTTGGCTAACGACAGCCATTCGTGAGCGCAGGGATGCAGTGTGTAATGTCCTCATGTTCTGGCCTGATATGGTCAGGTCTTTGCCTTCAGAAGCGAAGAAGGTACGGATGTTCTGGTTCGTTGGGTAAAGCTTGAGTAAAAGCGAAGCAACAGTAGACTTTCCACTTCCTGATGGACCGACAATTGCGGTGCAGGAGCCGCGTGGAATAGAAAACGAGATCCCATGCAGTACCTGACGATCGCTGTTGGGATAGTTGAAGAAGACATTGGTAAATGATATGTCGGTAGCAGAGTCGATCTTGATGGTTCCATGGTCCTCGTGTGAAATCTCTGGCAGGCGAGCTAGACGGAGTAGGCGTGTCGCAGCTTGTCGTGAAATGTTTACTTGTGTCATGTATTGCGTCATCCGACTGATATCGTTGATGGACAACATCAGGATCAGAAACGTCTCTGTCACATTCAGGACAGAGTGCTCCTTGTGAGCTATGAGCCATGCTCCGAACCAGAAGAGAGCGATAGTAACGAACATGGGGCATGTGTGTAACAGACCGAAAATAGATCCGGAATACACAGCACGCTTGACACCTATCTTTAGGGCTTTTGCCGTTGTCTCCAGATACTTCGTACGGAAATGCGTCTCTAGGGTTAGACAGCGTACTGTACGGATGTTGACGAAAGTCTCGTGCAGGATCTGACCTACACCGTCACCAGCCTCGTTTGTGAGTTGTTCCCAATGGCTGCCAATCATATTGTATGCTTGTGTAACAGCGAAAAGAACAGGAACTGATGCCAGGGCGACCAAAGTTATCTTCCATGAGATGGTCAAACTCCAGATAACCGATATGACCAGCACAAGAAACATGGAGAGGAAGATGCCTGCGAATCGTCCAGGCAAATTACGAGCCTCCTCGGCAAAGTGATCCAGCGTTTCAGCCAGATGAGCCATTGTATTCTCGGGCTTGTCGAAGAACTCACGAGGCTGTGCGAGTATGCGTCTCATGGCCTCGGTTTTTAACGCCAATGCCCAAGATTGTGCGACGCATTCGAACATGTAGAACATGGAATATTCAGCGAGACCCTCTATAACAGCGATACCAAGTATGATCATCGCATATCTGATAGCCTCGGCTTTCGTATCCTCAAGCTTGTAGAATGTAGCGAGCAGTTGCGAGAAGACCCATGCAAAGACTGGGGTAGCAACGGCGTGCAGTACTGTCGCTAGCACGGCTGCAAATAGAGCAAATCGCGACCGCCAATCCAGAGCGGGCCAGATCGTCTTCAAGATGTGCTTGATGGGCAATGCCTCTACAGGCAGCTTCAGCTCGTCGGCGATTTGGTCACGACTCAACCTAGATCGTAGCTCCTTCCGCCGCGAGTACTTCTCAGGCTGAGGAGTGCATGCAGCACGCGTTATAGCAATCGATAATCGCTTAGGATATTCTGGGTGAGTAGATAACGGTCTTAACGATTCTGGTGAGGCCGATCTTGTACCGTATTTATTGTCCTTGAGCATATAATTCCTAGAAATGCGATCATTGAATAAGGTTCGAGAAGTGCGGGCGGTATCCAATTCGTTCGCCTGGAAGGGGTCTGACGCAGGCGGCAAGGCTTCTGGAGGAGGTTTGGGTATTGTATGGCCAGCTTGGGGAAAGTATTCGTTTTGCCGCTGAAATCCACTTTCTTCATCACTGACCGTGGAGAATCTGTTGTCTGTTCTACTGGTGACTGTATACGACCTATTCAAGGTGCTCTCCACTGAGAATGATGACAAAACAGACTGCCCGAAAAGAACGGCGGAGAGCGGACGTTTTGGAGTCGTTGCGATCCACGAGTCGCGATGATGTGATGTGAGCTCATCAGTCTGACCACTATCGATCTCTGCTTCCGATGAGTATTCGATCTGCATATGGTGTTCTTCTTCTTCGTGTGTCTCCAGAAAGGTTCGAAAGACTCCAGGATTCTCCTCCAGATCCTTCCTGTACCCCTCTTGCACGACCTGTGCTTTATCTAAGAGATACAGAAAATCTTCTGGCTGAATCTGTGAGATGTCGTGAGTTATGACGATTGTTGTTTTGCCAGTACGCCATTCACGGATAGCGTCGAGGACCTTGGTTCGTGTGATATAATCGAGTGCGCTGGTGGACTCATCTAATATGAGAACAGGCGTATCGCGCACGCGGGCGCGAGCCAAAGCCATCCTTTGCCTCTGACCTCCACTTAGAGAGCCATCTTCCGTCTCGAGATGAGTCTCAAGGCCTGCTGGGAGACTTTCTACGACTGAGTCCAACATCGCAAAGCTGACAGCGTTTCTGACATCGTCCATTGTGATTGTCCCACTTTGATCACCAAGCGTAATGTTGTTATGAACACTGTCACGGAATAAGACGCTACGCTGCTCCACTAATGTCACATTGCGTCGCAGCCATTGGACATCAAGCTCATTGAGCGCTACGTGGTCCAGCAATACTTGGCCCGACGATGGCTGATAGAATCGGACAAGTAGTTGGCCAAGGGTGCTTTTCCCCGAACCGCTCTTGCCAACTACAAAGGTTGTTTCTCCTGCTGGGAAAAATAGAGTGGCTGCTTGGAGGGCAACCTCATCAGGCCGTGTAGGGTAAGAGAAAGTGACCTAACGAATCAGCCCTGAACATCTTGCTTGCAGGCGCAGCTTACCCTTCTGAACTCGATATCGCCTAAGCATCTTGAGGGCTTGAATTGCCCTTGTGACTCGGTTGGTTCATCTTCCTTGGCCATTTGATCCATCAAAGTCCTGAGCCAGGCACCAGAAACCTTGCCTTTCTGCATCACAATGAATTGCGGCAGAAACCCGGTGATACCACCTATTGCCAGCAGCGCTGCCCAGAAAGTCGTAATGACACTGCTGACATCCAGACTTCCCGATCTGACCAGATGAGATCCATACGCAAAGCCTTGTACAAAGACTGTATAGGTGAAGAACTGTATCAGCGCAATTTGCATAGACCGCAGATTCGCCACGCGCTTGTAAAGTTTCGATGCCATCGAACTGACCCTCGTGAAAGACTGTAACTCGTAGCCTTGGCCATTGAAGCACTTAACAGTTTCGATACTTCGTATAGCGCTGGTAACGTATTTCAATGCTACCTGAAGCTGAATTGCCTGCTCATGTGTTCGTGCGATTAGTCTCTTTGATAGGTAAGCCTCGACAAGGTAGACCAAAGGTACAGTGCAAATGATGACAAGGGTCAAGCTCCAGGAGTAGTAGAAAGCTACACCAATGGCTGCAGTTGCCGCAATGATGCATTGTAGGCCCTCACCAAATGGCGCAGAGACCGACAGTTGGAGATTGCGGATATGTCTGTTGATTATTAGCTGCCTGGTCACAGGGCGAGAGCCATAACCACCCACGTTTGGATCGTAGGTAAGAGCGCAGTAATGCCGCTTTCGCTCATGTCGAACCACTCCAAGTCTTTTCGAATAAGCACCTCAAAAACCCTGTTCCTTGCGCTTTGTGCCTGCAGCTCTCCGAAGAGTAAGAAAAGGAAAAAGAAGATACTATTCAGTACCCAGTTCGCAGCAGCGATACCAGTCATGATCAAACACAACCTCGTCACTTCCCTCATCAATTGATCGCCGTTGACTTCTCCAGTGCCATAGTCGGAGTATGCGCCAAAAACGAGACCATATATAACGGAGAAGATGGGCAAGATTGCTGCCGCTGCCGCTGCACTGAGTAATGAGCTGATCAGAACCGCAATGTGGCTCGTGGTTGTAAAGCCAAACAAAGCCTTCCAGCCCACTTGGGATGTAGATTGATGGCCTTCGTCGGCTGGGTTGTCAGGCTCTTCTTTCGTTTCGGATAGATTGGAATCTGATAGCAAGGCCATGGTACCTAAGCGGACTGCGCATCCGTGGTGCGAGCGTGTATGTCGAATCGTAAGGAAGAAGCTGATAGCGAGACTATGCAAATACCATGCGAAGTAAAAGACAATAAATTGCCGAGCGTGGATTAGCTAGCTTCCCCCGCATTATCGCTCTGCGCGATTCTGGGTCCAACAATAGGTTGAGGGAAA
Organism: Curvularia kusanoi; assembly: GCA_011058905.1. NCBI lineage: Eukaryota > Fungi > Ascomycota > Dothideomycetes > Pleosporales > Pleosporaceae > Curvularia > Curvularia kusanoi. The sequence goes on from SWKU01000008.1 coordinate 168,160, forward strand.
GTCACTTTGTTCGATCTTGCTATTGTTCATGCTCGCGTACCATGAACGGATGGCCCGCCACATGGACGCACCTTCACTTCTTGCTTAGCCACACTATGGAAAATCTGTAAGGATAATTCGAGGGAGGAGTTGCTTGGAGTCTATTATGTCAATGAAATGCGCGTTAATTCGTTATATGTCTGCAGCGCGAGCGTTGCAAGTCTCAGGTATACAACTCTCATGCGTACATGAGAAACTCCATCCATAGAGCCACCCATCCTGTGAACTATCGGTACTCAAGGAACCGATCGAGTCGGTCATGGTATAGCACCTTGAATAAATCGGCATCGACGAGGGCGGCTTAGGGCCGTCAACTGGTGGCACTTTTGAGCGTACGGGGCACCAGCAAGCTGTTGCGACAAGTCCCAGTCTGTCAGACAAACACTACATGATGCATTCCACCCTTGACCTGGCTGACTAGTGGGATATCATCTGGGCGCGGTGTTTTCTTATTTGCCCTGGTGGGCCTGCTCGTAGACCCAGTCGTTCAAACCCTGGCGGTTGCTGTGCCTGTTAGCTTTGCGTGCATGCGCTCGGCTCAAAAAACTACTCACCGAGCGATCTCGACAGCGTAAAACTGCATGCGCACTGCGAAAATGGTGCCCTCCTGTGTGTAGTCCGTCTTCGGGCTCGCGCGCAGCATGGCACCGAAGTTGAAGTCCTCGACCGTCTTCTCGTACTGGTTGATGAAGTTGCGCCATCGCTCCTTGCCGGCCTTGCTCTTCATCTCATCCTCGTTGATTGTAGCGGAGGCATCGAAGTCGGGGAACTCCTTCTTGAAATGCTCGTAGATCTCATCGTCGAACTTGGTGAGGCGCAGGGTCGAGCCCTTGACCTTCTCGAGGATGTTCCAGTATGTCTCCATGTGCTGGACAACTGCGCGACGTTTTAGCTGGTGATTTCAATATCATAACAGAGCAGCGCACCCTTCACAGCAAACTGCTTCTCGATGTCCTCGAAGTTGTCGGCATGCTCTGCATCGAGAGGGACACCTGGCTGGCCGAGAGACATTTTGGGCTGATTCCGATATCTGTGGGGAATAGATGTGAGCTACAAGGGGCTGGAGGTGGTGCTGGTAGCGTGTAGGTGGTGCTGGTAGCGTGTAGGTGGTGCTGGAGCTTGTCGCAAAGTGATGTAAATTTCGCACTCAAAAGTCAGAGAGGCTCCGTCATTCAGACCCCGCCCCGCCGCCACAACTCGAGTCTTGCAGGGCTGGTGCGGGGCTGATCGCACACCAAAACTTCCACGACGAGCTGTGGCTTTCGATCTGAGCAGGATACCAGTCTTGCTGGCCTGCCAATGTCACCCATGCTTCACGTGAGTACTCGGCGAATTCTCTGCAGAGTATCGCTGATATGACTAGCATGAAAGCATTCGTGTACCGGTGACTGCACTTGCCTCTTGCGGTGCGCTTCTGGTCGCCGCTGAAGGGCCATTCCTCAAATTCTACCATGCCAAGACTGCACACTTCATCGCGTCCAGGCGCGTCTTCAAGGCTCAGGCCGTCCATGGAATCTGTGTCTATGCCGAAAAACCTGACAAGGTGACGCAGCTCGTGGTTTGGGGCGGTCGTCTCGCTCGCGCTATCCACATCGATGCCCCAGCAGACGATCAAGAGCGTGAGGGCTTGTCGCTAAGTTTGTCAAATGTTGTGAAGGCGCCTGACTGGATTTTGGATCTGGCGCCTTGCAAGAGTAGCTCGGATCATGGTGATGTACCTGACCGTGCCATCTGTGCAGCTGTAACGGCGCATAATGCACTCCTCGAGCTCACCGTGCAGTGCAAGAGTGGGACAGTACCCGACCTCGAGTTGACAGAGCTCACTACAAGTTCGCGATCTATCCTTTACTCGGCACATCTTCTGTGGAATGATTCCAATTGTATACTCGTTGCTGCTGGTACAGCATTTGGCGAGATTATGTACTGGTCATGGAACAAGACACCTAAAGGCGGAGCCACTTCCACTATCCATCGAGTCTTCCTTGGTCACGAGGGCTCAATATTCGACGTTCGTATCTCCAACGAGATCCATCGGGATTGTTATGGTACCCTAAAGAGAGTCATTGCTTCTTGCAGTGATGATCGAACGATTCGTCTTTGGGACGTCTCAGACGTTGACGTCAGTGTCTCCCAAGATGAGGCTGTTGAGGAGGCCCAGAGGACCCGCCATACGGGTTTCAGTGTGGCAGCTACAGAAACGCCTTCAGAGAATCTCAATTGTCTTGCAATCGGGTGGGGCCATACCTCACGAGTTTGGAAGGTGCGATTCCTACATCCGTCACCTGACGATGGCTCGTTGACCCTTCTATCGGCTGGTGAAGATGCAACGTCACGGTCATGGAGACTGTCAGCTGGCGGTGGGAAAACGGGTGCTCTTCCTTATGTCTTGCAAGAGACCAACTGTGCCGCATATCACAATGGCAAAAACATGTGGGCAACAACCCCATACTCTGAAGCACCTGGTGCAGTACGTATTGTATGCGGTGCGGCTGATAGCAAGCTCACGACTTACGCGCTATCCGTCGCGAGCCAAGACAGCCTGAACAGGGCTCTCGCAAGCGCCGAGTATTCTGTAGAGGACCTGCTTCACATGGCACAACCCTCAACACTTGTTCAAAGCCCCAGCCAGCTTTCGAAGTCTTCCAAGAAGACTGATTCCCTCAGAAGTTATTGCTTCCTATCAAGCCGAACATTCTTGTTGGTGACGAATTCTGGGAAGGTCCTTCTTGAGTCGTTCAGCTCGGACATATGCTCGAGCCCGCAAAGCCCTCTAACAGATGCAATTATAGTGGACCAGGTCGAGTGTCTATCGAACTACTCGATCTGCTGCAGCGTACCTGAGCTCGGAGCAGCTTTCGTTGCCGGCGCTAAGGGTGATGTCTACCTGTACTCTGAGCACAGTGCCAGCTTGAGAATCATCCATAGAGCATGTGGCAAAGTCGTCTCGCTCTTCGCTTCGTACATGGTGTCCGCTGGCCGAAAGCAGCTCGTACTTCTGGTAACTCTGGTCGGGCAGAAACAAGCCGAGCTGCTCTTCATCGACGTGGATAAAACCTTACTGTCTGAAAGTCTAAGTCTTGTTTGTGTCCCCGTCCCGGATGTCTCGGCGGGTGGGATGGTCACAAGCATGTCTTTGGTTGAGACTCAGCTAGAGAAGTTTGTTCTGATCCTGGGATTTCGTCGTGGATCTATAGGTCTATACACTATCTCTCTAGAAACTCCTGATTACCAAGTCTCTCTCTCCAGAATCGTCGAAAAGGTACACGGGGATGAGACTGTCACTGCGATCAAGCAACAGATCTCGCCCGAGCAGGCCTCAGCCGGATATCTGTATTCGGTAGGGCGCGATGGATGCCTTGCTGTGCACCTACTTGATTATGCCGAAAATACAGTTGAGCTTGTGCACAACCTAGCGCTACCAATAGGACCAAACATCGAAGACATCTACTTCCAAGACGATCGCCTGTTGGTCCACGGCTTCTCAAGCAAGAGATGGGTTCTGTACGATGTCACTACAGAAGAGGAGATTATGGGCATTGAGACGGGTGGTGCACATCGCAGTTGGGCGTTCCAGCCACACTCAACCCCTGACTATACATTCGGGGGAACATTGCTATGGACGAGGACAAGCAGTCTGCACGTATGCAGTCAGAAGGGTGCTAGCCATAAAGTACTTCGTTCTGGCGGCCACGGGCGTGAAATTAAGGCGGTCGCGACACATCTCCCAGTGAGCCGCTCTCAGGAGCCCGACGGCAACTCTACGTTGATTGCGACAGGCGCTGAAGACACAGATATCCGAATCTTCCAATATAGCGGAAAAGAGCTCACATGCCGGGCGACCTTGCGCAAACATACTACGGGTATCCAGCATCTTCAGTGGTCCGACAATGGCGAATACCTCTTTAGCAGCGCTGGTTCTGAAGAATTTTACGTATGGCGTGTTCGCACTCTGCAAGCAGTCGTCGATATCGGAGTAGTTTGCGAATACGTCTACACACCGGAAAGCGAGTTCTCAGATCTCCGCATCATGTCCTTCGACGTGAACCGTAGCGGTAACGTCTATACTATCGCGATGGTCTTTTCGGACTCCAGTATCAAGGTCGGATCAGCCTTACACTTACGGTTATGAAGCTGACTCAGACAGATGTATCGCTATGACACAACAGCACACTCGTGGCAGCCATCGGCTAAAGGTGTATACTTTACGTCTTGCCTCACACAATGTACCTTCATCTCGACCGAGATGCTATTGACAGCTGGCACAGACGGACATGCAGTCGTCTGGCCCTATTCAACTTGCGGGACATCCGAAGTGCTAAAATGGCGGGATCCCAAAAAACTTCACCAGAACGCTTCAAAGACGATGGCATCACATGCCACGGGCCACGGCACAACACTCATCGTTTCAGGTGGCGACGATGGCGCGTTGGCATTTCTAGTCACACAGTCCAAGACAGCAAGCTTTTCGTCTCGGAGTACTGGGTCGTATGTCCTAGCGCCTGTACTCGTAAGCAGAGCGCATGGCTCAGCTGTTACAGCATGTGCGGTGATCAGTATTGGATGCGAAATATATGTTCTCACTTCAGGGAACGATGAATGGATCCGCCTGTGGGGTGTACAATTGAACGAAGAGAAAGAGACTGGTACAGAAAGTCTGCTGACTATCACGCGCCTATCTAAGATGAAGACCAGCGTCGCCGATGTCTCGAGTATGGCGGTTGTTAGTACTTCTACTGATACTGCGAGGGTGCTGCTGTGTGGTGTCGGCATGGAGGTCATCCGGCTAGATCTTTCTAAGGCGAAAGGGCAGAGTGTTGACACATAGCATATGCAATAGATCAAGAAACAGAGATTGCAGGTTTGAAAGTAGTTGCTGAAGTCGCTACCCATGATTAAGCCATGCGATGGGAAGCACAAAGAGACCGCTCTTGACTTGTTTATCCTGATCTTCTGGACCATATGGCTATCAACGATGGACCGAGGTAAGAGACGTGAGCACAGACTCATCGTTGAGGTCAAGGCAGATGGTGAGGCTGTTGAACCGGGTGCATCCATTCGACCTAACCTGTCTGAGGTGGTTGTCAGGGGCAACCAGTGTTGTCAGCAACACACAGACAACAAAGCTCCACCGCTACTACCTCATGCCATCCCAACCACGAGAGCGACCACACCTCCCATACTAACCCGCGACTATCGCATACCCAGGGACACAACATGGTCGCCACACGTCGCGGAGCCAAGGCGGCCCCAGAGGTCGCGCCTGCCGCATCCACACTAGCTGCGCCGCCCAAGCGTGGCAGGAAGAAGGCGGTCGTCGAGGAAGAAGTCGCAGAACCCACACCTGTCTCGACAAGGAGTACAAAGACAACAACAACAACAAGGCGCAAAGCCAAGACAGAAGCCACCCCCGAGGTCGAGGCTGCGGTTGAAGAGGCGCTCATTCAGAAGAAGACGCGCGCGACACGCGCAGCCAAGGTTGAAACAACCGAAGACGAGCAGCCAGCGCCTGTAGCTGCTAAGAGGGCCACTCGCGGTCGCAAGGCCTCGACTCCCATCGTCGAAGAGCCTGTCGTGGAAGAGCCGGCTGAGGAGGAAGAGCAAGCCATGCCACAACCCCCTGTCAAAATACAAGTCGCAACCCGTGCGCGCAAAGCGCCTGTCAAGAAGACACCAGCGAAAAGCACTGAGCCTGTCATCGTTGAAGAGCCCATTGTCGAAGCTGAAGAGGTCCCCAGAACAGCGACACGAACACGCAAGACCGTTACCATCGAAGAGCCTGTTGCAGACGAAGCCCCCAAGCCAGCGTCGCGCGCCCGCAAAGCGCCCGCAAGGAAAGCACCAGCCGCGAAGGCTGAAGCACTCCCTGTCGCCGAAAACACCATCACCGCTGAGCCCATCAAACCGGCATCGCGTGCTCGCAAAGCAGCTGCTCCTCTTGATGCAGCGCCGGTCCTCGCGCCTCCGAGCAGAGCCACAAGGGCAACTCGCAACACCGAGATTCCTCCTGCTTCTCCACTCAAGGCACCTGCGCGCAAGCCTACAAAGAAGGCTACTCCTGCGAAAGCCGCAAAGATTGCTTCGGAGGAGCCTACACCTGTTGAAGAGCCTATTGCTGAAGACGTCGCCTCTGCGACTGAGGCAGTCGAGGAGCCCTTCACAGAATACCCAGCCATCCCTTCCACGCCGGCGCAAACGACTCAGCTATTCACAAATAAGCGAGCTATGTTTGAGCTTCCTCAATACCCAAAGACTCCTGCCCACATCCAGGCTCCCATCTCTAATAAGGAAGCGATGGCTGAAATGCCAGACTATCCGAAAACTCCAGCACACATACAGGCGCCGGTCGCTGTGTCGCCAGATACCGACGTATTGATGACTGAGATGCCTGAGGAATACCCGAAGACTCCTGCTCATATCAATGCACCCATCAACCATAAAGATGCAATGAAGGAGCTTCCAGGCTACCCGAAAACGCCCGCACATCTATCCGTACCTATTAGTAGCAAGGCCGCACTGAAGGAGATGCCCAGCTACCCAGAAACGCCAGCCCACATCAAGGCGCCAATGGCGGCCAAGGAAGCCTTGAATGAGTTGCCTGGATATCCGAAGACTCCCGCGCACATCAAGGCACCTCTTAGCTCCAGACAGGCGCTTGCTGAGCTTCCCGACTACCCAAAGACCCCAGCGCACATCGTAGCTCGACCACGCTTGAGTGTCATTGAAGAGGTCTCTGTGGAAACGTCTAGGACGCCACAATCAACTGTCATGCCTCCTGTCGGTCTCTTCGCAGTACCGCGGACACCTGCGGCGCAATGCTCACCAGCGCATGTGGCAAAGAAAGAGATCTTCACTCCAAAGGGTGCTACTCCTGCAGTAACGCTACAGGCGCCTTGCACGCCGCAAGCTCAGTGCTCACCAGAACACGTTGCAGTCAAGGAAGTCTTCACTTCTCCTGCTCCAGCTGATGAGGAGGTTCAGCCCAACGAAGCGACGAGCGCTGCAGTTGTGTCTCCTGCGCAGGCCGTCACACCAGTCCGAAGCAATACCCCTGAGGTCGTACAGAGGACGCCTGCTGTTCGCTTCATGGCACCCACGACACCCCGTGCGCAGTGTTCACCTGAACATGTCGCTCCTAAGGAAACTTTTACACCTCCCTCCGCCGCTCCAGCAGTCGAGCTCAAGGCGCCTTGCACGCCTCCTGCGCAGACTTCGCCCGAGCACATCGCGAACAAGGAGAACTTCACTCCCCACTCAGCAGCGCCAGTAACGCCGGTTCGAGCCACAAGCGCCAACAGGAAAGCTTTGGGCGAACTTCCCGACTACCCTACGACTCCGGCTCTGGCCATGGAAGCGGCTATCCAAGAAGAGATCAGAGCATCCGCAAAGAAGCAGACCCCTTCGCCCTCGCACTTTTCGACCCACGATACTTCGTTCGACGAAGCTAGCGAGGTGACTGATCTTAGCATCTCCGAGCTTGAAAACGAAAATACTCCTGCTGAGAAGCCACAAGCGCAGTTCGCACCACTGCAACTGAAGCCCTTGACGTTAGCGCCGCCTACATCGAAGATACCCTTTTTCGCACCACCGACTTTCACCCCGTCGGTCTTCACGCCGCGAGCGACTGGCTCCTTCTTCTCAGCACCCCCTCAGAAGTCGCCTGCAAAGGCTGCAACATTTGCGTTCTCGGCCACAACTTCACCCATGAAGTCATCCCTTCGTTCTCCCGTCAAGTCGTCCCTGCGATCGCCTGAGAAGAGAAGGAGCAACGAAAGCCCGAAGAAGGCCGTCACATGGGGGGACTTTGATGAGCCATCAATCCTTTTCGACGGACCTCTGCAGGGTCTGACCTTCTACGTCGACGTCATTTCTGACAGCGGCAAGGACCAATCCTTCTTGTTTGAGACTCTTCTCACAGATCTTGGTGCTAAAGTCCTCAAGGAGTGGAGTCACACTGGTATCACGCATGTCCTGTACAAAGATGGCAAGACCGATACCTTGAAGAAGGTCGTAGAGAGTAAGGGTGCCATCAAAGCCGTAAACGTCAGCTGGGCCCTCGAATGCGAGGCAAACAAGAAGCGCGTTGACGAAGCCAAGTATCTGGTCAACCTATCTGCCGCTCTTCCAGCAAGCCCTAAGGTATCCATGATTCCGTGCACGCCTGCGAAGACCCCTTCCAAGTACGCACTTCCACCTTCTTCCGGAGAGCGCAGCCAGCCGGCAACTCCTACCTCGTCTGAATTTGACCGCTCGATCAACCTTGACGATAAGGAGAACAGTGAGCTTGGTATCTACTTCGAAGCTGATGGCAAGATGGCGGTTCGCACGCTGCCGCAGAAGAAGTCAAACTTCCTCTTGAGCCGCAGTCCAATCAAGACGCCAAGTAAGCAGAGGATGATGACGGCTACGCCTATGAGGCCATTCTCGACAACAAAGAAGAGGAGCGCAGAAGTCTTCGCTGGGATTTCGATGGCGCCCCCAAAGAAGCTGAGGTTGTTTTAAAGTGGGCAGCGCCTACATTTGTCTTTCGGAGTTTGGATAAGGAAAGCATGGAAGGAGTTTAGACGGTGAAAATTTTTATGCTGAATATCGGACCGTGTCATTATCGACATCCCCTCGTGGTCCTCATTGCGGCTTGAGAGCCGACCATTGTGTCGCAGCACTTCACGGTGCTCCCGTGGGAAACTCAAGACAGCCAAATGGAGAGCGCGAGGAATGTGTCGGTGTTGGTGTGTCTCGAGAATCTCAGAACAAATAGTCTTTGTTTTTATACCCTAACACTCATTCGTCCAATGGACTGAAGGGCACGGCGTTGTACATGGAAATGGTGTAAAGCTTGTTCATAACTTGAACCGAATGATATCGGATACACATACTGCACCTTGCCTGCTCTGATAAGACACTGCGTACTTCTGAAGACTTCGTTGATCAGAAAGCGAAGAGATGACATGGCCAACCAACCGTGTAGCCATCTCAAGAGCTGTAAGCTTACATAACATGAACTCAACAGCATAGTAGTACACATTGCCTCACAGTCGAGCACCCTGTCTACTCTGCAATTCCTCATATGCAGCACTCGAATACGTCTTCCCCTCCGCCTCCAACCTCTTGAGAATAAAGTCCGCAAACGCAAACGCTGACCCATTCCCGAGCGTCGGGTGCCCATGCATCGATGCCGCGCTGCCCGCAAGTGCCCACTGTGCTTCCTCTCTCTCCTCGGGCGCCGTCAAGTTGATGCCAAACTCCTACACGCTCCTCAGTACACACATCACTTATCACTTGGGACAGCCGTTCACCGAAGATACACAACATACGTGGGAGCAATCCTTGATAAAAGTCACAGCGTCGTGCGAGTTTCTCATCTCGGCTTTCAGCGGCGTGTGTTTGGCGAAGTGCGTGGTGTCGAGGTCTGGGTCGAGGTTCTTGAGCAGCAGCACCAGCGCGTTGGCGACCATGTCGCGCTGGGGGTTTGAGTGGTCGGTGTGCATTGCGTTTGTTAGGCGGGACTTGGAGTGACCTGTTTGGCGTGTGGAGACTTGGGTTTATATGATTGATCGGTGGGAGTTGAGGGATTCAAATTGACAGATGGTGTTCCTGGAGGGTAATGCAACGAACAAACAATGCTTTACGCTCACTTCATGGCATGCGTCACTATCATTGACGTTCGTGTGATAGCGCCAGTCGGGGCGTGTCAAGCGTGCCGCGACATTAGTGGTATGGTAGGGGCGTGGCACTACAAACGCGATCATGCGATGGTACGACACCTATTCGAGAAGGTCGGATTAGTCTTGCAACACGGCAGTATTCCACACCGTGCCTCAGCAGCTCCAACAAAATATTCAACGTTTTTCAAAGGCTATAGCAATGGAGGGACAGATGGCTCAACAGGACCGATTAGATCCGTAGCCATCTGAAGGGCTCTAATATGGACTTCACCGTTCAGCCTGGAGGGACTCCGATTAAAGAGCGGCCTTTTGGCAATTATGTATCACGCCAAGCGACCTCGAATCTGGCAAGGCGCAGAAGGCTGCAACGAGAGAGTAATAGGTTCGGGATGTGTTCCGATTAAAGTATGGTCATGCTTGCCCCCAGAGCTTTATTATGTGACGTAGACGCCAAGGGTCGACTAAAGATCTCGCACAGAGACAGGACAGCTCAAGTGTGTACTTTGATGTAGCGTGCATCTTTTCTTGTTGACAAGGCTGATCCTACCATTGTTTCGTTTTCTTGAAGATTGGGATTTTCTCGAAATCGTCCACACTCCATCTCAATTTTCCTTCTTTGTCAATCCATGCACCCTCATCACTGCTCCTGAGTTCTTTCTTCTCATTTTCCTGTATCTCTTTCTTGCTGACACCCATGTCGTCCTTTGCTAGCCAAATAACAGGCGTCTGACTGGTGTACGCAGGGTGAAGGTATGCTTTGCGAATGTCGTCGTCGCTGTACTGCGGTACATCGTCCTCGTCAAAATCGCCATCCCTTAGCCACTGTTTCATCGCCTTGTGAGACGCAAAAATGTGCGGTTCGAAAAATCGAGCCAAGGGGCCTGTGATCTTTGGCGGGATTCGTACAGCGCTACTGATGCGCTCTATCCGGGAGTTTTCGCGCTGAAGTGCGTCTGATTCCCCTTCTTCAGCAGACGAAAGCAGAGGTGCTTCCTCGTCGTCTTCGTCGCTGCTGCCATCTAGAGCCAGATCCGCAGGCAAATACTGCTCGAGAGGCGCGAAGTGACGGTCTGTGAGGACATTGAAACTGATGGTGGCGATGAGCAGTACTCCAAGCAACACCAAAGGTCCGAATGCACCGCGAAGACTGAACAGCCCAATCAGACACAGCTCTCCAATATATACGCCAGTGAGCATGTGCTGCAGCGATAGGGTGTAAGAGTGACCCTTGGTGTCGATCTTAGGCTGCGCAGTGTAGAGAAGCATATATCGATAGCTCAGATAGAAAAGAGAGAGACCTGCGGCAGCGAAGCCCAGCACCAAAGGTGCAATGCAAGAATACACAATCGCTAAAAGAAGTCAGTAGATTCAAAGTTCGATGCCAAATCAAGACTGACCTATGATTGCAAAGTTGACATATTTCGGGAAGAGCTTGCCCCATTGCATGCCTCTCATAGCTATGTAACTGTTGTATTTCTGGCGTGGAGTCTTGTCAAAAAACTTGTCGAAGAAGACATAGGATAACACATCGGAGTAGTTAAGGAGGTTGTCGGAAGCGCTCGTCAGACCTTGAACAATAAAGTACGTGAGGTAGGAATTAGAAGCGCGAGGCAAGCGTTCGGCGAGCAGTCTAGGAACTTGGTTGGGGTTCTTTGCGATCTGCGAAACCACAGTCGCGGCGCCGGAAGAAAGTGTAGTCACTAAAAAGACCTGCAGAACCTGGAATACATAGTACCACTTTAGTACCTTCAGTTCGGCAGAGGTTTTCGTGGTTTCTCCTGACGTAGTGAAGATGTCTGGGCTACTTAGCCAAGATTGTCAAGAAGGGCACATGGAGACTTACATCTGAATATCTTCGGCACGTACTTACTTAGCGCGCTAAGAAGCAGAGGTGGCAACAGGCCGGTGAGAAGATTGGTTATGCTATCTGGGAGTTCATTGAGAAAGCTGAGAAACTTGAAGTTTTCCGCTAGGTACGAAACGTTAGATACCGCGCCGACAAATGCGACTGGTATTGACCAGAAGACGATCAACGCAATTACCAGTCCATGTGCAAAGATTCCCTGGGATATGCGACGCGCAGGTTGAATTGTGAGGTTCTCCCAGAAGATCTCACTGGGTACGACTCCAGTGAAGCGAGGGGTAAGCGACAACACATCGGACGATGCGACTTGTTGGTATGCCTTCTGAGCTGCAGATTGCGTATGGAATTGTACGAAGACTGCAGCCGCGCCATGATGGCTCTGCGCACTGGCGTTGGACTCCCGAGCCTTGTTGATTTCTTCCTCCTTTTCCAGAAGTTGGTCGCGAGAGAACTCTATGCAGTCCACCTGCTTACCAACAGGCTTTGCTGTTTTCAGCCTCTGTGTAGGTCTCAGCGACTGCTTCACGCTATCAGGGAGACTGCCATAGGTGATCCTCTGCCCATGATGTCTGGCTTGGCTCCTTCGCCCTTCCTCGTTGGCCTTTTGAATAAGAGAAATCTCCGAAGTTTCAAGCTCGTTCACCTTGGAATCTCTAGACGAGACAAGGCTCTCCAGCTTCGCTGCCCTGGTCACAGGCCAGATCTTGACCGCATCATCACCGAAGAAGCGTCGCATATTACTCTCATCCAATGCCGCAGTCGGTGCTGACAAGAACAAGACTGTGCGAGAAGAAAGTTTGCTGGCATTCGATTTCGACAGGTTCCATGCTTGCCGAAGTCCAATGAGCCACAACCTCTCTCTGGCGATGGTGAACATTACGAAACCAAAGAAGACCCAGGCAATGATAGCGTGAGCATATAGATACTTCACTTCGGCAACGTTTCCAATTGAGACACGATCCAGTTCATTGCCCGTACCTCCGCCAATGGCATTAATAGGCATCAGAATCGGCCACGTCAACACGCAGCCCACGACGCAGATGAAGATCATAGTCCGGAGGAATCGCAAGAAGAGGTATGAGTCGATGGACGAATGATAAAGGGTGAACTTATCAGGCACAACCCTCATGGTATGTAGCCAATCCCAGTACGAATGACTTTGACATGGCGTGTGATGTTTCTTGGGTATTGTACCGATGTATGTTCTAGGGAAGTAGATCTTGGGGAACTTGGGCCGGACCACTACAAAGATCGAAACGAAAAGACTGGCTAGAGCAAAAGTCGGGACGAAAGCAGCGGCAACTGCTTTGAACGACGATGGACCGCTGGGCTGCGGTACTGAGTTAGTCGTATCCCAAGACAGCAGGAAACTGAGCGCACGACGATGTCATGGAGCTGAATGCTTCGCAATGAACTTTTGAATGAGCTGATGACCGAATGCACGTACCGATTTGCCGCCATCGTCCGTGCCATTGTTGGCGGCTATGATGGTTTGGAGGTCCATTCTACCGCAGACTCTCGAACGTTGAGATATCGAAAGCTACGTCATGCCCAAACGGTGTAAACAGACGCAATGCAATATAGCGGTACAAGAAGGACCGAAAGTGTTATGAGAAGCGACTGGAGAGTCTTTACGCAGATGCGTGTAGGGATTGCGGAAGCTCAGTAGGTTGAACAGGGCAAGTTCATGGTTGGCGGCTGCCTGCGCGCTCCGCAGTGACGTCGGTCGTTTTTGGTTTGCGGCACTGCATCCTGTTACTTGTACTTCGACACCCAACAGCGCCGGCGTCGACAGTTTTCAAATCATCTCTCTGCCCTGGAACTTTACTCAGGCCCTTCACAGAGTCAAAGCACATATAATCAGATATTACATTAAAAGCCCTCAAGCTGTTTCTGCAGGCCCATGTTCTTGGCGAATCGATAGGTGGTAATTTGGCCTGCAATGTCACCCGCGGGCTGCAAGCTACTTAATTATCCAGACGTGTCGATAGCTAAGGGTGTATCGCGACTCATCCTTTCTTGTAATTCTCTCTGGTAGAGACTTATAAGTCACCCTCTCCTTTTCCGATCTCGCAGTGCCCTGCATAGCGAGTGCATTTGCATGTGAAGAGCTCGGGTCAGAGCTGGCTTGTGATCCCTACGCGCTACCTCAACTTACACAGCTCAGCCTAATATCTCATGCAGGTGACCCTTCATCAACTCAGCAAAGCTGAAAGTTGCAAACAGAACAGGAAATGTGGCTGCACATCCCGGACTTGATCGTCCCATGAGGTGGAAAGGGTTGCAGAGCGACATGCAGCATGGCACGTGTTCCAGCAAGACAGGACCAGGTGCAGGCGACAATTTCCACGCATGTTTTAACGTGTCGTGTCTAGCAAGGAACACCGCTGTCACGTTTGATGGGATTTTACAAGATACAGATACAGATACGGCTGCGGCTGCGGCTGCTGTCGAGTGCTGTTTTGGGATGGCAGATAGGTGACGTGAATTGCACAGAATTGCCGATGCAGCTGCAGGAACACGTCGAAAGTCAAGGTTCTGCATGCAAGGCAGAGAGACGCAAGTCTCGTGAACGCGTGAACTGGGGGGAGATGACTTATCGATACGATGACGCTCTTGCCGCCTTAGTCTAGCTGCAGTGGAGATCATGGATGACGGTGAACCACGTTCATGTGCCCACAAGGCTTCATTCATCCGAGCGAGTCCGCTGCCAGGTGCCTGTGCCAGCCACTTCGAAGCTCGATGCCTTCTCCCTTTTGCACATGTCTTGCCAGCTCGACAGCGCTTCCTGTTGGCCACACTACCCTTGCCTCCATCGGAACAAGAGCCGCTGTGCGCCTTCCGCGACTCGCGCCGAACCGTCGCAACCACGCATGACCACTCGACGGATGACGGATGCTCACCGCAATACCTTCACACTATACTTGACTGAGGAACGGCCCCAGCATACTTGAGCATTTGCCGAACCAACTTCTTGGATTATCTTGCGGGCTTCCCTCACACGCTCACTCTTCCTAAGATACACCTGGGCACCCTCATTCAGTCCCACATCACTTGCGCATGGCGCGCAAACACCGATGTCCTTCCTGTCCGGCACAGTACTATCAGGAGGCAGCACGCGACTGCACGTAGCCAGACAACAGAGTGCCAGCGGGAAAAGTGTTCGGAAAAGCAAGAGCCATGCGGGATTCTTGTCCCCACTGACGAAGCTCGCACGCACTTCTGTGCTATCGATCGGCGACGCCGTCAGCAGTCACTACAGCGCTCCTGTCCGAGATGTGTTGGACGAAGATGCTGGTCGCCGGCAGATCTTGTACCTGCGCATGAAAAATGTGGGTACCCACGCTCGGGGTGTTGTAATGTCACATGCTAACGGCGTTTGCAGGCCGAGACCTACACCGAATGGAAAGCCGCGGCCACCGATCTTGACATCTTGGAGGGAAACAACTCATGGAAAGACGAAGATTATTCGCCCGAGTACGATGCAGCGCTGGTCGCGGCACGTCTCAGGGAACTCGACGAGGCACGGCTCAATTGCGATGTGAGGAAGATGCTGTTTTTGATACGCACAACACTCACACGGGATCTCGGAGACATGGGGGGTCTGCGCCTATACAAGCATTCGCACATCGGCACAAAGAGGCTGATAGAGCGGTACATTGACTCGGCGCAGCAAACGATGACTGCTTTGCTCGACGTCTCGACCAAACAAGGAGATCAATGTCCGGTTGACCCGCAAACACTTGTACAACAGCTCCTGCAAGCACGTCAGTCATTCGGACGTAGTGCGCTGCTTCTATCAGGGGGCGGTACTTTTGGAATGAACCACATTGGAGTGGTCAAAAGTCTCTGGGATAACGGTCTCCTCCCTCGCATCATATCTGGTGCGTCTGCAGGGAGCATTGTTTGCGCTGTGCTTTGCACAAAAACAGATGCAGAAATACCCGATGTTCTACATGAGTTCTGTTATGGAGACCTGGATGTATTCGAGAACTCTGCTCAGCCAGAGACTGTTCTACAGAAAGTGGTACGACTGTGTCAGACCGGTACTTTGTTCGACATGGCGCACCTGAAGAGGGTTATGAGACAGATGCTAGGTGATATGACTTTCCAGGAGTCTTACAATCGTACGAGGCGTATCCTTAACATTCCTGTCTCGACCTCTTCTATCTATGAGCTGCCTCGGCTTCTCAACTACGTCACAGCGCCAAATGTGATGATCTGGTCAGCAGTGTGAGTTGAGCGCGATGACCATTTGATTGTACCACTCTGCTGACTTCACTAGATGTACTTCGTGTTCGGTGCCGCTTGTATATGCACAATCTGAGTTGATGGCCAAAGACCTCAAGACAGGCAAAGAGGTGCCTTGGGATGCAGATCCTGATGCCAAATGGATTGACGGCTCCGTGGACAACGACCTTCCAATGACGCGACTCGCGGAGATGTTCAATGTCAACCACTTTATTGTCTCTCAAGTAAACCCACATGTAGTTCCCTTCCTGGAGAAAGAAGAGGAGATCGTAGCTGCCGAAGCACACGATACTGCTCTTCCAAGCGGTCCCCACTGGACGAGCAGTGTAGCAAGTCTTGCGAAGGGTGAGGTCCTACACCGACTTCAAGTCCTCGCGGATATAGGCGTCTTCCCAACCTATGTCACAAAGCTCAGAGGACTGCTGAGTCAGCGGTACTCAGGCGATATTAATATCTTTCCAGCTATATCGTATGCAGACTTTCCCAGAGTACTGAGTAATCCGACGACAGAATATATGCTCGGTTGCTTGCTTACAGGGGAAAGAGCTACTTGGCCAAAATTGTCCCGTATACAGAACCATGTTGCAATTGAGCTTGCTTTGGATAATTTGATCCAAATGGCAAGAGCGCGAACTGTGTTCAGCTCGCCTGCAGCAGAGTCACGACCCAGCTTACTGTTGCGACCAACGTCGCAGGGTTATGAGTCTTCGACAGTGCCTTGTACACGACCAAATAGCAAAACTCTGCGATTCGCAACCAAGACTGCACCCTCTAGTCCAGCACTATCGAGATCTGCATTAATAAGTCCTAACCTCTCTCGTTCTCAGCCGAGACTCCCTACGCACGATAGCTTGAATCACAAGCGCACCTTATGCCTGCCGCTCTCAGCGCATATCCGTACTACAGATAACATCTCATCTTCTACCAACCCCGAAGACTCGTCCGACAAGGAATACTACGCCGAAATAGAGTCGGATACGTCTGAACTTCTTTCGTCACCATCGCCCGTCACATCGCCAAGCTCTTCTGGACCTACGCTATGGCCGCCCACACGCCACACCTCGTTACTTTCAATCTCTGCCCCTACGACTCCTGCCATATCGACTTCATCCGATCGTCACATCGGGACTTTGCTCAACCTTGCCATGACACCGGCTGCCAGCAAGGTGTCTATGCCCAGTTCGCCCGAGCTCCGCTACAAGCGACTCTTCCATCCACCAGGGCCCGTAGCGCCAGATGTCAATATCAATCCTCCAACACCGAATTATGTGGAAACTCTCAGTTCTGTTACACCATCCACACCCAACCGAAGTCCGGTGCACAGTAGGCGTGGTAGTGTTGCAGGACTTGTGCTTGACATCTCAGGCGCGCGAGGTATGCTCAGGCGAAAGAAAAGCGCGATGAATTTCCAAGAGGGCTACTTCGAATGATGAGCGAATTCCTTGTCTTGCGTGTTGGGTCTCCTTGATGTGGGTTACGTATACATAGCATCGGATTGGGAGGCATATAGATCATTACACCTGTGTTTTAGAATCGTATAGAGCACAAGACGGTTGACACACTACATTTCTTATGTTGAGATCAGAGCTGGGCTTGCTTCATGGAGGAATATATCCACTGTAAAGATTAAGACGACATTCGATGATCATAATCAGCATTCAATAGCATTGCATTATCTATAAACGTCGACACAGCAGCATGTGATTTATCCTTGGTCTTTTGTTTACAATGTTTCAGCGGTGTTTGTTTGGTACAAGGGTGCGCGTTTGAGAGAGATGAGATGACCCGAATGACCTCACTACCGACGCGGATCCCTGCATAGTATACCAAAATCTAGTGCCCATCACATTAACCGGCAACCCTCACCACTACAACCCCTATAACACATCGAAGCATCAATACAGCTCGTCGCCCTACTCTTCAAATCTCTTTACTCCGATCTGGCTTCGCAATGGCTGCCGCAGCGTCTGCAACAGTGACGGTCGACCCGCCAGCCGTCAAGAAACGAGGGAGACCGAGGAAGGTGGTGGATGACAGCGCCGTGGCAGCGGACAAGCCTGCTGTGAGGAAGGCATCGACAAAGGCAAAGGCCGCGCCCAAGGCGAAAACAGTGGACGCTATGAAGGAAAAGAAGAAGACTTTGACAAAGGTCTCTGACTACAAGACAAAGAAAGAGGCGAACGCGCCGAAAGCTGCGCCCGCGCAGAAAAGTATCGCACAGAAGGCCACACCCGCCGCACCGACAAGCAGCAAGATTCTTGACGCCGTAGAGGCAGCTGGAGCCTTTAACAAATCGACTTCGACCCCACCAGCCGAGCCCGAGCAGCCTGTAATTCCGCCTGTTCCTGGCCCAGCGCCAGTTGCTCCAATCGTGCCAGACGCTGCGAATACCCCTCTCACCGACGCAGACGCGACATTCGAACCACCAACCGCTGCGGCGGCATCAAAAGAGTCCAAGTCAGCGTCTTCGCCCATCCAACAGCCCGTCGATGAGTCTCCTTCGAAGCCCGTCATCCCTCCGACAAGCGCCGCCCCGACTGAGCGCGCAAACATCATACCGCCGAAGCCACGCGCGACGACCATTCCACTTCCGCGCAACCCGCTTGCAGCGCCTTCGCCAACCTCAGAACCGCCCAAATCGCGCATTGCGTTTGCCGAACCCGCACGTAGAGCGCCGCCTCGAGCACCAAGATACCCTACCCGCATAATCGAGCCGACGCCGAATACGAAGCTGCCGCCAAAGTACAAGAAGGCAGCGAGACAAGTGACCAGTATCATTGTGGGAATACCCATTATTCTTGTAGTTGGCTACGAGTTGTATGGGAGGTGGAAGGCACAGATTAATACCAAGTTTGAGGAAAGGTCAAGGCGAGATTCGGTACGTGGGGAGATAAGTGCCTTCGGGCGCAAGGACGTTTGAGCAAGACAAATGTATAATACGAGGCCAACGAAGCATTTTAATGATATCGGTATTTGCTATGAATTCGACAGCTACCCGCTTGCGTTGTGCTTCAGCTAAGTCTTGCACTTTTGCGTCTCTTACGCCTTGCCCTTAACATATGCAGTCATGGCCTTTACGCAGTCACCATCATAGATTTTCAATAAGTCTGTAGCTTGCTGCTTGTTCAACTCAAGCTCTTGCATCTGCATATCGTCAGCATGGCTGCCAGCAACTTGCTCGGCTGAAGCGCGCACCAGCAGGTTGACATCAGCAGGCTCAACCTTGACGTTCTTCTTCTCATCTGCCTTGGTGTCTTTGACACTGAGCCTCTTCACAGCTTTGTCCAGCGCCTTGCCGTCCACGTCCTTCTGTACGCCATTGTCCTCCTGCGTATCGAGCGTCGAAAGCGCTGCGGCAGCTTTACGGTCATCGGCTGTGCCAGTCGGTGCATGTGGTTCAGCGGCGCCCTCTTGAACGGCTGAAGGTTGCGGTTCGGCCATTTTCGAGCCTGTTCCTCAATATGAGTTGAACTGATGCTGTCAACGATAAACTTATAGGGTACTGATGTGTTGCTGTGCCTCGTAGTTATGATGTAGGAGTGGGGCGTGGGAGGGTACGCTAATAGGGCGCACCAGCTCGGTAATCCCATATTTACCCAATCATATAAAACAGCGGCCGCTATTTGTCGAAAACTGCCTTCTAGACCGGCGCTTTTCCACATCTTTTTGGAGAGAAGCACCGAAGTTCCGCACGCTGTGTCAAACGAGAATCCTACACAAACTAGAACAGTATACCCACGCACTTACGTGCTTCAGCACCATCTACCCTTGCAGCGCAGGTCAGTAATTCTGGCGCCTTACTCATGAGCTCCTTCTCGTTTCATCTAAGCGCAGTCTCTGTGCGGTCCGTTGTCCAATTTGAGTCATGTGCGCATGGGCTTTATTGAGGTCACTTTGCAGCAACACCCTTGCCCAAGCTTTCATATACACGAGATTGAAACGTGACTCAACTGTCTCCTGTCTTCCAACCTTCCTCGAAATCCACTGACCTGGTCTCCCCATACTGACGTTACGAAAGTCTCGCTGAACCAACCACTCGCCGTCAACATGAGCGACGAAACTATGGGCGTTCTGGATAACTACCTCAAGCAGTACATGGGCGGTGGGGCACAGCCGCAGCCCACGAATGACCAATTTGATACCTGGTCACCAACATGTTTGTATATCTTGAACCTTCTTTGATCGCTCCTGACCACTTCAAAGCCTGGCAATCGAAGCCCATCAAGCAAGTTGTCCAGTACGAGGACCAGACAGCAGCGAATGCGGCTTTGAAGCAACTCTCAAAACTTCCCCCAATTGTCACACCGACGGAAATCTGGAGACTCAGGAGTAGCCTTCGCGATGCAGCCCTTGGGAAATCCTTCTTGCTCCAAGGTGGCGATTGCGCTGAGCTCTTCTCCTACTGTGCTGAGGACCCGATCGATGCAAAACTCAAGCTACTCTTGCAGATGTCGCTGGTCCTGATTTGGGGCTCCAACAAGCCTGTAATTCGTATTGGCAGAATTGCTGGACAGTACGCAAAGCCGAGATCAAGCCCTACTGAAATGGTGGATGGCAAGGAGGTCCCCAGCTTCCGTGGCGACATCCTGAATGGTTACGAACCAGATCAGCGTAGAGTCGACCCAGACAGGCTTGTCACCGCCTACTTCCACTCTGCCACAACAATGAACTACATCCGTGCCCAATTGGGAAGCGGTATCGCCGACCTGCACAATCCTATGGACTGGGGTCTTGGACATGTTGGCGACAAGGACCTGCAAGCGAAATACACTGCTATTGTTAACAGCATCTCCGACTCCCTCCGCTTCATGCGCACAATTGGAGCAGATACATCTGGTCAGCTGCAGACTGTGGACTTGTACAGCAGTCACGAGGGACTTGTTCTGGAGTACGAACAGAGCTTGACAAGAAGACTCAAGCATCCCGCTGGTCACCCCAATGCTCAGACATCGACAGATGGAAAGGGCTGGTACAACACTTCCGCGCATTTCCTCTGGATTGGAGACCGCACCAGACAGATCGACGGAGGCCATGTTGAGTACTTCCGTGGTATTGAGAATCCGATCGGTATCAAGGTCGGCCCCTCGATGAAGAACGATGAGCTGATCGAGCTCCTTGATATCGTAAACCCCCAGAAGCATGTCGGAAAGGTTACGTTGATCACACGCTACGGAGCCGACAAGGTCGAGTCGATGCTAGGCGGCCACATCGAAGCTGTTAAGAGCAGCGGTCACATTGTCGTCTGGCAGTGCGATCCCATGCACGGGTAAGGGCACTCACGATCTCGAAGAGACGCACGCTAAACATGATTGCAGAAACACTCGCAGCACGTCGTCCGGCATCAAGACACGATCCTTCAACAACATCTTCTCTGAGCTGTCGTCAGCTTTGAAGATCCACAAGCAGCACGGTTCCTTCTTGGGCGGTATGCACCTCGAGCTCACTGGCGACGCTGTCACCGAGTGCACGGGAGGAAGCCAGGGTCTCGACGACGAGGACTTGAGCCTGAACTACACTACCTACTGCGACCCTAGGCTCAACGAGAAACAGGCTTTGGAGCTCGCATTTTTGGTTGCAGGACACTACCGCGAGGACGCAGCCAGTCCATAGAATAGATGTTAGCGTACAACCTTCAAAAGTTCAAATTTTAGCTTGCACTACTATCAGGTCATTTAGCGGCAATCAGATGATGCAACAGTTCAATTGGCCCAAAGGTTTTGTTCAATATCTGGCATTCGAAGCTAATCCCAAAACTTTCACCTTTCACTCTTAACTCGAATACATGTAATTGACCCACTCTACTATCTTGGCAGTGCGCACCATGACCCTCACCCATTGGCCTTTCTGCTACCACCACCTCTCTTATCGTCGTCCTTGTGTTAACATCTTCGACAGGAACCACTCTGCCCCAGCTTCTCACCAACATGGACCACTTCTCCAGACGCCAGATCACTGTCCTTGAGGCAGTAAAATGTGCCTCATCCGTTGCCTCGCTCTTGGGTTCTTTGTTCATCATAGCCACCTTCTCCTTCTCCGCATCGTTCAGGACAACAAGAACCCGCTTGATCTTCTTCTCGACCTGGGGCAACATGCTTGTCAGCGTTGCAATGCTCATGCAGAGCACCGCATTCGCGAATGATTCGACCAAGAACCGGTCGGTCTGCGAATTACAGGCGTTTCTCCTTCTAACGTTCTCACTCGCGGATCCGTTCTGGGTAGGTGAAGGTCGCTTGGTGAGAGAATGAAGGTACACGCTGCTAACCGTTGCGAAAGATATTCTGCATGACCTTGAACGTCATTCGAATTATCATCATGCGCTTCGATGGGCGAAAGATTCGGAGTTTCGACAAGTGGTATTTCCTTGCTGCGTATGGAATCCCCGCTGTTGCCGCCGCCACGTACGTCCTTCACGATCAATTCAGCGATAACTATATCGTCGGTCCGGTTGGGGTGAGTCTAGTAACGCATTGGCTGGGAGAGGTATTGATACTGAGTCACAGCTCTGGTGCGGCATAACTCCGAACTTTCTTTTCATCCGTGTCGCATTCTTCTTCTTCCCAGCATGGTGAGCATAATCGAGGGATCGACCAATGCATATACTGATAGTGCCAGGGGAGTCATCGTCGGAATCGTACTCATGCATTCTTTCGTAGCAAGCAAGATCTACAAGGTCAAGGCTGCATTGCGAAGGGTCACGAAGCCGTCATCTAACCCACGGGGCGTTCATATCATGACCGAGATCTCGGTCGCCAATACCACTCTTGAAGCAGATACGGAGCAGCTGACTAGGAGCCTTAGCGGAACGACTCTTACACCGACGCCACAGCAACCTAGTTCGCTTGTCACTTGGGACCCAGATACTTCACGCGTTCGACACAGTCAACGAGAAGTCGGCACCTACACAACCACGGTCCATGGGCTGCCTGATGCTTATGGCCAGTCTGTGACAATCTCTGCTGCTCTCGGCCCAATCTTCCGTTCAACGGCACACGCTGCTTTCTACAAGCGGCGCAAAGAAAATAACAACGCGGTCAAATACTTCAAGACTGTGTCTTTACTCTTCTTTGTGCTCGTCTGGGTGTGGTTCCCACCAAGCATCCATGTCATCTATGGATTGGTGAACCCACATCACAATGAGTTCTCCTGGGTGTCCTTTGGCTTGCATCTGGCGGATGCGCTTATGGTCCCGACGCAGGGCTTCTGGAACGCTATCATCTACGCGCATGCGACTTGGTCGGCTTGCAAGCAACTATACGAAATGATCATGACAAGGCTCGCTGGTGGTAGACTGAGCAGTCAGCCAGAGCCAGCCGAGGAAGCTTTCAGGTTTAACACCCGTTTCAATTTGCCAGGATCCACCGTTCGCCAAGTTTAAGGCTTTTGTTCAAGCAACTGACTGTTTGGATTGCGTAACTTATTATGTGCATGCAGCAGATTGTATATGTTCATTGTCTGATTTCTGCCATCTCGCTGGGTACTTGCGTTTCCCGAAGTAATAGCTTCCAAGGATGGGTTCGCTCGATGAGCGACTGATAGAGGATCTTCCCTGAAAGCTCATGTTGAGTGTCTTTAATCACGTTCTTGTTTAGCATGTAAGGAGCATGAATACTAAGTCAAGAGTAAACAGGATGTTTGCTGCATCAGACTACCTACTAGATATTATTCACATTTTCCCATCGTCGACTGGCGTTAGAAGCTCGTTCAGCGGCCACTTCCGTATCGCTCTGATGTGCAGCTGGTCTACGTGGCCCGCTTCGAACATTTCGATACCTGTCCAGCCTATCATGGCAGCATTGTCGGTGCAATATTTTGGTGGCGGGAAGAAGAGCTCCACGTCGCCAAACCCATGCGCACACAAGGTGCTGGCGAGCACATGCCTAAGGAAGGTGTTTGATGCAACACCGCCTGACATGACGACCGCTGGTAGTTTCTGGTCCGCCTCGATATCACTGGTGGCTTTCTGCAAAGCGAGAATGACGCGCGACGCAATATGCTCGAAAGCTGCGCGCATAACGCCCAGCGCCATGTCGCGGCGCTCTTCGAGACTGACGTCCGTCGAGCTTCGTGGCTGCTTGGACATCTTTCCAGTGGTGGCATCAGTTGGGTAGCGCACGAGTCGCTCTACTGCCGTCATCAGACCTGAAAAGCTCATATCCATGGTGTTGATCTTGTTGCCCCCTCCCGTCTTGGTAAGGGGTTGATTTATACTCCAACCCCAGCGCGTTTTGGCACGCTCAATAGCTATCTCGTTGTTCGTCGGAGGTGTGTACCAACCATGTATAGAGCCATGCATGGCCTGGTGTTCGTGCGCGGTGAGGCCTGACAGCTCGCGTTTATGTTCAGGCGCTGCCGGCCTCTTTGCAAGCTGCGAGAATGCGAACGTCTCCAGCAGCGCGCCGTACATGGTGCTTTTCGCAGTCTGCAATTCTTCTGCGGGAAGAACTACGCGCGCGACCTTGTCGAGGCATTCTCCCACTGCGATATCGTCTGTACTGCCGAGTATAGCGTGGTCGGTGAGAGAATTCGACCTGATGAGGATTGTATGGCCGCCAGAAGCCAGGACAGAGATGGCAGGGAAGGCAGGAGCTACAGCACCCGTTCCGTCAGCAAGCGGCGCGCCTTTTACATGTGCTTCTTCGGTACTGGCGTTGTTCGCGTTAAGGGCGGAAACGAGGCGCGGTGTGAGGGCGTGGGCTTGCATGTGGTGCACACCGACAAGTGGTACCTACAGGGTCAGTCACTATTGCTCAGCCCGGGAAGGTGCATTCAGTCGGTACCTGCCAGGCAACTGCCAGACCTTTGGCTGTATCTAGCCCGCAAAACAGATTGGAGCGCATGCCAGGCCCGCGAGTCACAGACACAAAGTCTGGCAATCTACGAACGCCTCCATAAGTGGGCAGCTGCTCGATGGCCTCTGCTACAAGAGTTGCCAGATTCTCTTGGTGGGACTTGAGGGTGAAGAGGGGATGGACACCCTGGAAGACCGTGTTGTTGGAAGTGACCTTTTTGTGGAAATGCAGTCGTGCGATAGTGCTACCGTTGGCTACGCCCTTCTCCACGACGGCGACCGAAGTGTCATCGCAGGAGGTCTCTATGGCGAGCGTCATCAGACGACGCCGCGCGCTGCAGCTGCCTGTTGGTAGTCGTAGCCATTGTGATCGAGTCGCAATGTGGATTGGACTGCGACAAAGCAGCATCACTCGCCAGGAGGCTGCTCAGCGAAAGTGGCGCGTTGGTGCTTTGCGAAAAAACACGAGACGTGACGAGACCCTGAGGCGGCTGCTCGCTACCGCCGCCGAGCTGGAGCTGAGAGCCACAAGATACGTCATCCCCTGAACACGCAGCATTCACATGTGCACGGCAACTTGAGCCGCAACGCGCGCTTTGTCACGCCTCAACATACTTAGCACTGTACAACGATGCGATATACACCCGCCCTCCATGGCCGATACTAAGCAAGAGAGCGATGGGCCAGAGCCCTACTCGTCTTCGGCATTCGACATCACCCAGCTACCCGACTATGAGAACGACTTCGTGAACGACGACGACTTTGTCGAATTTGCTAGAGCACTCGCTGCCCCAGAAACATCGCCCTCCACCGAAGACCTCACCGCACCACCTGACACTCCCCACCATTTCACAGCCCAAAATGATTGGCGCCCTGTCCACCAGCGCGTGCGGAAGCGGAAGAAGAGCAAGGCCGCACCGCGCCGAGGCAAGGATGAGACGCGCGAGGGCTTCGTCTACATCTTGCTGAAGTGGCCGCTGTTGGTCTTCGTGCTGGGTTGGCTGCTTTTCCTTAGTATCGCCTACGTCCTCACAAGAGTGTACATTTACCTATACGAGCACTGGGTCACATGGCGAGGAACACGCAACAGACTGCGCCACCAGCTGCACAACGCAACTACCTACGAAGAGTGGATTCGAAGTGCAAAGGAGCTCGATGCCTACCTGGGGAGTGACATCTGGAAGGAGAAAGCCGAATACGCCTACTACGACAGCAAGACTGTCAAGAGGGTGCATGAGCAGATGGTGAAGCTAAGGCAGAGGGCAGAGTCCGATGAGAACGGCAAGACTGATGCAAAGAATATTGAAGGAAAGAGCAAGGCCGTCGAAGACTTGCGCGCGCTGGTCGAGGCATGTATGAAGAACAACTTCGTTGGCTTCGAGAACCCGAGGCTGTATAGTGAGACCTACTACGGCACAAAGGACCTCGTGCAGGATTTCGTCGACGAAGCAGCAACCTCGATCGAGTTCCTCATTCGCACCAAGCAAATCGATGCCGAGAACAAGCGTGCCCTTTTCAAGCATCTCGGAAGCAACTTCGGCAGGACAGCACTTTGCCTGAGTGGAGGGGCAACGTTCGCTTACTACCACTATGGCGTAGCCAAAGCTTTGTTAGATGCAGATCTGCTCCCTGATGTCATTACTGGAACATCTGGAGGAGCTTTGGTCGCTGCACTTCTGGGAACTAGGACGAACGAGGAGCTGAAGAAGCTCTTAGTCCCAGCACTCGCGCACCGCATCAAGGCATCGCAGGACAGCACATTCACTTGGATGAAGCGATGGTACAAGACTGGCGCCCGCTTTGACGCTGTGCAATGGGGAAGAGCCTGCTCTTGGATGACCAGGGGCAGTATGACTTTCAAAGAAGCATACCAACGAACAGGTCGAATCCTCAACGTCTCATGCGTTCCGTCCGACCCCCACTCACCCACCATCCTCGCCAATTACATCACTGCCCCCGATTGTGTCATTTGGTCCGCAGTGCTTGCTTCTGCTGCTGTTCCTGGTATCCTCAATCCAGTCGTCCTCATGAAGAAAGACAGAGACGGTACCCTGTCTCCCTATTCGTTTGGCCACAAGTGGAAAGATGGGTCATTGAGGACTGACATTCCTCTCAAAGCACTGAACCTCCATTTTAACGTCCGGTTTTCCATCGTGTCGCAGGTTAATCCACACATCAACATTTTCTTCTTCTCTTCTCGAGGATCCGTTGGCCGTCCGGTAACTCACCGGCGAGGAAGAGGATGGCGTGGTGGCTTTATCGGCTCAGCTATCGAGCAGTATCTGAAGCTCGACCTGAACAAATGGCTGAAGGTACTTCGACATTTGGAGCTCCTTCCGCGACCGCTGGGGCAGGATTGGAGCGAGATCTGGCTGCAGCGCTTCAGCGGTACTATCACCATTTGGCCCAAAACCATACCTAGCGATTTCATCTACATCCTTTCCGATCCCACCCCTGAACGCCTAGCCCGTATGATCCATGTCGGCCAGCAATCTTGCTTCCCCAAACTCAAGTTCATCGCCAACCGCGCAAAGCTCGAGAAGAAGATTCACGAAGGCAGGCGCATGTACCGTCCGCGCGGCCCGAACCATGAGGGTGCTGATCTCGTCAACCTCATGTCTGAAGACGACCTCCATGGGCTACTCAAGGATACCAAATCCGGGAACGAGAACAACGGTCTCTACTCCGTGTCTGACGACGATAGTGACAGCACCCGGCCTGGTTCGCCTGTCGACCTCCCCTTGGGCTTCAACTTCACACGCAGATCGAAGCGCACACCAGGAAATCTCGACACCAGCGCGAACACTGCGCAGGCCGAGGTTCCAGACTCGCCTTCTCTCTCACAGCGCCTCACAGGGTGGTGGTCTAACATGAGCCCCCACGCATCAAAGAACCCAACAGCCATGAACTCTCCTCGCACTCGCAGTCGCAATCCTAAGTCACCGCCACCAGGCTACGCATTGCACGACCGGCCGAACTCCATGTTCGAACTCAGACCGCCAACGGAGATCGGCGATCTGCAAGGCTTCCGACGGAGAAGTCGTGCGGTTGCTGACGAGGATGATGAGTCGGATGGTTCAGGTTCAGATATGGATGGGCTAGATGAGGAGCAGCTTCACACCGAGAACCGACGCAGACAGCAGCAGCATCGGGGCGGTGAGTTCGGAGACGGCGATGCCGCACACTGGGGTGACGATGAAGGCGAAGGAGAGGAGCAGAGTGTTGGTGCGGGGCTGGGGTTGGAGGGCCGTCCGCTATGAGTTGTTCTGCTAGAGAGAGTTGCATTGTGTTGGATTAAATTAATGTACATATTGGCCAGATATTAAAAACCATAAAACAACAAATCAACCACCTCCTTACTGCTTCTTACGCACTTCCAATTTCTTGGGCTTCTTCTTTGGTGTGGCTGACGACGATGCAGAGGGGCTATCGCTACTCTTGTCGCTCTTGTCATCAGACTTCTCTTCGCTCTTCTCTTCGCTCTTGGAAAACGAAGGCGCGCTCTCTTTCTTCTCGGCCGAGTCTGAACCAGGTTTCTCCTCTTTGCTCTCATCGGCCCTGGCTTCCTCTGTCTTTGCCTCATCCTTTTGCTCAGAAGCACTTTCTGACTCCTGAGGATTACCTCCTTGCTCCTCGGCCTTTTTCTCGCCACTCCTCTCCTCAGCCACATCTTGCTTGACTGCCACTTTGAGCTTCTTTGGTGGTGTCTTCTTGCCGCTCTTGATCGATGCGTTGTCGTCAGCTTCGGCATCCTCAACCATGAAGTTTGCAGCCATGCAGCGTCCGCCATTCTGAGGGCCGACGTCCATGGGGCAAGCGCTGAATACTACGACAACATCGCGCTCGGCTCGGAAGCGGACAAAGCCCCTCTTCTTTCCCTTTGGCTCCTCAACTGAAAGTTTGGCGCCCTTGGCGCCCGCCTCGGTCGCATTTGCATCCGAGGACAGGGAGACCGGGGTCACCATGAAGAGGTGCAGAGGCGTGGGTGCAATGTTCACACTGATGTCTGCACCGACGGCTTTCGCGCCCTTCAACCCTGCGTTCTCGTTGAGCTCTTTCAACGCGAGGACAAGATTCTCTGCACAGCTACCGTGCTCTGCAGGCTTGTCAACGCCGAGAGCAGCATAAAGGTTCGCGTCGCAGGCAGCAGTCAGGGTGTCGTGAGCTCCAGGTGTGGTATCTTCGATAAAGGTAATGATAGGGTTGCGAAGGTTCGTAAGAAGGGTATCATCGACTTCAGGGACGAGCTTGTATGACGAGGCACGTGTATGCGGAAGGGAAAGATATTCCATGGGCGGACTGGAGTCTTTCGATGGGTTCGTCTGAGCGTATGCACTGTAGGCGGCGTAAACAGAGGAGGCATAGCCTGAGCCAGTGGCCGCTAGAGCGCTGTCAGTATGTGAGGCACGTCAAGGGGGGTCAGGAGAGCCTACCGGCGATGGTGCCAGCGCCTACAGGTGTTTTTGAGAAGTCGTACAGCTGCTCAGCATAGCTCTTGTTAGGATCGCGGTAATGGCTAGACTTGAAAGCGCTGACGACACCCTCTTTACTAGGGACCTCGACATTAGGTATGTAACTCGAAAAGCCTTTGCCTGTTGGTATGTACGAAGACCACTTTTTTGTGTTGGCGTCGTTTTGAGCTTTCTGCTCTTCAGGGCTAGGTTCTTGCTCGGCCTCGGATTTGTCTGCCTTGTCGCCCTTTCCCCGGGAACGGTACGGTATGGAGGGAAGGTAGGACGCCCAGGTGCGCTTGGAAGGCTGCTTTGCAGTGTTCTCGGTAGACTCGTCCGTGTTCTTCTCGTTACCAGGCGTGTCAGGCGCCTGTTCAGGCGGGTCTTCGTGCTCCTCTTTGGCTTCTTCACCCTTGCCTGCCTTTGGTTGTTCTTTCGCCTCGTCGTTTGTGGCTTGCGCAGACTGCTCGCCGGTCTTCCCCTCCCTCGAAGCTTCCTCGCCTGCAGCATCCTTCTCTTTCGAAGCTGCATCTACATTACGCTCTGACTTGGCAACCTCTCCTCCTTCGCCCTCTTCCTTCTCGGCAGCCTCCTGTAATTTCTTGGCTTCGCTCTCAATCTCTTCTTCGCCTGGCATATCTTCGTCGTCATCCTCAGGAGGCGCACCCAACGTGAAAGCCCACATGCTCACGACCTGCTTGCCATAGGTGTTGATGACCTTAATCGTGCGGCCGCGCGGCACAAAAGTCGCAACGCCATGGCGCGCAGGGATGGTCTGTAATTCACCTGACATGTCTTCAACTTGAATCGGTGGTTTCTCTTTTTCGTTGTCTTGCTCTTGCTTCTTGCGCCGCTTCTCAATTGTCGACAGCACTGTCACGACAGCGAGACCAGCAAGAGCGCGTCGAGATGGGAGCTGAGGCGCCGTCTTGACAGATTTACGAGAATAGTGCAGAGCAGAGGTGGTCGCAGGCAGCGATATAGAGGTTTGATGGGACGCTATTTCCAAGGAGAAGGAAACAACAACCTACATCACAGCTTGCTTACGAGTGACGTACAGGGCTCCCGTGGTTCGCGACTCCAGACCCCTCCAACGGGCTTGTGGCCAACGATCTGTCAGTAAACATGGAAGCCCTTGCATCTTTCTCCCGTAGGATCATCATCGATGCTGGGATCTGGGCTGCAAGCGTGGCAAGCGTCATGACGCGCCATGTGGAAACCCGGTTTTGGAGGAGTCGCGCCCGGTTGAAGCTGCCGCCCGTTTCGATTGGCGTAACCATCTAACGGCACCCGCATGCTGATCTCCAACGCTCTCTTATGCTGCACTAGTGTTGCATAGCGACAGCTCATCGTCTTTCATACGTGCTGATAATTATGGGACTTTGTCTCTGTCGGGGGTACTGGTCTCTGATATCCCAAAATTCGCGCGTGCCCCTTCCCCGCTCCTTGGATGCTGCGGTATATTGCACCAGCCTACTGCAGATGCGATGAAACATTTACGGACACGTACAGGCGAGTATGGTTGGATGTGGCAGGTGGTCTGACTGAATGCTCACAGCCGCTGCACCCCACCTTCCTATGCGGTGGCTCCTTCGTATCGCCAGGCTCAACTTTTGGACTATTTAAGATGATCCTCAGTGACACTTGTGAATGGACTAGACCGAGCTACTATGGCTGAGCTACATACGCAAACACCGTTCGAGGAGTACGCACAATCAACTGCTCAACAGCTGAGGAGACTGATAAGGATATAGTCTTATTCAATCTGACCTGTTCACGTTCTACGTCGGGCAAGAGAAAACACCGTTCATTGTCCATTCGAAAGCAGTTGCAGCTACTTCACCATTTTTCGACAGCCTCATAAATGGCGCCATGATTGAGGCGCAGAGTCGCTCTGCTGAGCTGCAGGAAGTTGACCCTGGAACCTTCATCCGTTTCCTTGAGTATGCATATAGGCAAGACTACACAACGCCACTACCGCTGCACAACAGCAACACCATGGACACGGCAGCACCCGATTACGATGCACATGACCTTTCAGATACAGCACCCTCACAAGAACCATCCAGTGGTTGGGGAGATGGCTGGGGAAATAGCTGGGGGAACTCGACTTCAGCCCCATCGGATTTTGGTGCGCTTCCTTCAGGGAGAGGATCAGGAAAAGGATCTAAAAAGCAGAGCCGGTACTCAGGAGATGCGCGGGCTGTATTCAACAAACGCGAGTACCTGCCAAACGAATGCGGTGCTACAGCGCTCCCCGCCACTCGAAGTTACCTTTATCAGGATGCTTCACCCTCGCAAAGCTTTACTCCAGTCTTTCTCGCACACGCAAGGTTGTACACCCTCGCGGAAATGCGGATGGTATTGCCCCTAAAAACTCTCGCGCTTCATAGGCTACACAACACACTGGTCCACTTCCATTTGAGCCCTGAGCGACTCATCGACGTCGCCGAGCTAGCCCGCTATGCCTACGAGCACGGGACAGACCGCAGTATAGATGGCAAGATCGATCCACTGCGAGATATGGTTGTGAATTACGTTGCTTGTGAGAAGAAAGCGTTGGGTAAGCACCCCGAGTTCAGAAACCTAATGGACGGCGGCGGAGAGTTTGCGGGAGACTTCTGGGACATTGTCAGCCAGGAATCACTTTAGATTAAGTGCAAACATAATGGAGGATCTCTCCATACTATAGCAGAAGAAATGATGAAAGGAAACCCCCAAACATTGTTCACACAATTATATGTATCTACCTCATTCCAATTAAGGGACCAAGACGCTTCTGACTATGCACAGAATACCATTATCGGGACAGACCTTCTCCCTGTTCAACTGCTTGTCCACGGGTCCCGTTGGCCCATCACCATATTTGTTTTGCCCAAAGAGCTTCCTCTGTCTCGGATCGCTGGTTGGATATGCTTTATCTCCCCAATGTCCTTTCCACTGCAACCAATCCACAGGTGCATCCCCATACGAAGTGAACGCACCGCTGGCAGCATTGAATCGATAGACATAACTGCTGCTCAGTGTGTCCCACTTCTTGCCTTTGTCAGTATGATCCTCTAGCGCTCCAAAGGGCAAGTTGAGATCCGGAATGACATGCGAGTGCGCTCCTGGGATTGCATAGTTCGCGTGGCTGCCCTTGGCGACGTATGCAACTGGCCGGATGCCATCTGTATCTTTCTCAACACTAGAATACCGGAATGCCTGTCCATTTGCGTGCTGCGAATACCACATGGCTTCTGGAGGCAAGTTTGCTGATGCGAAGCGTAGCATTGTGTGCTCCCAGTCGCCCACGTGATAGCCGAAGTCCAAAAAGGAGATATCAAGAACCTTAGTTCCTGGGTTGTAGGCATAGAAGTAGAAATAGAACACATCTATGCTGCCGTTGGGTTTCTCGTTGATGATGATAACGGAGTTATTGCCCGCGGACACGCTGTTGCTGTCTGGTGCTGTACCCCCGAGCCATGCTGGGTTGGTAGTTGGGTCATCGTTGGACGTCAAGTAGACGTCCGTGCCGAGGCTATTGAGATTCAATAACGTGACTGGACTTGGAGCGCCGGCCACCGCGGTGTAGTTGGTCTTTGGTGTCGTATGTGTCAGGAAAGTGTCGAGGTCGGTCGGGAACTTGGTCTCTGCACTGTGCAGGTATAGGATAGGCGCTATAACTATTAACTTGCGGATCTCATTTCAACGTCTAGCTGCATACCGTATTTGAGCACATACTCTGGGATATCGGACGGAAGTTGTCGCACTTGCGGTTGCGTTGGTCTGGCTCCTACAAAAGATGCAGCCACCAAGCAGAGCAGGGCTTGACGGCAATAATAAAGACCCATCTTGGTTTGTAGAAAGTGCAGTACAAGTGGATTGACTCCATATGTACAGTGGAATGTGCGTCTCTTTTAAACAGCCCAAGATGGGAACCTCTACACCCATTCACTCTGCACCCCTACTTCATTTGAAAGACATGCAGACTGTCACTGTCAGGAAAGTGATCATGAGCTTAGTGATTCGTCCACTCGTTGTATTAGTGCTAAGGCTATTGGACATGGTACATTTCGGTGCTGCACATCCGAAGATCATGTGAAAGCTGGGGTGTGTTCGGGTTCTGTGCCAACTTATGAAATCGCGATAAGAGCACACATGCGGGCCATATGACATTCTTGATCCATCTCAGATTGCAGAACCCAATTATTGTAGATATGTAAGTCTTACAGCCAATGTGGCGCCAGCCCACGCGCACGTTGCCAGCTCGCGGTTCGCTGACCCTGACGCTAGCGGGTGTGGCATGTGGACGGCAGGGATCGGACATGAACTTGATAGGTGAACGCTAGTAATGCACTGTAGATCATAGTTACCTCGGAGCCACAGTAGTTCACTGTACGCCAGAGGGAACAGTGGCTGAAAGCAGGGTTTCCAATAAACAATTCTCGGGCTGGCCGATGGTTGACACAGGAGGTAAGGTATCGGCAAGGTGTTTCTCGACTGGCGCTGCGAAAAAACGCCCCCGTAATAACTGACACTTCTCACCATCAGTTGAAAAGAATCAATCTTGGTCTCTTCCTGTCTTTGTAATCGAGCGGAACTGCCATCTTTATCGTCTCTGCTCCTTCCTGGCGCTCAAGATCGATCTCGATGAAACCATCCTTGCGGAACTGCTCAAAAGAAGTAGTTCCGTTGCTGCTGCCGGACCGCCTGGAGATATTTGGCAGTGTCGGGGGAAATGGGCGAGCAGACGATTGTGCGCACTGATTCTCGCTCTCGTTCTTCTTATTCGTGGCCGTGTGATGCTCAAGGTCCTTCTCGCTCATATAGACAAAGACTGCTGTAAAGACATAGGTGGCTAACCCAAGGAAGCCAATCACAATATATACTATGGCTGTCTATAGCTTGTGAGTGAATTTCCGTATAACTGTGGCGGCTGGCATACCTTATTTTTATCGGACCACGGTGAACGCCGAATGAAGGGTTCACAAATGTGTACGGTAAGAGCAGAGAGAAAGGCAACCCAAGCATAGGCCATGCTCATCGAGGGAAACTGCCAGATGAAGACCATGACCCAATGCTGAAAGGCAGGCGTACGTTTGTATCGTAGGATCGTATGTTGAACGCGCAACACTTCAGTATCTGCGAGACTTGCATCTAAGTCCTCTTTCGCTGGCAAATCGTCCAAGATTGACTTGGTCTGAATTGAAGAGATGATAGCCCATATCGAACAGAGAAGACAGCTGACGAAAAGCGCACTTGCAATCCATATGGTATCGGAAGCTTTGGACCAGGGCATACCTGCCAATGCAGCTCCAGCGCAGAAACTAGCCTTCAAAAATCAGTGGCTGTTGCTGAAGCAAGATCCTGTAAACATACCGATACCTGTACCGATCGCAATTCTTCGTACTTCTCTACCTTCCACTGCCTTATTAAAGGGATCAGGATATCACGATCGCCATGTGCTGCACGCATCTCTTGCAGTGGTCGCCATGTGTAAAGCTTGAAGGTTCGACGATAAGGTGCGGTGACTATCGCCAGAAGAATCAAGAAGCATAATCTGCAGAGGCAACGTTCGTTTCGTACCGCTGTACTCTCTCTTCTGTCGTTCGTTTGGTTCTCCGATCTGTCACGTGAATCCATGGCGCCCCAGGCTACCTTGTACTTGGTGCGAAAGATCCAGATCAGGTATGTGGGCGGTCTGGGCAGTTGGGCTCAATGTGTATTGCGGAGTTAGGGCGAACGGCATGCCTGGTGGCTGGCACATTGGCGTGTAATGCTGTCCCTGTTGCTGCATGGTCTGGCAAAGGCATCGTGCCATGGTCAGTTTGTTAGACAACGGGTCATTCGCAAGCCAGATAACCCTTCAACAGTGATCACATGTGTTGGTAAAACACAAAGGGAGCAGACGATCAACAATGTCGATGGCGATGTTAAATGCACCAGCAAGTTTGAAAGTCTACTATACAAGTCAGCACTTATTATCAAAATTTCACTCTGATATCGCGGTGATCGTTTGGGATTTTGCCGTGGTGCATGGAGTTTGGGCTTGAGTTGGGTGTGGATGTATTCCGAATGAGTATGATGACTCCGCGTGCAGTCCGAGGTGGCCATATGACACTACATCGTGAGCTCGAGTAGCACAGCACCACACCAACACTCAACGGCTCTCACCGCACACCTCAATACGATCAAGATCTCTTTATGATGTCCAGTGATGCATATACGATCGTTGAGGGACTGCCGGCACCTCAGGTCTATCATGATCTCCGAAAGCTTGCTGGCATGACCCCTCCACCGCTTGAGGCAGTCCCAAAAGCATTGGCAAACTCTTTCGTTGGTATTCTCGCATACGAAACAAAGGATATGTCGGACGAATCAACGCCTAGTCCTGGTCAGGAACCTGTGGCAATGGGGCGCTTGGTGGGCGACAAGTCCCTCTTCCTTATACTATGCGATGTTGCGGTGCATCCGGAGCACCAGCGGCGTGGGTTAGGAAAACGGATCATGCAAGCACTGATCGATTACATTGATGCGCATGCTCCCCAAGCATACGTCAGCTTAGTTGCTGAGCCGGCAGCACAAAAATTGTACCCTCAGTATGGCTTCAAAGACGTGCAGCCCAGCATTGGGATGTACAGAATGCTCAGGGATCGCAAAATTGAGCCGCCATCAGGCGGATCAGCGTAGGAGTGCAATACCTGCAGCTCTGCGAAGACGACTCTGAGAGGGCAGACTCGGCTTGGAAGGGAAAAGTCCAGTGTCTGTTACCGCTGTGGAGGAAAGATGCATGCACACGTGTGAGCTCAAATCGGGACAGGAGCGACATGGCCATCTGGGCTGGTGTGCGTCATGCTCCCTTGGCAGGAACGCGTCGTCTGCCTCATCACAATGGAGCGTAAACGTACCACCTACTCAACACTATGATCTCCAATTCAAAATTCAAAGATCTACGCGTCACGGTAGTCATGGTGCACAACTGCGAAGTTTGAGTATGAGTGCCTCGTGAGTGCCCCGTGAGCGCCTAACAAGGCGCAGCTTACTCTCACCCCGCCATAAGCACTGCCCTCTGTCTCTTCAACGAGTTGCCTTCTACAACACCATCATTCCAGCTGTCGTTCTCCTTCGTTGCGTCAATTCTCATTTGTTCTGCATTTCTGCCTGCATTACAGTCCAATCCACCACCTGGTGAACGGTCGTTGCCTTCGTTCACCAGAAATCAGGCACCACACCGGCCCCCACGCTAGCCGGTCACCCAAATCTGGCACCTTCATTGTCAAATGCTCAATCTGCGCGCTTCAGCCTGGTCTCGGCAGCCGTCAATGGGTTAATCGTCGCCACTGGTTTTACAGGCCAGGGTGGCTCGATTCTCCATTGCGTACCTGCAGTTGCAACCATCCATGTAGCCGCAACTGCCTCCGCACACTCCTGGTGCGTGAATGAGCAATGGTTCCTCCAGCATATCAGACGGTAGCGATGAGTCTTCCCTACCTGCCTAGAACTCACCATTCACAGCCGCGCAAATGTGCCTAGCGCGTGGACCGCCCTCCTTTTCCCTGAGGAATACACACTTGGCGGTCGGACACTGCCACGCGTAGTGCTCCGCAAGCTTCCAAAGCAATTGTTGACGCGACTGCGCATTCAGGCAGACGTGGAGGACTGTGGCAGCACCCAGTGGTGAACAGTCACCTCTGTCTGCGGTAATGGACGGCCTCAGTAGTCAGGTGTCTCCCTGTAGAATATATTTAATGGTTGGCAGAGCATATTTTTTCATCACCGACAGATACTACCTATACATTGTTTGCCATCAAAGACCATTTATCGCTCTTGCCGACATCCATCAGTCCACAAGTTGCCGTTAACTCAAATTAATCTCCGAAGTCACCGTCGTCGCTGAACGCCTACAACGCCTACGGTCACCCTAATTCAAACGATTGACAATGCCGTCCTACGCATCCTCCTCTTGCAAGGGCGCATATGCCCCGAAAGCCACAGTCAAACTTGGTATGCTACTGTGACATAGTCTTGTACCGATTATGTATCTAACAGAGAACAGTCACAACGCCCAGCAACTGTGCACAGTCCGCGCACTCCTCCCACAGCTATGGAAGCCGGGCTCAGCCTGTCATCGTTCACAAGCCCTCGGGCCCGATCAATGACACGAACACATCGACGTCGGCTGGCAACTCTGGCTATTACAACTAGTGACCTCTCGAGCCTCCCTGTAACGACTACGTTAGTCATGACAGGTAGAGGCGGGTACAACTGAAGGATATTTACCCATTTGAGCATAGCGTGGATTGGAGTTATGTTGTCTTTCATGGTGTTGTATTATAGTTGTTTAGTATGGTTGTCATGATTTCATGTGGGTTGGTTGTAGTCCAGGAAGCACCCGCAAGGGCTGGCTTATAGCCGGGTTCCTGTTCACGGTGGTCGAACCGGTCGCTAGTCTTGCAGGTTATAGGCTGCTGGCAGCACTTAGTAGATCAACACAGTAGATTCATATCAAACATTAGGCCACTAACACTGCCAAGTTATTTGATGGGCTTTTACATGTCCAATAGAGACACACGAAGCAAGGGTTGTACATAGCCCTCGGCTTTGGCAAATTGATTGCATGGCTACAATGTGGCTAGCGCGTGTTTGCTGCTAAATGACGTTCCTAATCAAGGGCAGCCCGAACCCATACTAACTCACGCCAACACACCACCGCGCCCTGGCACTTCAATGCTCCCTCGATAACGACCGCAGCTCCACCGAGCTTTTCGCAAAAAATGCTCGGCCTCGCCTTCACCGCGACCCGCACGCAGATCGCGTCGTACCTCTTCGGCGTCGCGCTCTTCAGCATTGCCTTTCTCGTGTTCCTCAACAGCAGCATCAGCTTCGTCATTACACAGCGCATTGGACAAAGTGAGAATGTCGGCAGCGCAGTCGGCACACTGGGTTTCGTCGACGAGCTAGTCGCGCTGGTTGCATGTCCGGCATGGGGCCTGTTAAGCGACAGAATTGGAGTCAGAGCTGTCGCCGTCGCAGGCTATGTCGTCGTGGGAGTCAGCTTGTGGGTGCTGGTTCAGGCAAAGAACGTCTACCCGCAATTGCTCCTGGCCAGGGTGCTATTCAGCTTGGGTGGAAGCGCGACGTGAGTTTCTGCTTGAGCGCCGGAGAAGGTCCAAGCTGACGTCTACAGCGCAACCATGGTGACTGCCATCTTACCGACCATGACCGTGGTGAAGGAAGTAAAGCCGGATCCTCGGAGCCCTACATTGAGGCGGGTTGCCAACGGAAGTCGACATGGCGTCGCTGCTTCCATCTCCTCAGAGCTCACCATTACCCCCGACCGCTTTCGATCAGGTTCACGCGAACCAAGTGAAGGCAGTGCTTCTACGAAGAAAGACACAGGCGCGTCCACGTCGCAGCTTGCAGGACTGGTCGGCATGTTCACAGGTTGCGGCGCGCTCGTTGCCCTACTGGTCTTCTTGCCCCTACCCACTCGATTCCAGCAGGCTGGCGAAACCCCTGCTGCTGCTGTTGGCGCAGCTTTTTACCTTGTTGGCGCGATTGCCATCCTCGTGGCTATTGCCTGCTTCTTCGGCTTACGTCAATTGTCGGGCGAGGAAGAGAAGGGTTGGCGGCGTCTCACTGGCAAAGATGAACAAAAGACTGCGGATCGTGCGCGCGACCTCGTATTGTCGTATCCCTTCCTCTTTGTTGAGAGCGTCCGTCTGGGCTTCAGGTCCCCGTTGATAGGTCTTGGCTACGTGGGCGGTTTCGTCGCGCGTGCGTCGTCTGTTGCCATATCACTCTTTATTCCGCTTTTCACGAACCACTATTTTCTTCAGACTGGAGAATGTGTCGTCAACCCTTCTGATCCATCTGATATCAAGCATGCCTGCCCGCAGGCCTACAAGCTGGCTGCCATGCTCACTGGAATCAGCCAGCTGATCGCTCTCCTCTGCGCCCCTCTTTTTGGCTATCTCTCGGGCAAGTATCCACGATACAACATTCCGTTGCTCCTCGCAGCTGCGTCGGGTATCGCAGGCTACGCAATGTTTGGGTCATTGGCCAGCCCTAATTACAAGAGCGAGGATGGGACAGGAGCAGTTTTTATCATAGTTGCTCTCCTTGGCATTAGCCAGATCGGTGCAATCGTCTGCTCTCTCGCTCTCCTCGGCCGCGGTATCAACAATGACGAGTCTAGTACGGATGACCCGGCATCAGACTCGGCAGACGCGAGTTATCATCCCTCGGCAGGTGCGACACCACCGACAAGCGAGCCCATTACTCCAGTTCACGAAGAGGAACCCCTATTGCCGCAGAACCAAAGCTACACAACCGACAGGCCCAGTATCGCCCAAGAGTCCAAGTCGTACAATGACATGAAGGGTTCAATCGCTGGTACCTACAGTCTGCTTGGCGGCTTTGGCATCCTATTGCTCACCAAGGCGGGCGGCGCATTGTTCGATAGCACAGGCCCAGGCAGTCCTTTTTACATGATGGCGGTGTTCAATGCTGTGCTGCTGGTAATTGGTGTATTTGTGAGTATCAAGCAAGGCCTTGGGCGGTAAATATGTGAATATGTATGAATGGCGATGAACATATGAAGCAAAGTAGTTTCGCATATCATGTACTTTGGCAATATACCCCAGGCTTCTAGGCTGCGTCTATGTCGGTTCTATTATGAAGAGTGCTTGAGAGTACAAGCTACTCAAAAGCATTAAACCATTTGCTCGGACTTGTCACAAGGGACGAAGAGTCGTGATGAAGAGGTCCACTGAAAGATTAAACTTCAACATGTCCGAGGACCGGATTACCCAATGCAGATCCGGGTCGAGACGAGCTACACGCGTGTATCTGTGTGGGGACCCCACATCACTCTGCGGCCAACAGTTGTCCGTCACCAGCTCATTGGTCAACCGGCGCACCTCCCACGGGCCCAACAACATCAATTGAGCCTCCCCGCACTGTTGCGCTCTCGGTTTGAAGGAAAGTCCCATTTCAGTTCACAGTGGACCCACTATCACGGACTGAAGCTGCTGTGGCGGCGACCACATGTGTAGCAGGTTGCTGGCGCTTTCGACACTAGAAAGAGTATAAGTATCCAGTATCCCTTCGGTCCAGAGTCTTCCGTACACTTTCTCCCTTGTTATCACGATAACGAGTCTTCCCTTTCCCTTGTGTGCGAAGAACATCCACCAGTGTAGAAGACGGCCTCGGACAGCAAGATGTCGTTTGATACTGAAGTTCTAATCATTGGCGCTGGCATGTCTGGCCTGGGTCTCGCCGTACAGATCATCCGGAACTTTGGTGGAATCAAGAATTTCGAACTCATTGAGAAGAGCGAGGACGTAGGCGGTACATGGCTACAAAACACCTACCCAGGCTGCGGCTGCGATGTCGCCTCCCATTTCTACAGTTACAGCTTTGCGCTGAATCCGGACTGGAGTAGGAAATACTCGATGCGAGAGGAGATCCAGCGGTATTTTAGGGGCGTAAGTGATCGATATGGAGTTACGGAGAGAGTGAGGTTTCACTCCATCGTTGAGAAGGCGGAGTGGAATGAGCAAGACAAGATTTGGGTGGTAGATGTGCTGAATCTGAAGACAAAAGAGAGGACTGTACGGAGAGCCAAAGTATTGGTCAGTGGAGTGGGAAGTTTGAGTGTCCCAAAAGAATGCGACGTCGAAGGCAAGGAGACATTTAAAGGGAAGATGTTCCATTCGGCGAAGTGGGACCACAGCTTTGATTGGAGCGGGAAGGATGTCGTTGTTCTAGGTACTATGCAACGAGCGTCTGTCGACACAGGCTCCTGAGCTGACACACGTGAACAGGTAACGGTTGTTCAGCAACTCAATTCGTCCCTATCATGTCTGGCGAAGTTGGCGACAAACCTGCGGTGCGCAAGATCACCCAATTCGCACGGCAAGCACAGTATCTTTCGGAACGCGAAAACCCTTACTATTCATCCACCTTCAAAGCAGCAATGCGTTATGTGCCATTGGCAATGCGTCTCTACCGCGCCAAGCATTATTACGATATGGAGGCTGACTGGTCTGGCTTTCCCATTGATAGTGGTGCTGCAATTCGCTCTGGGTTGGCCAAAGAGAACGAAGCCTATGTCAAACGCACAGCACCTAAAAAGTACTGGGATGCGCTAATCCCAAAAGTCGAAATTGGATGCAAAAGGAAGGTGCTAGATACGGAGTATCTGAAATGCCTATGGCGGGACAATGTCGACTTGATACCAGACGATCCAGTGCAAAGGATCACAGAAGATGGAGTTGTGACGAAGTCAGGACGTGAAGTTCACGCAGATGCGATAGTGTTGGCCATAGGGTTTGCAACACAGCAAATGCTGAGCCCAATGGAGATCGTTGGAAGGGAAGGACTGAGGCTAAACGATTATGTAAGTTGCTCCAGACCTTTGAACAAAGGGTTGAATGGCTAATAGAGTCCACAGTGGGATAGCAAGACTCAAGGCGTGGCTCAGGCCTATTTTGGTACCGTTGTTCCCGGATTTCCGAACTTCTTCGTTATGATGGGTAAGTAATCGCAAAGTTATCGCTGGATAACCACACTGACTTGGATCACAGGACCCAACACCGTGACGGGCCACCTCAGTGTCATCTACACGGTCGAATGCCAAATCAACTTCACGTTGCGTCTGCTCGAGCCAA
This sequence comes from Curvularia kusanoi, assembly GCA_011058905.1. Lineage (NCBI taxonomy): Eukaryota > Fungi > Ascomycota > Dothideomycetes > Pleosporales > Pleosporaceae > Curvularia > Curvularia kusanoi. The sequence continues at coordinate 209,871 of SWKU01000008.1, forward strand.
TCTTGAAGTCTCTCCCCTCATACCGATCCCGCTCTCTGCTCCCGTCTTTCCTTGTCGGGGCTGCTCCTGCCACAGTCGAAGTCCGGCCTGAAGCAGCAGCAGAAGACTTTGAATGGACACAGCGCGAAGCAAAGAAACTGGTTTGGGCGAGTGGGTGCACAAATTGGGCTGTCGATCCTAAGACAGGGCTGAACAACATGATGTATCCTGATTGGCAGTTTATGTACTGGCTGCGAAGTATCTTCTGGCGAAAGCAAGATTTTGTATTCAGGAAGGAAAATTCGGCAGAGATAGAACCCGGAAAGAGGAAGAAGTGGGCACTTAGGTTGCTGACACTAGGTGCGCTCGTGGGCGCGTTTGTGGGGAAGGACTGGTTGCTTACAGAGTTGCCGCGACGGCTGAGGGACTTTGACGCGAAGGCATTTGTCAAAAGCTTGACTGCTGGTCGAGTCTGATGCGTCGGAAATAATGATGCATAGCAATGCTACTTGTAAACTTCTGACTCCTATCTAATCGACCGCCAGGTGAATGTGCAGAATCACCAACGCCAACCTTGACGACTGCAATGCCGATATCGCACATTCCCAGCTGCTGTCGACTCACACTATACCCGACAGTGAAGACTCAAATCACTTTGCAGCATTCAAACGTAATGCGAACTACTCCGATTGGGGAGTTTGGATCAAACAATGATGTGCAGGCCAATCGTTTGCCCAAGGCTGCTTTCACTTCACTTCACCACTTGCTCTTCACCGTGAAGCCTAGCCATCTTTCAGCCCCCTCCACAATGAGACTCTGAGCGCAAACCTTGCCTTCGCTACCTGCGACCCTTCTCCCACTTCTCTTACAAGCAACGTCGGTCACGACCATCTCTCCTCCAGTACCGCGACTATGTCCAGCCATATTGGGTCTGGTCTTCTTCCTTCATTCAGCGCCGCTGCCACTCAAACCGCCGTCGAGGCCTCAGACGACAACTACCCCACTGACTACATCATCAACATCATCCTAGAAATCAGCGGATACCTTGTGTCCCTTGACGAGCAGACCAAGCTGTTTGGTAGATCTTCCACCGATCCATACAGTCCGAGTCTGCGCACTCTTCAAGCACGTCTCCATGGCGGTCAGCTCAGCCCGACCCCCGTCCAGGCCCATGCCAACGAGAGCGCGCGTATCAAAGCTACGATCCACAAGCGCACTACCAAGACAGCTGCTCATCGGCCACTTGAGGACTTCGAAGACTTGTACTATGCCGTGCTTGCACGCATGCAAGACATTCAACAACTCATCAACGCACGTCTTGGAAGCGGCTTCAACAACTTCAATGACCTTATCTATCCAGACGGCCCGAGCATTGCCGACCTTTATAATAGCCTCGCACAGTACTGGGATGTACTCAACCACACCGGGTTCGTCAAGCCCATCGATTGTGCCGTTCGTCGCGCTCGTGTCGAGTACCTGCACCAGGAGATCATCGCTCAAGTTCATAATGACGAGATCACTCAAGCTGACGCCGAAGAACTTCTCAATGACCTCCTCGACCCTGAAGAATATGACAACATTCAAGGTCTTGCTTGGATCGGAGGATGGGCGCCTGGTATGGTTGCTGCATGGTTGGAAGAGAAATACCGCATCGTTTTGCAGGTTGAGAAAGAGGCTGCCGAGGAGACAGACCGCATGGAGAAAAAGCGGGTGAAAGCGGACAAGGTGCAGCAACCTCAGCAGGAGATCAAGTCCAAAAAGGAAGGCAAGAAGACCCTTCATGGGACCCAGCTGGCAGTCCAGGCGGTCGAGAACCTCGAATCTCTCAAGGAGCCTCCACAGGAGCAGCTCAGAATTCGCCATCAGAACCTACGAGACGAGTTATATGAGCTCGAGTGGCGGATCAAAGCTCAGCGAGTGTCTGAGTACAGTCAGTATCTCAGGAGCATGGCAAGTCCTGAGGCGCGGAACATCATCGCGAGGACTGCCTCCAAGAATGTTACATACATGAGCGGTCTCGGTGGTCCGGTTCAGAAGACTAGCAAGGAGGATTCAAGGTGGTTTGGACGTGGCTTCTAAGCACGACATATGGGCATCTTGAGAGATCAGTGCAACTGTGGCTGACCGTGCAGACTACGTCGAACAATTGCGAAGCTAGGTCAGACGTGGCGCATCCGCGTTTTTGAGGGCGCTAGTTGGACATCGTCACGTTTGGAAGGAGTAGTGTCAGCGGCTCCAAACACAGTGCGACATCTTGCTTTGGCTACACAAATTTCGAAGGAAAGAATCGTATACGAGTTAGTGATGCACATGCATACGGAAGGAAGCATACAGATCAGAAAACGTAGATGTTTGAAGTTGAATCAAATCGTCTCAACCATGTAGTCCGGATCAACTTCAATAATGCTGTCCCCTTTCAGAGTGCCACGCGGAAACGGTGGCACAAATACAGGCACACGCCACATGTCCCTGTTCCACTGTTCCAGTACCTCGCCGTCCAGCCCACTGCACCCATGCAGATTAAGAACCTATGTAGCACGAGGCAGATTAGCTCAGTCCGCTTATCGTGTGCAACACTGCATTGGAGATCATCCTCGGCATTGTGAACCGCCGGGAATGAAGCTGACGTACCTGCAATTTATGCATTTTGCTTATTGCTTCCAAAGCCACCTGGTTCACATGTATGTTTGCGCAAGTGAAGATGCTGAGATTATACAAGTTACCGAGATTGGTTGTTTCCCAGATCGAGCTGGTCAGCATGGCACATCCACTCAGGGTCAATTCTTGCAATTTTGCAGCATTTCCAACGACACTGAGCAGCTGCAAGGTGTTGATCTCGGCATTCTCAATATGCAGCTTCCGTAGCGAACGAGCCCAGAAGAGGCACGCCGCGAGACTGGTCCATGCCTTGCTTTCCTCTCTTTGTTGCAGGCTTAAGTACACCCGTGGCACTTTATGTACGCTCTCGATGCGTATGGTGAGTTCTTTCAGTGTAGGCAACGTGGCGATTGTTTTGGCGATATATGGTGGGAGCGTCCAGAGTGTCAGTTCCAACTTCTGCAATGTGCACGCATGGCGATCAAGTATGCTGGCAATGAGCTTGTTGTGAAAAGTAAGAAGAGTGGTATAAGGAAATTCCCAGGCCCGCGGTATCTGTATAGCCGCGTGCAGGTCGTACTCTGGCTTACGCGGAGTGTCAAAGAGCTTGTTCAGCCACGAGTCTTGATGAGGCGGACAGACTGTGAGAGAGAGCGCCCGAAAATCTGTATAGGCCAGGCTGCGTGCATGTTGTGATGTTCGCGCAAATCGAAGTAGAGATTCGATGGATAGCTCGGAGAGGATTTGGAGAAGGATCTCGGAAGGAAGAGTGAGAAGGGGGATAGCCATATTGAATATGGAGAGTCAATCTGTATGCGATGGAAAGCAGGCGGAACTATGGTTTGACTGGTTGCTGCTATGAGCAGAGTTTTGTTTGCGAATAAAGGTTCCTACGAGGGGCTCCACAGACTGATAAACGATAGCATCCGTCACTTGCACTTGACCGCAGTGGATCACTATGCAGTGATCCTTTCAGCGGCGTGGTCTTGCTAGTGCTGTGCTATTTGCCAATGCGTGTGACGTGCCGACGAATCCGCGATCGTTCAACTCTGAGACATGCTACAGCCCCAGAAAAGGCTACCTGTGGCGTCGGGGCTCGATAGATGGCGCGACTATCTTCTACAAGCAGCTGCATTGTGGAGGTGTCAATACATATTTTGAGTGCCGGTGCAGGGAGACGACTTTTACTTGGAGAATTTATGTAAGGGGTGGCTGGAAAAAGACAGGAGCGCCAATGCTGAGTAAAAATCCTTCTAATCCTTCATGATGCCGGTTTTCACATGGTATCGCTCTTCATATGCCGCGTCTCATCGAGACTTTGGTGAGACCTGAGAATGCGCGAGCACCATGTTTTGACGGCTCACGAGGGTTAGAAGTGCAGGTGCACGCAAGATGGGTGGACGTCCAGGTGCCTCAGACAAGCGCACATTGCTTAGCGCACCATCGTAACTTGAGCGTCGGCGCTCTGATCCGGAAGCCCGTCCTCAATTGAGGTTCAACAGTTTTAGACTTCCGATCGTTGAATGGCATGCTGCAGTGTTTCGCTGGAGTGCGCGAGCGCCGCGATCGAGAGACGGTCGCCCCAGAGAATGGCCTTTTGCGGAGAACTACATATATTAGGGACCGTTGCTATCCAAGCGTGTCATCCGAAGAGAAGATATGCGTGGACACGCGCAGCACGCGTGCAAAGTTGAGACATTGAGAGGAGGTCGTGGTGGTGCAAATGACCCTGTCAGGCAGGTGGGCGTGGCGCACAAGCCTTGCTTTTCTAACTCTTGCAACACCGCAACACAATCGTCGTTCTCTTTCTTGATAGACGCGCAAGCATCACAACCAGCTGATACAGAGAGGCCAGTTGCACCTCGAGCATCTTTGTTAGTGCCACACCATTGATGCGCAAATGTTATGGAGAAAACAAGAGTCCCGGAGACAAATAGGGACTCTGTGCCAACACTACGTTGCAGCCTACGAGAGCGCCCGACTGCCGTACAAGATGACATTGCCTTGTATGTATTGTAAGCCAGGCCATACTTGATAGTATCCAGGTTGCAGCTGCAAGGAAAAAGCCTGTCTGCTAAGGGCACTGATGCGAAACTGATCGCGTCCGTTCGTTGCCCAGGAATCCGAACACCTACCGAGACGCGGTCAATGTAACGACGACCAGCATACGCCGGAGATGCTACCGGTAGAAGCGCCCGGGTTGTCCTACTGTCTACTAACAACAATCGGAAACAACCCACGCTCAGGAGGAGGCACCGTGCCCAAACAATCGACGCAGTGTCAACATGCAGGCAAAGCCAAACGAAGCATCGAAAGACGCATGAGCGGAGGAGAGATGACCCTTGATGACATGATTTTTAGGTCCAGATCGCGCATGTCCGCTTCACTAGGTCGCCGTTTGACGTGAACGAACGCCGTTCTACGACCGGCGAGGTCCCGCACTCATGGGCTCTCGTATCCCTCATCTACCCATGACAATATCCTGGCGTCTACCAAACACATGTCCCCGGACTGAAGATCCTCGATCCATGGATGGGTGTCGGGTCGCTGCCCCCGTGGGCATCGATACGTGTGTTGTCGAGTTGGGTAAGGAGGGTAGCTCGGGGAGAGCGAAACCCAAGGCGCCTAAGACATCACACACATGGTCCAGTTCAGCGATTGGTAATCCCTCACGTATCATCGTCGTCAAGACCCTGTAACTGTCCGAATCTGGGGCCGTGAGGAGGCCACTGGGCTCATGGGCGGAACCGAAGGGAACCCGCCTTCGGGAGCAAGCGCGAACACGGTGACCGACAGCCAAGGTGTCCTGACTTCTTCCAGTATGGATCGCGAAGTACCTGTACGTCTGCGGTGATATTCGCGGCGGCGGGGAGGGGCGGAAGCGTCAACGGCATCTACAGGGAAGTTGCATACTCGACAAGGCTGGCACACACCGGCAGTCGAGGACTCCGTCACTGACAAAGCTAGTAATGTCTCACTTCCCCGTCTGCTTCTCTGCAATAAAATCAACACGTGCTCAGAATCCTTCCGAGCATGGTGCCGCGGGGTTTGCTTTCAGCAAGGCGGAGACGACAGCAATGGTCAGTCGCATTGCACTGACTCTAGCTCCAGCAGTACCTTGATGTAGTAACGTTAGCGACTCAGCGTCTTGCATGTTCAGCGGACAAGGATGGGGGGATCTGCCTCTGTCCATGACTATTCGGCGATTCATCCCAGAGCAATCATAACTCAGCACTGCCTCCTTCGCTGCCCCTTCTGTCGATACGGTAGCCTCCCCCCACCTCCCACCCCATCGCACAATGCACACACTAGACAACAGCCAATCAGCATGCCGCATTTGCAGGTGCATTTGCAGCGACGTTGCGTCTGCACAGATCCCAAAGTACGGCAGAGCCCAAATGCTTAGCCTACCGAAGGAGGGCCGGGCAAATCTACCAAACGGGTGCCGCACGAGCGACTGCACGCGGATAAGATCAGATCATAGCCGCAAAGGTGGCTAACGCTCTCGACTAGAAGATATTGCTCTTGCCGGCATAAAGTTCTATGCCGAGCAGGTAGCAGTTGATTTTTCGTCGGAGTATATTTGCGGCCACTTCTGAGTGGTCCTTGCTCGTAGCCTCGGGTCACTCCTGCCCGTGTACCATGATACGTAGGAGACAGCACCCACGTCACGGTCCAATAGCCAACGAGAGTACGGTATGTCATGTGTGAATGACAAGGCATGCAAGAGCATACGAGAATCGCTCTAAAAAGCACGCGCACACGGTAGGCGAGGACGATCAAGCCGCTACGAGCCCTTGTGCGCACATTAGAGTAGGGAGCAGATCCGTGCTCAACATTGGACGATTTGTTGCATGACTTATTGCATGATCATCTTATCGTGGCAAGAGCTACCGAATCATTACTGCCTCTAGATTTCACTGGCATCGTCAACCCTACCCACGTTTGATTGGACTGGCCAACGTACGATTCCACCTCGACTTCACGCGTTAGTTACGACATCCAAGAAGAATCGAGCATTTATCAACCGTGTGGTTGACAGGGGTTTGCAGTGAAAAGCTCGTCTGCACGTGGTGAGCTGTCAGACCGCGGGATTTCAGGGTCTGGTGGGTATACTAGACCAAAGACATCCCACATGGCGTCTCCGCAAACGTCATGACGGTGCAGGCCCTTTCGGAACTCGGTACCTCACATGTTGAAAGCGTTTCAGTTGCGTTTGTATTGGGTCTAAGCCCTTGAGCTATCGTCATCGGGGCTCTCAACACAAAAAATCCATCATCAACGACTGCCCAGTCATGCGTTCACCTTTGTTCAAATACGAGAGCACAAGGAACACGCTATTCGGAATGACCCGTGAACTAACCACTCATCATCTGCAACCGATCTGGCGCAGCCCTGACGCAGCTCCCGCTCAAGGCTTGCATCCCTGGCCTTGACTCGTGGCCTTGGCTATCCTCAACGTCGACCGTTGTCCGTCAATATCGCCAGATTGTGCTGGCTCTGCCATCCACAGAAGTGTAAGATGAAAACGGGTTCTGTAATGAGCATCAGTGCGATCCCAGCCACATGGTACCACAGCAAGCTCCAGCAAAGACCGGCGCCATCCTAGAGCCACTAGCAGCCGCAAAAATCGGAGACCTAAGAACGACGGTGTCGAAACTCTGGGGCGAGGCGGCGTTTGATGGCGTTAGCAGTCGGCCCGATCGAAGCACCTTTCACACAGGCACAAGCTTCTGCGGGAAACACACTCCAAGAGGGGTACGCTGGCGGGAAATACACCTCCAAAATTGACGGCGCGATAGTCGCCACACACCGCTGGGGATCGACAAGCATGGCACGTGAGGAGCTAGTCAAGAGCTAGTCTTCATAATCTTCTGGAGATGTGTGAGTTTCCCAAAGTGGTCAAGGGCCGAGGAACGTGCTTGCCAATGGGTAAGTTCGTCGAACTTCATGCAAGTGCATGAGTCCTGATTGGGGATCATTGACGAAGCGAAGTGCGCGGAGTGTGCTGTTACGGCAGTCAGCACCTGCATGTGCTGTAGAAGACAGTCGCATATCGAGTGGTAAAGGGTCCAGGTGACCGGTAAGTTCACCCTTCTCACCTCAAAACTGCGCTTTCGGGGTGATGTCCACGAGTCATGGCAGCCTTAACACCAATGATCGTCTTTGCACCAGGAGGTCAATCAAACACAGCGATAGTGAGGCTATGTTGAACCCCAGCATTGCGCTGTCGCTTCATGCCTGAAGCAGAATGCAATGCGATGGGAAGAAGCGCACATGGAGATCCCCGTTTGTCAGTGCTCCTTGGCCCCAAGGCTTTAGCTGTCAAGCCAGAGGGCAAGTGACGCGACCAACGCTGCTGTAGCGTTCTGAACCTTAAAGCGCTCTGACGTCTTGAACAGTGGCGGGCCGACCCAATTATGAGTATAGTCAAGCATGGCTATTGGGCCAATCTCATCAAACGTTCACCCGCGACGCCTGACGTTAACCCCTACAGGAAGCTGAAGGCGCCTGGACTAGGACGGAGAATTAGACTCCATGAATGTGTGCAGCCCAGAAAACGGTTGCATGGCGTGTTTGGCTGCCGTGCACGGTAGGCTACCGTAGCCTTTGTAGGCGATCTGTATGATTCTGAACGTGGGACGTTCTTGTTTCATCAGGAACAGCCCATGTCTCAAGACGCGTTCGCGCAGATACGTCTTAGAGTTTGCAGATGAATGAGCCTCAAAGTAATGCGCGATTGCTTGCAAGTCATTAACAATGACAAATGCACTAAGCTGGCTTCTCCCTTTCGCACGCCGTCTTCTCCTTGGAAAGAGCATTTCTTGGCTGAGGCTATGCGCTTCACCCTCAGCCTGATGCATGCCTGTCTAAAGAACAACTGACATCGATATCGATGCAAGGCGCTTATAGAATGGCCAGGGTTCGTGATCGAAAGCAGACATTATGGCTATACTCAAAATTACTTAGTAGCTTCGCCCCAGACGTTTAGCCTCACTCCAGAATGCGACTTGTACCATCTCGCAGCGTTGTAATAGTTCCAACGGCTGGACTACCCTCATCACAGACATGGTTCCGTAAGCTCTGGAGTCGCGGCCCAGTCCGTGCAACCGCTGCAAGCAATTTTTTTTCTAAACATGGAAATCCCACGAGCGGAATTGCTTGGGGAGGCAACCCGGAGAAATGAACAGCTACCAGCCTTGCCTTGCGACATGCACAGTCCGTGTGTTGCGCGCAAAGCCCCTCTGACGATCCTGGAATCAAGAAATGGTTCGAGTGCTGGTTCTACCCCACGCCAGCTGGAAATTACCGTTGCCCTACCCCGACTCATGTCCATTGCTTGCACCGTGCAACCGTTGTTTGAACGTTCACAATGTTTTGGATTCCACATGACTTCAGAGTTAAGATTTCGAGATGATACGTTCTAATCATGATTTGAATTTGTACCCACTATGCACTCTGCAACAGTGAGCTGTAGCGATACTGTAATATCTAATATAGGTAATAATACACTCCGAAACTTGCCTACAGTCGTGTTACTGCAAAATGTAACAGACATGTGCATTCGTCGGCGTCTAATAACGCTGCTGGATTGCTGCAGCGATGGACCCAAGTTGAATCCATGCAGTACGTTGTGTACACATACTGTTACATAGGTCCTCCTGAAAGAGCTACTTATGAATCATCAACAATCCTGGCGGCTATCCGCCCACGAGCCTAGAAACGGATCCCGAAGACATTCCTGGATGCGAGGTGCAGTCTTCTGTGGTCTGGTCCGTTAGGCTTTCGTTTATGATTGGCTGAGATTGCTGGAGCCTTTTCCGGACTCTGTGACACAAAGACTTTCTTTGTGTAATAATGACAACGAGCGGGCACAGACTCCCAAGCATTCACTCCAACCGTTTACTGTTTGTACATCATTGCGGGATCCACCGGGTACCCTTGAAGATTGAATCGAGGATCGTAAGCGGTAGGATTTACACCGATGTTGTGTGATTGCAAGTGGGCTTGCTGCTGTGCAGAGGGATGACCAACGATCTGTGCATGGGCTTGCGACATGACTGGTTCATATGGCCCTGGCGTTGCAGAATTGCTCCGGGGAATAGATCCGGAGGAATGCGATGAGCTGTGCGTGGAGTTATAGATTGACATATCTTCAATATGTGATGCTGAGGTGGGAACTAGAGGTTGCTGGCTCGTACTGTATGGGAGCTGGGCGCCGGTCTGTCCCGCCATCCTACGAAGCAACTCGGTTGACGGATATGTTGGGAGTGCGGTGGAAGGGAGCGCTGAGAATTCATCGCCTGCATTCGAAGGTACCATGGAGGTACCACCAAGGCCGATCGACGAGGGAGGATGCGACTGGGACAGGTTTAGGGACCGAGGGAGAGGTAGGTTTGGCAATACCTCCTGCAGCTTGACGAGAAGCAGAGGCAGATAACGGGATTGCCCACCGCGCAGTGTTTGGATCAGTGTTAGAAATCGAGATACATAATCTCGAGGACCCAGAGCCAAAGCATCTGGCGAGAACGACGTGCAAGAGACCGCGTCAGTCAGGCAGCAAGCAATATCGAACAGCTTTTCGATCTGCAACAATGTTAGCCCAAGACTCGTATCCAAAGCGTTGTCAAGCTCGAAAAGGCAAAGAGTGTGCATGGTCGGGACCAGGGAGGCGTAGACTAGCGGACCAAGGAACGGACGTCAGAGATTGACATTGCTAGCGGTTGGGCCGTGCCCGCGCTGCATGTGGCAGGGATTCCACGATCGGAACGGGCTGGGGTCCGAACGCGCAGAAGGTGGAATGCAGGAGTACAAGTGGAAACGGAGAAGGAACTTACCAGACCAGCGCCGTGGACCTCCATGGCTGGCTGCGAGAATTGGTGCGTCATGGTCAGAAGATCCTTGGAAATCTTGATTGGGAAATTGAAGTTCATGGAACTGTCTTGACTGACAGCGCTCATCGGAATGTCGCGGACTCGCAGTTGCCAGACCATTGCTTGAAGCCAATGCTGGGTTACGCGGATCTCAACGGCCTGAGCTTCAGTACACAAGAGGTACGCTGGCACTGCCTCGGAGAGCTGCTGTTGTAATTGTGCGATCCAGGTCGCGTTTGCGCGGGTGTGCACCTGGTTCCAGATGTTTACAAAACTGTCGTCTATGATCTTATGAAGATTGATCATCAACTCCAGACCAATGGTGACTGGTCGGTCGGCAGGTACCTCGTCCAGAGATGGCGGGTTGATGATAGGGTGAAGAGTAATTGGGCGATGCTTGTGGATAGCATAGGTCCTTGGAATCTCGTTAGCTCTGGTGACAATGAAGTCCAAAGGGAATTCACCTCTCAGCTATGAATAACAACCAGTACAATACGCGTTTGCGAGAAGTATCCAGTGGGTCGTGCTTATATGAGTCTTCCTCGTGCATACCCAGCAACTGTGCTTGTGTGGTCGCCTCGCGCAGGTAGGTCCACGCCGTGTTCTCTCTTGCCAGCCCAAAGTAGCATCCATAGTACAAGTAGGAAGTGAGAACGGTATAGGGTGTTGGATTCTCTCGATAATCGTAGCCTCTCCGGACGCGAACTGACTCTTCCAGAAGGACGTGACCGAATGCAACATTGGACATCTGAGCCATGTCCTGGCGTTCGAGTACATTGGGTTGAGCCTTGTAGTTGGATTGGATCATGACGTATGAACACAGAGCTACAATCATGGAATAGGCCTCGATAGAGCGGTCCATGTTGATCACAGCTTCTTGCGCCCGCTGGCGATGTAGGACGGGCTGTGCAGGGTAGACATATTCGAAGAAGTACTCGACGCAGCTTTCAACGAGCGCGCGGGGAACCAGGCCTGGAGTGCGACAGTTCTGCGAGGACAATGGCCGTCCGTCGTGGCCCAGCTCTTGCAGGAAGCCAGAGGTGATGTGTGCATTGCGTTGGCTTTCGCGAAGTTCGGAAAGAACCTTGGCTCTGCTGCCTTTGGGGCCTTTCTTCTGGGGGATGGCATTATATGTGCATGCAAGGCCCGCGGATACGCAATTCTTGCAAGGGTTGGTACCTTCACCTATACATTTGACTTTCCTTCGATGGCAGCTGCAGCAATGTCAGTAGGGGACAAGATGGGCGAAGCGACAAGAGTATACACACCTGTCGCAGGCTCGCTTGACCGGGGCGATGGTGGTGGTGGAGGACATGGTGGTTTAGTAGGCTAGTGGACGAAAGAGTCGTCCTCCGCAGTGTTGTGGACTGCTGGGCGGGCGGATCCAGTGGAACTATGTATGTTCATACGTTACTTTGTGGTCCGAGAGATGTTTTTGCATGGTCCTTGTGTCATCATGCTGGAGAGATTCAGCGAACGCCCATTTGCACCTGATTAATCCAGGACGACGAGCAACCAAGCGTCAAAGCTCGAAGCCGCATATCAGTCCAGTGCACTAGTGACTGCCGCTGCGTTGCAGGGACAGGGCTGGTAGGACGCGAGTCCAATGACAGCCGATGGAGGCTGGGCCGACCCCCCTGGTACCAGCGCTGGGGATAGGATTCTAACTGCAGGGAAGGTCAAACGCTTACCCTCCGGATGCCTGCCAGCAAGGTTGGGCGGTCGGCTGGGCTGGAACAGGCCTGACGACGACTCCCAGGCTGACCGCTCGACGTGAGTAATGGTCGTGGATGGCACGGTTCCGTCCACCAGCGCGGCGGATGCTGTGCTAGGGCGAGCGTGTCGACCCTCGCGACGTGGTGCACACACAGCCGAAAATCATCCGCAACCATCCACCAGCCCTGGCACCTGGCACTGGGCACTGGGCACTGGCACCCTTCACCAGCAGCACCAGCGGGCGCAGTGGCAGACGCAGATGCAGATGCAGCAGCGGGCGCGCGGACGCTTTGCCCGCGGCAGGTCAACCGTGAAGTTGTGAACCCTGCGTGGCCCTGGTGCGCCTGTCGGTTGACCGCCCTCACATGCCATTTCGCTCTGCGTGCATTCTGCCCACATGCCCACAACTGTGTGTGTGTGCGCTGACTGCCCGGGCAGTATTTCTGGCTGCATATGCAAGCTTTGGTCTCTACGAGCTGCGTTTGTTCCGCCAACGACGGTCCACACTGTCCTGCGAGATCCGTCCCTTCTTACTTTTTTTTTTTCTTCGGCGCAAGCAGTCCGCTCGTTTCCCCTTTCCCAACACAATCATGTCGTTGCCCTGAACTGGCACGCCCCCATCCGCGGGCGTAACCATGAGTGGATATGCCTGCCCACCACATCGTCACCACTGTGCAGCAGATGACACCAGGAGTTACATGCAGCAGGCGGTAAGAAGCAACAGAGCGCTGCGAGCCCCGGTATCTTGCTTTCACCGTTGCGAAGCGCCTGTTCGTCTTTCGGGTACGTACATTCGACCACTTAAGGGATGACCTGGAGCGGCGGTGCGAGGGAGGAATTGCATCATCATTGGTCCCCTTCGCTTCGAGAATACAAGTCGAGCTATCGGCGCTGCTGCTGGGTGTCGCTGGTAGACAGTGATAATGGAAATGTCTATGGGGATGCTTCAAACCACTCCTGGCGCAGCGACAGACCATATATATCTGTTTGACTTCCTATTAAAGGCCCTTTTGCGGACTCAAACGTCGGCTAGGAGCAACCAGAGCCCGAGATGCTGCCGACGACGATGAACATGATGGTGATGTGGCCATGCACAGTCGAATAAGAGTGGTCCGGGAAGCGTTCCAGGCCGCAGGATGGTAAGGTGCCACAAAGGAGCGGGCTATATACGCCACACGTCACGCTTGCACGAAGCGTTACACGAGGACTATTGCAAACAGGAGCGACAGCATGGCACTCTGCATGCGCATGATGATGTATATGTGGTGTAGCAACATCGAAATCCGTAGTAATGGGTATTGTATTAATGTATGATCTGCTTGTAGTGCGTGCCACATCCTTCGTTTAACTCGAAAAAGCGCGGATCACAGGGATCAGCCTCCAAGCTCCGCGGAGGGTCATCGGTGAACGCGGGAACCGTTGACACACGCCATGCTTAAAGTATCTACAACGGCTTCGTTTCCCAGCCTACTGATCTACTTGATTCACTACATCTCCAATCCAGGACGTCCTTCTGAATCTTGCCAAGTGTCTCGCCAGAGCTGACAAGGACTTCAGGTCTGATTGGCGCGATTTCAAAAGGCAAGTAATTCTTTGAGATGACTACACATATAACTGGTCTTGGTGAGCATTTGCTTTTGTACAATCGAATCCTTCAAGATTGCTAAGCGTCTCCTCGGAGCTGGCAAGGTGTAGTACTATACAAAGATATAACGCCTGAGAATGCAAAATGCAACGCTTTCGCTCTACACCCTTTAAGAAAATTCAACGCGGCTGCCACCAGACCTAGCCTGCTTTGCTTGCGCTCTCTCTGCCCTTCTACGCCTTCTGTTCGTATCGTAATTGCTCACATCTGTTTCTGTCCCGTAAACTTGAGTGCCTTGAGGACTGCTCAGGATGCTGGGATCTACAGCAGGGATTGGGGGAGGTGGCGGCATGTCGCCGTGAGTCGGGGGCCTCATAGCTGCATTGCCGAAGTTTGGAGGGGGGCCTGGAGGTGGTGGAGGAATGTAGGGCTCCGGCATCTGCAGAGGTGCTCCTGGCTGTGACGGAGGTGGTGGCATGGCTCCATGGGCTTGCGCCATTTCCTGTGCCTGTTGTGCCTCAAGAGCCTCCGTTCTACGCCAACGGTCTCCGTCAAGCTGACTCAACGAAGACATGCTACCAGTGCGGGTCCGGCGTTGTCGTTCCCGGCGCCTGGCTTCCCTTTCCGCAGCTGCCTCCTCTTCGTTCAAGCGCCTGAGTGTGACATGGCGACCATCGTTATGCATCTTGACTTTGACTGACACGGGAGGAGAAGCAATGCTCTCGTCTCGACTGTTCCGTCTTCTTGACGGTGATCCAGAAGCTGCTGCTACCGCACCGCCGGCAAGAGCAGCGGCGCCTGCAGAATTACGGTGGCGTCGATGGGAGCGTCCGCCAGGAGATATGTAGGCTTCAGATCCAGAATCAGATATAATCGTGTTGTCTGCAGGGCGTAAGACAGACGGACCGGCGGTTGACGAGGTTAAAGTTGGTGGATGAGCGCCACTCGGCCTTGCCACTGAAGGTGTCATGCCTGATATTTCGGTTTCAGAGTAAATTGTCGATGGTGGTCCATTGTGCCTGCGAGGTGGTGCACCGTCACCAGTAAACCTCCGACGGGTGCTGTTTGCTCGGGCCATCTTCTCTTCCTCAATGTCCTGTTGCCTCAAATCTTCAATCCGAGCATCTTCTTTCCTGTTCTTGCGCTTGTTCCAGGTGTGCTTCATGAAGCCAAGTACTCCTAGAGTCATGATTCCATCTTTGACCCCGTAGCCAGTCTCTTCCCTTAGCGGGCGACCGTCATTGTGATCGTTGAAGCTTGTTCGACTGTCGAAAGAGTCGATGGATCCGCCGCTTCTTGTCGGACGATGTCCAGCACGCATTGGACTAGCACCCATGGCAGCAGCTTGAGCAGCTTCCCTTTCTTCGACGCGGCGCCAGTCCTGGTTCCTCACGGGCGAATCAGGGGCTCTGCCTTCTTCAAGACGACTCAGGTCTGTCTGGGTAACCTCAGATTGACCCAACGGTCGCCCGTAGCTGACATCACTGCCAGTCGAAGTCTCGGTATACGCACGTCGATCTTTCTTTTTGCCGAAGAGGGACTTGAGGGCAAAAATCCCTCCGGCAGCTGCGCCAGCACCGAGGAGGCGATCTCGCCAGGTGGTTTCCCTGTGCCTGCCGCCGTACTTCTCGTCACTTATATAAGATTCGGTGAACTGTGAGTCAGTAACGCGTGAGCGAGAGTGGGGACGCGAGCTCAGGACGGTGGTTTCGTCGCCATGGCGCCTACTGCGACTGCGACTACGTGATGAAGCCAATGCAGCCAGTCCAGCGCCAGCGGCACCGGCTGTTGCAAGCGCGCCAATGCCGCGTCCACCGCGACTTCTTCGGCTCCTTGTGCTTGCAGTACGCTCGGTGATGTATGTTGTGTTATCGTCAAAACCCATCTCAGGCTGATTCCTGTAAGAGAGCACGAAATAGATGATCAAGAGCAGGAATGCCCAGACTGCGAACAGTATAAACAAGACCTTCGGCGAGCCCCAGAGAGTTAGACCCAGCGGAATCTGTGCAATACCCAGAAGCAGCACAGTCCGCCCGATCCATTGATGAAGCTATTGCAATTAGCAGGCATTTGGCGGCGAAGTTCGCAGGGACATACAATAAGCTTAAGAGGTACTTTGAAGCGCTCTTTGCCCTTTTCTACGTGATGGATGATAGATCCTCCCAATACCTGCACAACGACCAGTGTATACAATGCAACTCCGATGCCATGGTGTGGGTTGGTCAGAGACCTCTCAGGACCAACAGCTTGAAAGCCTAGCACAATAATCGCGGTTGCGAGAAGTAATGTCAAGACTTGAAGCCAGATGTGAACGCGGAGCGCAAGCCGAGGATTGCGATGATAGAAGCGGGCCATAAAGATAGCTCCCGGCACAACGAAGAGGAAGGTAATAGCGGCAAGAATACCATGGGCGGTGATGAGCGGCTTGTAGCCTGCCATGTTACGAAAACGATTGCCCATGCCTGAAGCGTCAGTACATTCTTCCAGCTTGCGACAAATCGTACTGACCATTGTAGCGCATAGTGTCGAAGTTGATACCCATCAGGTTGGGCAGCAGGAACGTGTTGCGCTGCGAGTCCCATGTTCCATCACCAACATACATGGAATCGGAGGTGTACACGCTGCTCCCAGGAGCCGACAGCCCCTGGTTCGACATGGCGGTGCCTGTTCCTTGAGGTGTTCCTCAAGTTGGCGGTGGTGATGACGCAGTGAGGATTGTGTAACGGTTTGGAGTGTGAGTGTCCACGGTAATGATAATGCAGGGACTGAACTGGAGCAATGCACGCCAAAGCTAGTGGGAAAATCGGGTATCAAGAGATCGTAACGTCGTGAAAGCCGTGGAGGTAAGAATGATTGTTTGTCTTCCTCTCGCTCAGGCTGGTGATGATGTCGATGTTTGGCGCTAACGTGGGTGAACGAGCTTGTCCGGCGTTGCGGACAGCTCGGTAGAGAACGTCAGTCGGGTCGATGTCCTTGAGATGCTCGTGAATAGGAGAAGGTTCTGCAGCGCTCTCCTGCGCGCTCGCAAACGTGGTCGTGTTGCCTCAGAATTGGAGTGGCTGGACAGCGGGTAGCTGCACGACCTCACTAGCTTGGTGAGGAAGGACCCACCGAATAAACACCCCACTTGGCCCAGCAACCGGCGGGTTGATTCGCTCTAGACGACGAACCGGCCTAGAGGTGGCTGGTCTCACCCAATCATGCTGCCTCCATCTGCATCTTCAGCGACCATGGTCCCTGCAACACGTCTTCCAGGTTTCGAGTTGTGAACAGTGCTGCGCTGGCAAGTGAGGCGTCTCCAGATCTACGTCAGACCGCTTTTGCTTGCTCGCCTGGACAGCGCCGTGAACACTGAACACATTGCAGCGCCCTGTCAGCTATGAGTGTCCGCTCGGCAACTCTGAAATATTCAATTAGAACAGGGCAAGATGATCAGGAACCAGTCATTGCATAGCTGTCTAAAGGGCTATGGATCATCAGAGTCTGCGCTAATCAGCCTCGAAAACTTCCGATCAAAGCGATGCCTTTTGGATTTCTTGCATTAGGCCAAATGCCCACACAAGGTGCGCACAACGCCGCACGTGAGAAATCCGACTGATATTGCATGTGTTGTAGTTGTGTAAGAGAAAAACAGAAATAGCAGATGGTATCTCCTGAAGAAAGTTCCAAGCGCCTGTAACACCATAAGCACAATGCCCAATGCATTGCCGTCAAGAAGCGATCTGCAGACCCATGCTCATCCCTCCAGTTCCAACATATCTCTGAGCGCTTTCTCCGAGGAAGTGAGCCATCGGCCTCTCTCTTCGAGCTCGTCGCCGATACCACCACCCTCTTCCTTCCGTCGCCTTGCTTCCTTAGCTGCTGCAATTGTCCCTTGCTTTTGGGTTTCTAAAGGTTTGAGCTCACGTTCCAACTTCTCCAGCTCTTTCGTTCGGTTTGGCAATGAAGCCTGTAGCTGCGCTATCTGTGCATTCAACGCGGCCAACTCCGCTTCTCTTTCGTTGAGCAGCCTCAGTGTTTCGGGAAGGGGTAGATCAAGATCTGGGTTGTTTGACGTAGGTGTTTGATCCAGTTTCAATTGGGCGATGCTGGCTTCGATGCCTTCAATCTCCAGAGGTAGCTTTTCTAGTTGCTGCCGTCGCAGCTGTACGCCGTCATAGCGCAGAGCCAGCTCTTTTCCCTTGACTTCCAATTGTTTCAACAAATCGGCGACTTCAAGTTTGCGCTCCTTCAAGCTTGCCTTCAGTGTGAGAATCTCCGCCTCCTTTTCAACGTTCTCTGCGGCTTCGACGAGTCGAGGTGGGTCGTCAGTCAGGTTGCGCAGGAATTTCTCCTTTGTGACTTGCTCCACGTAAGAGAATCGCAGTTTACTGAAAAGCTCCTTTAATCTCGTTAGTTGAGCGCATCGTCGCGGTCCATTTGGCACGGACCTTGTAATGCTTCAGATCCGATTCCAACGCTGCAGGGTGTGTGTCGACATTCTGCTCGCTGTCGACTGACGCGGCCGAGTTGCGCTTCTTCGAAGACGGAGGAAGATCTTTTGGCTTGAGAGGTTCTGTGATGGCGATGATTTTGAGCTCGTGTTCTTGCTGCAGCTGTGCAAGAGCTGATGATGGCGTGGGCGCAGCAGTCGTAGATTTCCGCGTCGCAACCATGGTAAGTATATTGTGACCGTAAATATATTAATTTGTGGCCGTTGTAATGGAGGGTGTTTGTTTTGCTTGGTACGCGCCATTCGTAGGGCTGAACGCCGCGGCTATTGCCTGTCTCGGCCTAGGTAGGTTGAGGGTGTTCAAATCGTAAGTCATTCATTCCTGCTTCATCCTCGTCCCCACATATATCTCGCCATGCCCTTTAACATTGACGACGATGAGTATGTTGCCAAGCTGCTCACGCAAGATGCGAAGAAGACGAGTCAGACGTACGATTTGGTTGGCATAGACGCCTTCAGTTCGAAGAGGTGCGTAAGAAGCCTCTGACGATTACCGTCTCTCGATGACGACAAATGTATAATAGAGTAATCTTGAGAAACAAGATACATGGCTAACCCGAATTAAGGTCCAGGCCTGGCGCCCCAAAACCGAACACAAATTTCTTGCGACATATCATCCGCCAAACCGATAGCCACAATGCTGCCTTGCTTGCAAAGGAAGCCGAGGAGTCAAGCTCGCGTCTTAGGAGAATGAACCGCGAGCGTGAGAAGGAACGCACAGAAGCTGTCGACAGGGCTAGGAGGAATATTGAAGGTCGCTTAAGTCCGCCACTGAGGCACAAAGACTCGCGAAAATGTCATTCGAGGCGGAGAGCAGACAATGACGGTGAGCGCGACCGCGGAAGAGGTAGCGAACGGGGTCGAAGACACGACTTTTCAAGGTCCAGGTCCACAGGGCACAGGGACAAAAGCAGGGAAAGGTCTGGCCGTAAGAGACGTCATGAAGATAACGACGAGGATCGGACATTACACAGCTCGAGCCGGTCAAAACACCACCATAAGAGTAGCCATCGCCGCCATCATGGTAGAGAGGAGCAGAGTAGTGGTGGATCCCACTATCGAAGTCGAAGAACCCAAAGGGCGTACTCACACTCGCTATCTCAATCACGGTCGAGATCTCCTAAACACAAGACGTATCGCAAACACGACCGATCCCGTTCGCCCCGACACTCACCACACCACGACCGAGTCTCTCACAAGAGCAGGCGACGCTCAATGACCCCGGGCTCTGATTCAGACCCTCTCGAGGCCCTCGTTGGCCCACTCCCTCCACCACCTGAACCAACTGTTCGCTCGCGTGGTCGAGGCGCACTCAAGGCGAATTCTTTGGGCATTGAATCTCGCTTTTCCGCCAGCTACGATCCATCTGTAGACGTGAGACCAGGCTCGGACGCCGAGGATGATTGGGATGAAGCAATCGAAGCAATGCGGGATCGGCAAAAGTGGAAGCAACAAGGTGCAGATCGACTGCGAGCTGCTGGTTTCAAAGATGAGCAGGTCAAGCGGTGGGAAAAAGGCGGCGATCCACTGGAGGATGAGGTTGTGTGGACCAAGAAAGGGCAGGATCGAGAATGGGACAGAGGGAAGATCGTTGACGATGACGGAGACGTTGCATTGAAAGCTGAATGGGGAAGGTTAAGATAAGTGCTTTTAGTAGTGATGTAAAGTTCTTCGCCAGCTCTAAGTATGAAGTGAGATGTTACGATTTTTTCTGGAGCTTTAAGATGGTGCAGTCTGAAGGAATTCGCAGCTCTCGAGATTGTCACACATTTAGTTGCTCTCGTCAAATTCCTCTCTTTCTCATCATTGGCTCCTTCGAAAGCGCTAAGCGTCCTGTCGGAGCTGGCGGAGTTCTATCTCTCAAGCTCGGTATCCACATCGTACCCTACAACTTCATACCCAGGACTTTGTGCACCCTAAGTGCTTGTCGTATACTCAAATCCAGCATGATCTCCTCACTTCCACCAGGAATAGCATACGCCCTGACATCCCTGTACAATCGCTCAACCTTCGCACCTTGCCCACCACGACTGTAACTGAGGCCGCCGAAAATCTGGCTAGCTTCTCTAGCACAGAATTCGAACGTTGTGGTACTCTGCGCCTTCAAACTGGCAATAGCGCCACCGAGCTTCAACATGGCTTCTGTCTCGCCCATGAGTTGACACTGGTAGACTAGGTTTTCGAGCCAGTTGTAGCTGGCCTCGATCTGCCGCGCCATATGTGCCAGTTTGAGACGAATGACGGGGTGGTCGATGAGCTTTTTGCCAAATGTCTTGCGCTTGTGTGCGTACTTGACGCTCTCCTCGTAGCAGACACGTGCAAAGCGGATAGACTGAATGACGATGCCGATGCGCTCGTGGTTGAAGTTTGTCATGACGACCTTGAAGCCCTGGTTCTCCTTGCCAATAAGGTTCTCAACGGGAACCTTGACATCTTCGAATGTGATGTATGTTGTTCCAGATGACCACACACCTTGACAGTCCATTCGGCGGGTTGAAACACCACCTGCCGAGCGCTCGATGAGCAGGACAGAAACACCGTTCATGCCCTTATCGGAGGTACGGACGGCCGTAGTGAAGTAGTCAGACCAGACACCGTTCGTGATCCACTTCTTCTCGCCGTTGACGATGTAGTGTTTCCCGTCCTCGGACAGCTTGGCCTCACATGTCAACCCTGCGACGTCGCTACCAGCGTCAGGCTCGGTGATGGCAAGGCAAATACGCTTGTCACCGTTAAGAAGCCCAGGTCCAATACGCTTGATCAGTTCTGGCTTCGCAAACTTGAAGACTGGTGGTCCACCAATGCCGTAGCCACCAATGAGGTTCCAGACAAGGCCCCCACTACCAGTTCGAGACAGCTCATCAGTGAGAATCATCTCGTGGAAGTGATCCCACTTCTCAGGAGGCACACTGGCGACCCGCTTGTCGGTGTATTGTGCCGGGTAGTGGATCCCAAGCAGACCAGCCAAGTAACCACGCTCACCCATCTCCTTGTAGATCTCATCCGGCACCTTCTTTGCCTCGTCCCACTCGGTAACGTTGGGCATGATCTTCTCCTCAACCCATGCGCGCACTTCCTCACGCAAAGCTACGTGAGTCTCGTTGTAATACTGCAAATGGTCAGTCAGCTGTTGCACACCGAATATAGATGGACTCTTACTGGGCTGTGGTAAGTCTGGTACCAGGAGGGGTCGGCGTAGGGGACGAGATCGCCATAAGAATCGAACGGCTCGGCCGCCTCAGCTGCATCCGCACCTGGCTGAGGTGCAACGGCGCCTGAGACAGCCTCAGGCTTGACAACCTCCTTCTTCTGGGCCGGTGGAGTCGCTGGGGGAGTAGGGGGCGCGGCCTTTGTATCTAGCGACCCTACTTGAAGTTGCTTCTGGTACTTCTTCAGGATGCTCTCGTTGTGGTACTTCCAGAATTGCTTCGACGCATCCTTGCCAGCAACACGGGTGAGGACTGCCTATTGTTAGTATGATTTCTCTGTACAAAATATTGCGCATACTCTTCTTGCCTCCCGGATGCTCATCCGCAAACTTAGTGAGGTCGTATACATCTTCGTCGACGATGATATAGAGGTCGTCCGCTGTCTTGTGCGCCGCAACATCGGCGGTAGAGAAACGCTTCGACATTCTAATGGCCAAAGGAAAGGTAAATGCTGAGAGTGATGGTATGGTACAGGAAGGAGAAACGATCACAGGACAAAGCCACGCCGAGATAGTCTGTCTATAAACGAGCAACAACCGACCTCTTTCACATGCAACGCCAGCTCTCCGCGCCAAGAAGTCTGGGGCCGCACACGAGAGTAGCCGAATCTGGCGTATTCCGGGGTAAACCCGCGATCTCGTGAGTGCAATAGAGGCGCTGCTATTGGCCGAACGCCTGCCTGAGCAGCTGACCTGCTATTTGAGGTGAGACGTGGTTGACGTCAAGCTGAGCATGTGCCGAGGCTCCGTGTCAAATTGTTCACGGACCAGTTTTGCACATTCACAAGCCGAACGCTGACAATCAGCTGCTGAAAGACACATCGGATCTGTGGAGCCGGATTTTGATAATTTATGAGTTTGCTGTCTTCCTATTCCAAGACACTTGAATTAGTGATGCGAAAGCGATGGAAATTATAGGTAGTTCCCCGATGCATCGGATTGGTCTCTTTGCTCAAACTGTCGTCATGATTTCGCAGCCGTGATCAGCCCTCGCTTCTAACATCTACAATACACAGCCCACGCCCATTAACAACATTGTTTAATATGCCAGGAGAGGTAAGAGTAAAGAAGTCCTCGGAGATTACATCTCCAAGCGGGCCTCAGAGCGATGGCATGGAACGCATCCCCGCCATCGTAGATCTGTCAGACCAGATTTGCGGAACTGGTGGGTATTTGATATGCGTTCCTAGGGATGGATGTACTGATTTTGTAGTAATGCTTGCGAAGCCACACAGTGCCAGTGCTATTCACCATCATGGCGAAGAAGGTATGTCCTTGCTTCGTTGCAGTGAAATGCGTCCAACTTACTGCATGATCGCGCTCAACTCCCAATAAAATATGATCTGATACACACACAGACACTATAGTCTATGCAGTCAGTGGCCGAGGAGCTATCGTGAGCGAGAGCGGAAAGAAGAGGCAAGAGCTGGCTCCTGGCGACTTTGCTCTGATTCCAGCATTTGTAGGCGCCCATCGAAAGTGCTTTAACACAGCTAACATTGGTAGGCCGAGCATCAAGAAGTTAATGATGGCGATGAAGAGGTGAAATGGATCATTACGAGGGGTGGAAGGACGCCCATCGTGCACAATCTCGATGGCTGGGGCAAGACTGACCCAGAGAAGGTACAGGGCGCTTACTGATTTGTTAATTGACGAGTAATATTCATATGAGAGGTGGAAGAGGAAGAAGAGAAGAGAGGAGGCTGCCAATTGCATATCTTCAATTATATCATCACGAATCTTGACTGAACTCTTCAAAGGCACCAAAAGTCTGCTCAAGCTAATAATATGCTTTATTTTGTTGGCCGAAACTGGGTATCGAAAAGATTCGTATATACGGCCGAATGCGCCTGACAGCGGGGTTCCTAGGTAATCACAAAAGACTCGCGAGACTCCTCACATGTCTCGGCCTGTGAATGAGCGGCTCATGGCCCTGTTTCCTTCTTCATCACAACGTTCTCCATGAACTCTTTGACCTGTGCATTCGCGCCGCCCAGATCGGATTTCGGAAGCGCAGTCACAGTCAAGCCTTGAAGGGACCGTGCTCTGCTTACTGTGAACTGGTCAGTATGGGTTGCAGAAACTCAGTAGAAGTTCGCCTACAAGCAACATAGATCTGGCTCTGCTCAAAGGCCCTTGCCAAGTCGACTTTGACGCGATCAAGCGTCATGCCCTGGAGCATCGTAAGTACGTATATGCTTGAAATCGAGGATCTTACAAACCTGGGATTTATGTACAGTGATAGCATAACCAGCAGCGAGCGGAATCTGCGTCCTTGAGAGTAAACACCACGGTTCATCGTTTCCAAGCACATTTACAGTGCAGTCGGCAAAGATTGTGCGGACGACACCATTTGTAAAGCGCACCACAGGCCAAGGCTGGCGCCCATTCGCATTCGCAAAAGCCTTGATTTGCTCTTGACGGTATATAGCATGGTCACCACGCAGGTCTCCCTCAGCGCCCTTCTTCTCCGGTCCCTTCGGCAGAGCCTTTTCGTCAAACTCCTGGAACTCAACAATCGTCCCCTGGGCTCCATTTACGAGGCCCGCAGTGGGCTCAAGATTGGCTTGGAGAACCACGCGCTGATTTTTTTTCAATTGAGCTCTCGTGTCGAAGCGGTGTTCTTTCTGTGTCGAATTGTAAGCTCCACGTCTACATATCTGACACAAAATGACCTACAAGAGCGGACAACGAGCCATCTGGCATGCGATAAGTATTTTTTTCGAGAGTTTTGTCCTCTCTGTGTTCCTCCGGCCAATAGAAATTGTCGAGGCATTTGTATACGCGGGCTATTGAGGGGATCTTGTCAGTATTCATATTGTTCACTCTCTCCACATCAACACGACGGGAATAGATCTCGATGGCGCCTTCGGTCTCTGAGTGATGATTCAAGAGGATGTTGGCATGATTCTTCAATATTACGCCATCTGTGCGTATACGATTGAGGATACTTTTCAGTTTAAAGTCGTTTTGTCTGTGGATCTGAGTAAGATTCACGTGCTTGAATTGACATTCCTGTAACAATCAGTACGCTTGATATCGAGGCGGAGGCGAGTTGTGTACCTCCCAAGCACGGCTTCGAAACGCCCACTTGTCGATGTCGTAGAAAGTATGTTCTCGACAATTCTTGTTCGTACAGCGGTATTCTTGGGGGTTATGCTCGTTATCCTTTTCCAGTTCCCAGCCGCACAAGCAGTGACTGAAGGGTTTGACAGGCGCAAGTTGGTAGAACTGTGCTTGTTAGCTATCGTAGCACTTTTAGGGTCGAATTCACTGACGTCGCCGGTCACAATCAACTGTAAGCCGCCAAAAGCGCCTCCGCCGTACTTATCCCCCCTCGAATGTTTGAGAATCTTGTTGAGACGCTCAAACATGAGATTTTCGATCATGCTGATCTCGTCAATAACAAGAACGTCGGTCTCATCGAACTTCTTCCAGCTCTTATCACCAAGGGAGTTGTCCATCAGCTTTTCGATGCGTCTCTTCATACTGTCTGGTGTCCAACCGGCAAAATTCCAGGTCGTTTGACCACCAACATTGAGAGCAGCAAGGTTGGTGGGGGCCACGATTTTGACATTCTTTCCCTGTTGCTGCAGCCGCTTAACAAAGGCTTTGAGGATCGTGCTTTTGCCACAACCTGCAGACCCAGTATAGAAGACATTATGGCCTTGCAAGATCAGATCAACCACATGTTGTTGCTCGGGAACGAGCGGAGGCCCGTCGTCCACAACGTCTTCGCTCAGTCTAACGAAATTGCGATTAATATCGAGCGAGTGGTTTTGTGGCGATGATGGCTTCAGTGGCGACGACGGGGTCACGGACGATGAAGGATTCAGAGATGATGGAGACTTCAACGTCTCGTGCCTGACTTCATTGGATCGATAGCCCGAGTCGAAAGACCTTTGAGCTGTCGTTTTGACACGTGGAGGATATGGGAGAGGTTCGACGTATTTGTAGTTGTCCTGCATCCAGGCCACCGCCTCCTCATACGTCTTGAACTTTTTGTGTTTTGCGCCCTTGAAGCCATTGATCTCTCTTTCGGCGGAAGGCCAGTCTGTGTATAGGCCCGGGTGGTGCCCAAGAGCGACAGCATAATACCGTTGCTTCTGTGGTCTGACATCGGTTGCCTCTGCGAGCATTTTGGAAAGCTCCTGTCTTGAGAATCCGTCGTAATTCACGGGGCCGGTTCGCTTTTCAGTCTCGCGGCGTTTCGAAGGCATTGGTAGTGTATTGCTCGTTATTATCTTCTGGCGCTTCTTCACAGGTTCGGGGCTGGGCGAAAGCTCGAGTGGCGCGTGTTGGGTGCCGGGCAGTGGACCAGAGGTATGCACGGATTGTTTGGCCAACATCTGTTTATTCACAGATGACATAGCCTTAGCCTTAGCCATGATTTTAGATTGAATGTTGGCTGACTGAGCTGGACGCTGTGCGGTCAACGCTGGCGAACCCTGATTGTTGAAATTCGGTACCAACGAATTGCTTGGCCCTGCAGGATTCCGTGTTTCAAGGCGTTGTACATATTGGGCTGCGCCTGGGAGATATGGGTACCCTCGAAGCGCAATCCCGGATTGTGTTGCTTGATGGCTGTGGTGGTAGATGTCTGTCTGACTTAGCCCATGCTCATGTGGTATGGGCTCCCGTCCCGTAAGTCTACTGTGCCCAGAATGACTAATATCATTTCTCCTGTCTTTCAGAGCCTCATACTGAATCCAACGCAACGTATCTGACGTGGGCACAGGCCTAGATTCAAACGCTTGACCTTGGTGAGCATAATGTCCAACATAGGTTGAAGGATGGCAAATCCCCTGGTACTCTCTGGGAGTCCTAGAAGCTGCATCGTTGCTCGGGGCCCACTGGGAAGCAGGACTCAGTGTGGACTGTACATTCTGAGGAAACGGTACAGCGTTCGGGGGATACGGTTGGTATGCAGGTGGCAGGCTCAGTGCGAGAGTCGATGGATGTGGAGCTACGGGTGGAACTAGGTGACTCGGGTCAATCGACACTCCGCCATGGGTCAAATTACTCGAAGCTTACAGCCAGAATGGTAGGCGTGTATTCGACGGTGCGCGTCTTCATACGAAGTCATTGCACACAACAATGCTCATGAAACAACATAAAGCGCTAGTCGACTATTATACAAGATCTGGTAATTATATTTGCCAAATTGGGCCCTTAAGCCCGCAGATGGTCAGCACGATGTGCAAGTAAGGGACGCATCCCGTCGCGTTGTCCTAACGCGTGAGACGCGTGGGATACACGCTAGTTTAGATCCCGTGTGAAGTGGGGCTACCAGCATACAAAGACATTCAGTAAAGTCGAAGCATAATGGAACTGCAGCCGGAAAACTCATGAAACGAAGAACACACTTGCGCTACAATGGCGTTGATCTGATCACTTTGGCTACCTCGCCATCTGGCATTAGGATGATCTATCGGAGCCGGTAAAAGTACAGTATGGGCTTATCATTCTACGGGGTATCACATCTCCTCGCTTGACTTCAAGGGCACTGATTCAGACTCCTCGGTCTTGATCCTCTTCCCTCCTGCTTTAAATCGTCCATGTCCTAGCCAGCCTTGTTTTGCCGTGATGGGTTGCATGAAACCGTCGATGTGCACGCCCCCGAAAGTCCTCTCTTCGTTCTCAGAGTCGTTGGTCCGAGGGTCGTAACCGTGATTCCTCATGCAGTGCTCAATAACACGGTATGCCACTCTGAACTTCTGGTAGTGTCCATAGCAATCGGGATGTGGACAGTGCACCGCACCAGCTTGCCAGTACGGTCTCTTAGCGGGGCGAATGGCTCCCGCGATTGAAGGTGGCGCTGGGATGATCGACGGCGTGTACTGTATCGATTCTGATACAGGTCCGGTAGCAAGATCTTCGTGCAAGGGTCTGAAGGACATGCTTTCTCCAAACAACGATGCGCAACGTTGTGCTGTCCGCGCAAGAGCTTTCTTGTCCCAGCCTTTCACAGCTGCGATTCCAAGAACCTCACTCCAATCCATGAGGCCTGCCCGCGACCAATCGCGTGTATTCGAATTATCATCTTCGTCCGCTGTGCTTAGCGATCCGTTCCGCTTCCTACGCAATGCAGGGCTCTGAGAAGAGACTGAGGCAGGCGATTCCCTGCCATCAAATCGTGCGTCATATTCCGAAGCCGAATCACTGTCTTCCGGCCTTTCCGTCAATTTCGGCGTCCTTGAAGAAGCTTGACCGCCATGACTGGAACCTGGGCGCGATGACTGTCGTGTTGCTGGCTTGCTCCGAGGCACGCTTTTCACTCGAGATTGGGGACGAGATATGGAATCTCGCTCTGTGATCTCACCGTCTGTTGTAAACTCACTCTGAGATGAGTTCTCACCAAAGCCGCCACGACCAAAATGGTTGAGTCGGGTACGCTGTATACCTAGTGCTAGTTCATCCAGCCTCGTGAGCATG
Source organism: Curvularia kusanoi (assembly GCA_011058905.1). Classification (NCBI taxonomy): domain Eukaryota; kingdom Fungi; phylum Ascomycota; class Dothideomycetes; order Pleosporales; family Pleosporaceae; genus Curvularia; species Curvularia kusanoi. The sequence goes on from SWKU01000008.1 coordinate 237,758, forward strand.
AATGCAATCGTTGATTGCATCAGCGCTCGTGCTTTCGCGTCATCTGCTAGAATCGTCGGCTTGATGTCTGATTCCACTTGAGGCTTTCTCCCGGGCTTCCCGCCTGTGGCTTCATGATCACTACTGTTCTGAAGGTTGATGGTGGGATGTGCACTCTTTGATCGAGATCTTGTATGTGCTCGTGTGTACTTCGCTGATCCGGAGCGACGGCCATCTTGCCATTCTTTCGAGTTCCAGTTGTCCTTTGCCAAACGCAAGAAGAGTCCCAGCATCTCATCGTTCAACTCCTCTGCTGCGTTGTACGCTCTACTATTTCCAATAACCCACTCGCCGTCTTCGGGGACCACTGCTGCCCGCCTGAAACCGTCTTTCAGAGTAAAGAGTGATGATGGAGGTAACGGCCAGGCCGTCCAATCCTTCGTGGGGACAAGCTCTGTTTGGTCCTGCCCAACGTCGTCTGTGTATTGCAACTCTTGTCCCTGCTTTGACCAAGTGTCCTTGTTCTGCCACCCTTTGAGCGTCGGTAATGCGTCCGTCGGCTTTCGCACTCGACGCTTCAGGGCATGCGCATCATAGAGATGGGCAGCAAGGTCAGTATCTTCGAAATGCTGGAGGGACTCGGCGATTTGGCGGTCCGCTGCCGTATAGCCCTTCCACGTCTGCGGTGGGCCCGCAAAACGATTGGATCGTTTCGGTTCTTCCTCATCAGACTCTTCGCTGTCTGCATCATTTCCAGCTGGTTCATGGTCTACGTCTTCCGTCGCCGTTGCGCGTATGTTGATCGCATCATTTGTGGTCTGCGCGCTCGGAGGACTTCGCAGGTTTGTATGGGTAGGCGATTGTGCGACTGATGGAGGAGAATTGTCGGTCCCAGAGTCATACTCGGACTCGGTCGGCGGTGCGCTGCTGTCACCACCAAACAACGACATCTAGGTTGCTAAAGATGTCGAATATCGGTGGATTGTGTCTTATGGTTGTTGTGCGGTTTCGCTCGTCCATGGCTCGGCGCAGGTGGAAGTGATGGGGAACTTTTGTGTGGGGTATTCACCAAAACGCGAACGCGAAAGCACGTGCGCAACCTTATGTGTGATAAGCTTTTGCTCCACCACTTCTCGGAGAATACAATTTCCAAAATGACATGCACCTTGCTTGCTGGCAGAAACAAGTCATGCGGAAATAACCAGCCACCATTTCCTCGATGAAGCGTATCCCGTCCAGCTTGCCGCCGTTAGCGCATCTACGTCATTGGCCATGACCACGCGGCATGCCTCAGCCTGCATTGCATATCTTGCACTTGACCCTGATAATCTTTGAATCGCTACTGAGCAGGGGACTGCTGAGAGATATCGACATGCACTCGTGCCCTCTTACACAGCCTAATCTTCAAGCAAAACAATATGAACGACCCAGGCCTCGATAAATCTGCGTCTCAGGCGGCCGAAGATATTGAAGCGAACAAGACACAGTATGAGCAGGACAAGGAGCAGGCCGAAGCAGAGGAGCAAGAATTTCTAAAACCAGGGTACGCATATTGACAGGCTTTGGGCTACGGAAGATGCTGATGTTTGCAGACGCTGGTGGTTCGCATCTACGGCGTGTCCTCTCATAGCGGGCACTTTCGGCCCTATGGCCAATGCATTCAGCATCTGCGCCCTCCCTAATAAATGGAGAGTCTATATTCCGTCTGGAAGTGACGAAGGCCATGGTTTTACAGTCGAAGATCCAAAATGGCTAATCGCCATCAACTCCGTGTCATTGGTATTTGCCCTGGCTGCCAATATGTTCCTCTTACTCAACATGGCTCGGAGAGTGTCTTTCGCGATTGCACAACCGATCACTGTAGTAGGCTTCTACACAGCATCTCTGCTCCTGATGGCCCTGGTAGGTGTCGCGTCATCGTCCGTCTTCCGCATCGAGCCGAGAAACGAACATGCACTGAGCCAGGCCTATTACTATGGGATGATAGCGTCTGGATTATACTTCATCATCGCTTCGCTGATGTTGCTTACAATCTACGGTGCCTACAAGGGTCGTTATCCAAAGGACTTTCGATTGTCTTCTAGTCAAAGGACCCTGATGTTGCAAACTATCGGCTTTATGTTTTACCTTCTTCTCGGGGCACTCATGTTTGCAGAGATAGAGGGTTGGGACTTCCTGGATGGCGTATTTTACGCTGATTTCACTTTGCTGACGGTTGGTATGGGTGGCGAGTTCGTTCCCATAACTCACGCAGGCCGTTCGCTGTTATTCCCGTACGCTATTGGTGGTCTCGTTGTTGTTGGTCTGGTCATTGGCTCCATACGATCGCTGATTCTCGAGCACGGGAAGAAAAAGATGTCCGCACGCTTCACAGAACTCAAAAGAGAAAGGGTTCTGGCCTCTTACAACGAAGCCCGAAGGACTATCACCCTTGGCTTGTTTTCAAAGATGGAATTCCATAAGGGCTTATCTGAAACCCAGAAAAGAGAACAAGAATTCCGTATCATGAGGAAGATTCAAAAGATCTCTGAAAGGAATAGGAGGTACACGTCGCTCGCCCTCTCGACCACTGCTGCCTTGCTCTTGTGGTTTCTTGGTTCACTCGTCTTCATGTTTTCTGAGAAGCCTCAGGGATGGTCCTACTTTTCGGCTATGTACTTTTCATACACCTCGCTGCTCACGATCGGCTATGGCGACCTTGTTCCACAGTCAAACGCTGGAAAGGCCTTTTTTGTTTTCTGGAGTTTACTCGCCGTTCCAACGCTCACCATCCTCATTAGTAATATGGGGGACACGATCATCAAAGAGTTCAAAGATTTCACAATTTGGATCGGCTCCCTAACGGTCTTACCAGATGAAGGAGGCCTTATGTCTACGCTGAAGATCGGCGCGAAGAGGATGCGAAAGGTCTACAAGCAAGACTCGCAAGATGCGGATCATGGAGCATCACTGAGGCATATGATGGATAGACTCCGAAAACACATGGAGGAGGAAGAACTGGGACTTGCTGAAGAAGCTGGCGAACGCGGTGATAAGCTTATGCGCGATATTCACTTCTACCACTTCGTTCTCTCAAAAGAGATACGGCAACTGATGAAAGACGTTGACGCATCGCCTCCTCGCGAGTACAGCTACTCAGAATGGGGATACTACCTGCGTCTCCTCGGTCAAGATGAGAACGATCCTTCAGCCCACCGCAGAGCTCGTGTGCACCACGAGCACGGCAATGACTCATCACCAGATCTTGGTACCGCAGATGATGGCGATAAGCAGATGTGGAGCTGGCTCGGCATTCGAAGCCCACTCATGGGGAATTCAAGCGAAGCGCAATGGCTTCTCCGACGACTCTCTGCTCTTCTCGAAAAAGAGATGCGGAAAATGAGCAATCCAGATCCTAATAAGAGAAGAGCACCTCCACCGATTTCTATGGATGAGCTTAGGCATAGCAAGCGGGATGCAGAGACAAATGGCAACAGTGGTGAGTCGTCTGCGAGAACGTTTGATTCTGCGGAGGCACGACGTCGAGCGCGCAAGGGCGTCGATCCTTGATATTTGTGAATGCTGCAAACGCATTTCAATCACATCAAGAAGCAATGGATTGTGACTATATAGAAGGCATGTACCCAGTAGCAAGTCAGTCAATTATACATTACCTTTAACGCGATCAACACTATGGGATCATCATACAACAATGATACCAGAGAACTCCCAGTCATTTGGCTCTTGCCACCAGCTGCCCTCCTACCCTCGAGACACTCCGTTCCAATACACCTAGCTCCTATAGCCGTCAGCGCAACATTGATAGCTCTCATCATCCTCACGCTTATCATCGTATACCAAAAAAAGCCCCGTTCAAATAAGGCAGCGCAAGAGGCCGCAAGGCTCACCTCATTGAAGAAGAGCATCCGAATCGTGCGCCAACCCAGTCCACCGCCCGCTCCGCGTCGAATGAACGCCTGTTCCCAGAACTCCTCGGTCAACGCCCCTCCAGCCCAAGACTACCACAACTACCTGAGAGAAAGCATTCCAGAGCCTTTCTGGAATAACAGCGCTGCTAGGAGATCCTCCACGCCAAGAGGCTGTAACATCCCTTCTTATTATCAGAATGCTGAAGGTACTAATGACGATATGAATGCCTTTGAAGCTCATGGTGAAAACCCTGAGCCCATCCGCACTGCAGCAAGCTCGGTGTACAGTGTGCACATTGAACCGGCACCCCTGGCGTGTGATCAGAACCCCAATTACAACACAGAGAACAGTGGAGCATTTACGCGGCTACCGTCTTGGATATAGAACACTAAGAGCTGTGCAACTGAGCACAACCAAACTGGACGTTAGTTGAGACATGACAATGAAAGGAAGGGACGAGCTGGTATGTGGTAGGTAAGGAGGTAGCTTCTCGGCACATGGTTTCGGAACGGTCATCTCACATGGTCAAATCGATGTTTATATGTTCAGATTCAAGAATGAGGGTGTAGGTTTATCAGGTGCTTGAGTCAATGATACTAGTAGTAGATCATTGTACAACTTGCACAACTTGTACAACAAAACATGACTTCGTCAATGTGTGCATATTTGAGCTGATGTACATCATCTACGGAGTCAACCAGGGCAGAATATGGCCCTCAACACAAACCCAGGGAGCCAGCAGCACGGGTAGTAAATGTGTCCGTCCAGAAGGCCGCGCTTCCGTGGCGGCTTTTCACGTCCATGATCATCTTCGCTTCGTGTGGCTGCAGACGAAGTGGAACAAGACGTACAGGATGATTGAAAGGAGTTGGTACTGCCAGACTACGATGAGCCAGACTCAACGCTGGGTCCGCTGCGATAGCTACCATCGGTCATGGCTTCCGAATAGTGACCGTCATGACCAAGGTGCAAAGCAGGCAGAGGCTGCGCCGACGGGACCATCTCGTTCTCTGTGTTTGTAAGAGCAACGTCGTGGTGGGGACCGTGCTTCGCCGTACGAATTCGAGACGCGAAGTCCAACTTGTCAGACGTTCCATCGGTCATGCCATGGCCACGAGCTACATCGTCAGTATGCTGCTTTACGCGTTATAGTAGCGGTCTGACGCACTCGTTCCGACGTTTTCGTTTTGGCCGTGATGGCCATGACGACTTTCGTGTTCGTGATAGACATCGCGACGACCATCACCATCGGCGTCAGGCAGGGCGGTCTGATACTCAAGCAATTTAAGAAGGCGGTAGAGCAGCACAGCAAGTACAGCTCCAAGAAGTGGCCCTACCCAGTAGATCCAATGGTAGCCATCAAAGCGTTTGGTAGCGACGTCAGGACCAAAAGAGCGTGCTGGGTTGAGGGATCCGCCAGTGTAGAGCACGCCTGCTCTCGTCAGTAGAGCACACCCAAGATTCACAACAACTTAGAATCCTTACCGGCTAGCTCAGCCACGAAGAGAGTCAGGCCGATACCGACAGGCGCGAGGAAGGTGGATCGATGCTTCTCGGCTGCCAACATGAAAATGCAGAAGATGAGCATAGCAGTGAGAAACATCTCGATGAACACGCCACGGCTGATGGAAGTTCCAGCACCAAGGCGTGTACGAACAGTGAGCGGGCCTGGAAAAGTTGCGGAAACGACACCAGCAGCGGCCATGGCACCTAGCAGCTGTGCGATGACGAGAAGTGCAGCGGTGACCAGAGGTAGAGCACCGATCAGGGCCATTGCGAAAGTGACCTTCACAATCGGTCAGCTAAGAGTAGATTGGTTACAGAAAATGAGGGCATGGATCATTGTGCAACCAAGATATTCAGTCAACGACTTACCGCAGGATTGAAGAGCCCTCCGCTGACGCGAAAGAAGATCCAGACATTGACTGCTAAGGAGAATCCAAAAGCCAAGGAAATGTACATTAGTGATTGGATGTCCATAGGTCGGCTGCCGAGAAGGTTGTTTGCAGTCTGCGTTGCCGCAAAGGCAAAGAAGAGGAACAAAAAGGTGCCGATGAACTCGCCCAAGAAGGCAATAAGCAGATGGCGAGACCTGTTTGGAAGCCATCCCAGCGCCCGCGCCTCACTAGGACGATTCGGATCTTCGGTGTATGTCGTCTTCATTTTCGTAAAGACGCTGAGGCTTTCCGCCGCTTGGAGAGTGTGGTAGTGCGATGTTCATAACTGTAGCTTCGCTGGGAGGATACTAATAGGTGGGATGTAAAGCTGGAGAGAACGTTTGGAACAGCAACCGCTCTGCTGGTCAGACAGGTGATGCGAGGCTCAGGTGATGTTCGAGGAGATATAAGACTAGGACAATGGTAGAAATACCAGGACACTGGTCAAGGTGTTGAAAGGGAATGCGCAAGGTAAGCTGTGAGATGTTGTAAGATGAATGAAACGGAGGGAACGAAGAAGCCACGCCGTCAACAGGAACGCTTGTCCATGTGGAAGTCACGAAGAGATCGAGCATGGCATGGCGCGCATCGACTGAACAGTGGAAAGGTGCGAGGCTTGGTTAGCAGAAAGGCTCTTGCCCTTTTGGGAAGTATGGGAATGTGCTGTCGAGTCTGCCATTTTCAGCAGAGACAAGTTGATCAAGTTCAGACAGTGCCGCTCTTGTGCGAGGACGCGCCCTGCGTTCAGACATACAGCAGCTTGCACAATTATATGTTTCACCTGTGATATGGGGGAAGTCGAAGGGGCCAAGAGCAGTAGACGCACAGGCAGGCCAAATTGGGCGGGTGCTGCTTTGGTGCAGTGCGGCCCGACGCCTCGTCAGGGTCGCCAGTTAGGGCTGCGTCTGGATACGGCGGAAGCCATCGCGAGCGCGCGGCCAACGTGGGCACGACAGGCCGTTCTTTGCTTGGTCGGCTGTTAGTCCCCTCTCGCACGTCCTTGCATAGCGAGATATTCTGCGCTACGACCTGTACCTGTACCTCCGTACGCCTTTCGCTTTTGTGCTCCTCTCGTTGTTGCTGCTGTGTTGTCACGCCATCCCACTTGCCCCAGCGAATCCGTGCCTTCCCCGCAAGCCTCGTAATCAGTCGTCATTGACCACTATCACGAGCCGCTGAAATCACTCACGGCGCGCCTCAGCACACACGCCGGATGCCGTGAATCACCACAGAGCCCAGCATACCTTGCTGCTCTTCCCTAAATTCCTTTGCGCCTTCCATCTGATCCTGCCGCCCGTCGCCAGCATGCCCCGCCCGCTGCGGCTCCTCGTTTCGCTGACTACGACCTTGCTCGCCGTCACCCTCCTCCTCTACTTCACTCTGGGCAGTGCGCAGCACGAGCAGAAGCTTGAAGGAGCGTCACGTGCGCGAGAGCAGTCCAGCGTCAACGCCCTCTTCTCCTTCACGTCGCCTGGCTCGCTGTTTCCTCCGTCTGCCATCATAAGTCTCACAGACGACAACTCTACCTTCTTTCTGGCCCGCCCTGCAGCGTTTGGGCCCGATCTTCCAAGTGATGGCTTGAGTGGTCCGCTGTGGATTGGCAGCGGCTTCGGTGACGACGCCTTGAGCAGAGGCGAGCTGGGCTGCAGTGATATACCTGGTTGGGATGGGGGCAGCGAGGCACTCACACACGCTCTGAAGCCAGCCTCTGCAGCTAAGAGCCGGAGGACTGGCCCTCTGGCCGAGAAGAAGGACACGCCCCGGCGAGCAGCTTTAGAGGAAGACCTGGGCCCCAGGCTCGCGGACGATGGGACCGACGATCATCTCCATCAAGCCCTCGAGCAAGGCACGCGACAACCATCACATCACGCGGATATTCAGTCACTGCAAGAGAGCGCTGAGATTGCAGGGAAAGTCGTGCTGCTCAAGCGAGGAGGGTGTGGCTTCCTAGCCAAGGTCGAATGGGCACAGCGGCGTGGTGGTGTCGCTGTGATAGTGGGAGACGATGTCCGTGGAGGTGGTCTGATTCGGATGTATGCTAGGGGCGACACATCCAATGTCTCCATCCCATCATTGTTCACCTCGCATACCACTGCGCATCTGCTCTCGTCCCTTCTGCCATCTGGGAAGACGTTATCAGGCGGAGTCCCGTCCACACAGAAAGACAAGTCCACTCCTGCCGGAACACCAGCGAGTGCCACACCCAGTTTCTCGGCTGCCGGTCATAGCGGCCCTCTTGCATCTCCCGAGGCCACGTCTCGCAACAAAAGCTGGATTTACTCTTTATTGGTTGGCCTTGGGATCGCTAGTGTCGATGAGCGACCTGAGGACTTCACGATTGGCAAGGACGACTGGCGAGACCCCAAATTCCGCAATCTGCCCACGACAACTCTTCCCGCGCCATCAGTGTCTTCTCCAACATCGTCGTCATTTGCTATTGGCAACCGTGGTAGAGCAGTGACTAAATACACAGAAGCCAGTCGCGAGAAGAAGGACCGAGGGCGCTCCTTGCCTGGCTCTAGCCGGAGAAGTGTCACGTCCATTACTACCGCTAACAACCTCGAGATCGATACTTTTATTGGCAATGGACAATCCCACGAGGGTCTGTGGGTAACACTTACCCCAACAAACGTGTCCTCTAGTCCGTTCTTCGATACGCTTCTTGTCCTCGTTGTCAGCCCACTTGTAACTCTGTCTGTTGTTTATGCTCTGTTACTCCTTCGTTCTCGCATAAGACGCCGACGTTGGAGGGCTCCCAAATCAGTCGTCGAGAGGCTTCCTGTCCGGACCTATCATACTTTGGGCGATTCCTCCTCGTCGCCCTCTGCAACATCTGAAGCAGCGACACCTACTACTCCTTTGCTTCAGCATTCACCCTTTAGGCCAATATCTTCACAGTCTCACTCTTCAACCTTGCAGGCCGAACCGGAAGCGCCGGCTACATCGTCGTCCGTACAACGAACAGCGCGCGATCGTGAAGAAGAGAAACGTGAAGCCGGCTTAGCTGAATGGAGGCGGCGCTACGGTGGCCGCCAGAAAGAGTGTGTTGTCTGTCTTGAGGAGTATGTGGATGGTGTTAGCCAGGTGATGAGTCTTCCATGTGGCCATGAATTCCATGTCGATTGCATGTAAGTTACCTCGCGCAGTCATTCCTTTCCAATGCTGATATTTTCAGTACGCCCTGGCTTGTGACTCGCAGACGGACATGCCCAATATGTAAAGGCGACGTAGTGCGATCCCTATCACAGGCGTATTTGGATCGTCCAAGCTCGCCGCCTTCAGCACCTCGTCTAGCCGACGACGAAAACGTTGTGGATGCACTGCAGGTTCAAGCTGCCGAAACTCGCAACGAGTCACCTTCAGCTTCGCGCCCACTTTCAAGGTCTGCCTCCGCACCTGCCAGTGATCGCATCGAGTCGAATGATGATCTGGAGGCGAATTGGTCCAACGATGAGCGTCAATCGAATGCCGGTCGAGATATCCCTGGAAGCAGGGCGACAGAGTTGAGTACCTCGGTGCGCGATCTGAGTTCCACTGTCTCTACTGTCATCTGGCGTGGTTTGGACGCGGTAAGGTCCACTACTGGTCTTCAACGACGTCCACCACCAGAGGATGTAGACCGGGACAGATGATCGACATCACTTCTACTTAGCGAAATTTTGAATACCCGGGAATGGTAGATACCCCGCTTAGTATACATGACTTTCAATTGAAAACTGGCATACATCCGGCGTTTGCGTACCCGAATCCATTCGATCTTCAGACGAAAGCACCGGTCCCAAGTCATTGATATCTTTTTCTTTGTGTCGCAAGGTTGGACGCCGTTTCTGGTAATAGCTAATCGGACAGGAACTGGTCTGCGCTAGTGAAAACATTCCTCGGCAGCGTGGTTTCGGGTAGGTTCATCGATTCTCCCTTGACCATGCGACAAATCGCTTGCTGATCAGCAAGGAGCAATCAGCATCTATACTAATTATGTTTCGCATCACGAATCGGTCCCTCCGGTTGATTTAGCCGGCTTGTTATCCAGGAACCATTCGTTCACAAGTTGATCGAAGGACGACTGCACTCTCACTCTCTTACGCCCATAGCGGACTCGCTCTCCTTCTTCCATTTACACCGTAAAAGCCGAATGAACTACTCTAGATTGATCCAGATGTCGGCCGGGTGAAGTTGAGAGTGCTGTACCCCGCGAAGAATTCACCTGCCGTAACCTTCGCTAAAGCTTGTATTCAGCTATTCTTAGTGTCCCGTCAGATTCCCATCTCCCTTGACAACCGGCACTAGGCATTCTCCTTGGTTGTACCACGTATCGGTCATCTGCCAGTCTTGATGTTCTGAGCCATGGAATGCGGCCTCCGCTTTTCGCTGATTGCGGAAAGTTGGGATCCAATGCGCGTCGTTGTAGGAAATCAATTGGCTTGGTCCACTACAGGTGGGCTGGCTGGTCTCAAAGTAGGTTCAGGCAAAGAACCTTGGCGACACAAAAGAACGTGTATGGTGCTCGAGCGTGATGTCAAGGCAACGCATGGCTCGAGTATGAGGAAACATAAAAAGGCGTCTCCACATCTCTCGATAAGTTCGCAGCGTGGTAGCGGACATCTATCAAATTTCGCGTGGCACCCAACTGAACTTGTGACGCTCTTCATAACGCTTACACCACTATCATCATGAAGCTTTTGTATCTGGCTCTGCCTTTACTGAGTTCTCTAGCAATAGCACAGTCTCTTGAGGAAGACGAATGCTCGTGCCCTCAGGTCAAGTGTCCCAGCACTGACACATTTGCAAGTTTCTTCTCCTCCTTTCTTACGGTGATTCCATATCTAATGAATATGGCAGGAGGGATGCAGATGTGTCAACCTTGCAGAGTTGCGTTGCAAAAAGCAGTGTCCAACGTATAAACCGACTAAGTTTAAGGTAGGCTATGGTACTCACTTACGTAGAGTCGTTCACTCACCACACGACAGATTTGTTCTCTGCCGCAGCAGCCTTCGACCGCTCCCACCCCTACATCAACACCAGTCTCTCTTCTGCTGCCCCTGCCACCTGCTGTGGATATTCCAGTCCTTGCCCAGCCGGGACCAGATTCTTCCCCGTCGTCTCTGCCACCCATTCTCAGTATCCCTGTTCCCATCATACCAGTGCCACTTCCAGCACCAGCTGCGCCTTCCAATGCAGTATTACCTGACAGCCCCCCTGTTCCAGGCTGTGTTTGCGAGCAGATGTTTTGTATCCAGAGTTACCCCAATTCGTGCCACTGTGAATACGGTAACGCTCTGAAATGTTACGACAGATGTGGTGGTAAATCTCCAGGGCCCAACACTTGTCCACCGCTCGGCTCTGTTGGTAGCCCAAGCCTGTTCGATGGTCCCGTCAAACGTGTTGCCAGTCCTGAGCCTCAGATCTCTACTTCTCCTATCCCTGTGGACATTCCTGTGAACGTTCCCGTGTCCCCACAGGGTCCGCCGAGTACCGGAATCAGCTCAGCGAACTGCAAATGCGAAGAACGCTTCTGTATACAGTCCTTTCCGGCGAGCTGTCACTGCGCAAATAGAAATAGAAATAGATGCTGGAGGAAGTGCGGTGGCCCAAAGCCACTATCCCAGGTAGGCATCTACTCCGTTCATTTCATCTGACCTGGCATGACTGCACACAGTCTGGTCGCCTCTGGACTCTTCGAATAATTCGGCTAACGAGAGCAGAATTGTCTCGCTCCCGTGGTTCCCCCAAAAGTACCTACAGAGACTGGTGGGACACACCAAGTTTGCGGCGGTGGACGTGCAAACTCTCTCCAGTGCCCTACCGGATTCATCTGCATGAACGATCCGTTTAAGTCGGGATGCGGACTCGAGTGCGACGGAACTGGTATCTGTGTACAGGACCAGCTATGTGGAGGCTTTGCTGGTTTCAAATGTCCAAACAGCGGACAGGTCTGCGTAGATAGGCCTGATGACGGCTGCGATCCTAAGAACGGAGGAGCTGATTGTGGTGGTGTCTGCGTCTGGCCTCCTTCGCTCAGGACTGGCTGAGAGGACCGTGAGACCGATTCCAGCTGAATCTGTGTCGTCAAGGCGTTGGCGTTACAGTTGTCATATTGGTCCCATATCGTCATTCAATTCCGCTCGCAATCATCTACTGAGAGCAAATACATGTCTTGCATTTGCACGACGATTGTGTTCGTGACTCATAACTGTCGCTCACTCGAACCCGAGAGGCCACTTTAAAAGCATACCCCGTGACCGCGTGTTAGCTCTACACGTTAAAACGCGCCTCTTGCATCGCATCCGCTTCATACCGTAGCAATCATGTCGAAGGCACCGAAAGTCACAGAGTACCAAGAACGCGTCTACGCGCTTCTACAGCAGATTCCTGAAGGCCGTATCACGACATATGCAGCCATGTCGAGGGCGCTGAACAGCTCTCCGCGCGCAATCGGCGGCGCGCTGAGAAATAACCCATTCGCACCTGAGATACCGTGCCACAGGTGTATCGCTAGCACAGGGGTGAGTCGTTACCTGAACATCTTCAGACAAGTCACGAAACATGCTGACGGCTACTACGAAGTTTATCGGCGGCTTCAAAGGGGACTGGGAGAAGGTGCCGAGCGGACAAAACCAGGAATCAAAGCGAGAGCTGTTGAAGGAAGAGGGTGTCTTGTTTGACGAGAATGGGTATCTGATCGATAAAAAGGTACTATGGGATGAGTTCGACGTTCAGAATAGGAAGACCGTAGGGAGATGAGAAAGGCAGGGACGACGGAAATTGGTGGGGTGGGGAAGTGGGGCTACGTCACAGCCATCAAAAAGTTCTGGACAACCGTAATCGACGAACAGAAAACACTTACTAATAAAGGTCTGAACAAACATCAATATAAAGGCGCATTACCTATCCGGCCGTCGTTTGTAAGCATCACATCTGTGACATAGTGCCTTACTGCTACAATGGGCCCCAAGAGGAAGGAATTTCTGAAGCCGAGCAAGCCAAAAGGCAAGGTGAAGGCACCCGAGCCACAGACCGAGAACGATTTCTTGGAAGCTGCAGACGAACACGAACAAGCTGCTGGAAAGTGGAGGGCTGGAGACGCTGCCAAAGCAACCCGATTCTTCAATCGCGCCATCGACACTTACAACGAAGGCTTGAAGAAGCATCCACAGTCTTTCGACCTCGCATATAACAAGTCAGCTTACGTCTTCCAGACTTTTCGGACCTGTACTGACTAGCACCAAACAGAGCCAATCTTGAGTATAGTCTTACGGAGGATGAACGGATATTGCCACACTTAGGCAGCAGGATGGCCCTGCTTGAAGAGACACTGAACTCGCATCGCCATGCCACCTCGCTCAATCCTACTAACACCGACATTCTGTTCAACACAGCTCAGGTTTTGACGTCTTTGGCGGAAGCGGGCCTTGAAGATGGGACTCAAGAAGCTGCAAAGACCCCTGCTAGGCAATTACTCGAGGAAGCTGTAGACATATTTACCGGTTGTCTACAAAAGCAACAGCAAGAGTATGAGCAGATGCAGGCTGAGATTGCCAAGGCACAAGCCTCAGGAGAGTATCAAGAAGCATGGGAAGGCAATCGATCACAGCCTGCCGAAGCAAAAGAGCATGATAATACAGATACCGACTCAGCCTCGGAGGGCCCCGGCGATTGGGCTACGGTCGAGGAGCCGGTGACGCCTACAACCATACTTGAGACTTGCACAGCCCAGTTGGGGGCATTGATTACGTTACTTGGGCTATACACGCCGGAGGATTTGCCCAGTATCGAGAAGAAAGCACAAGACGGTCTTCTGACGGCTTCAGAGATCATTCCAGGTCTTATCAACATCATCGATGCATCGCCAGAATCAGATGATGAGGATGAGCCAGAGGCAGGCCCCACGTTATCGATAGGGCAGTCCGCCGCCACGGAGGAGGCGTCAACATCACCAAAGGAAGATGCTGTGCTCGCCGCAGCCAACTTCCAAGTCAGTATCGCGGAAGCCATGTATCGGAGCGGGAGAAGCTCGTCAGCTCAGTACGCACAGCAAGTTGAGCAGACCTTTTCGACTCTGATCAAGGAGGCTCAAAGAACCACAGCTCCGGGTCTTGCGTACATCAACGTAGGGTCATCATACGCGGATGCGCTCATCGACCTCGCATCCTCGATTGCAGACAGTCTTCAGTATACTGAATCATCGCCTACATTCACATCGGATCTCGAGATCCAGTGGACAGCACTTTCACAGGCTCAGAAGACACTTACGGAGCTCTCGTCAGCTCCGCTTTCCTCTCTGCTTCATGCCTCTCGGTTAGCAGACATATTCATGGCCCGCGGCGACACTGACTTGTTTCGTTTCCGTATCGCGACCACACCTGGCGCAAAAGCAGCTTGGGCAAACAGTCGGGCGGTTGTCGTTGCAAACGCTGGCGTTTTCTACCGTGGAGCTCGAAGTTATGCACAGAACGCGAGCGCTGCTCAGACGCGAGCCACCGCTGATGCTAAGGCGATAGTTGCAGAGATTCTAAAGGAAGTCTCCAGCGGATCAAGTTCAAGGAAGGATACCTGGAAGGGGAGAAATTCAGATGTTGCGGCTGTACTTGGTCAGATGGTGGAAGAGGGAATCGTGGCGGAGGAGAACGCACAGGGCTTGCTTGATTTTACCGTGTGAATGCGCGCGACATCATTCCTAAGTGACAGCTATGAATTTCACAACTAGCACTGCTTGTTGTCTGCTACAAGACCGTAGAACAAACAAACGCCCTCTTCAAAACCCTTTCTCGCCGATCCAAGCCTGCACCTCACCCTTTTCTACTATCACTACTCAACATGACAGATTCCCACAAGCACAGTGATCCTCGGAAGAAGCCTGAGGCCCGATTAGCAGGTGCTTCCGACACTCGCAAAGATGCCTTTGTTAACTTACTTCGCGACGACTCCAGCGACGAGGATCCAGATCATCGCAGCGATAAACCTGGCAACGAAACGGTCTCTTTTATGCAAGCACTGAGAGAAACGGGAAGTAAGGTGAAACGTTTGAGTGTGGATCTGTTCAACAAGGGCATCAAAGACAGTGACGGTAGCAATAAGGGCGACGCAGAGAACGGTGGTTCGAAGACGATATAGGTGGCTTGGCGATGCAAGAAGTAGCATGACAGAGGCAAGCGAGCAGGTTCGAAAGAGGCTGGGACTTGGATACGATCGGTTTGCGAAAAGTCTGCTTGCCCTATGGCGCACTGCCGGCTATGAACAGATACTTCTTGCTTGTTAAGGATTCAATTCACAGAACTTTTAAACTGAAGAAGGCCGTGTAATCGTGAAGTTATCCCAAAGGAATGTGAATAACTCAGATTGCGCCAATTGGTCATGAATTGCTTGAAGTCAATATGCTGGGTGAACAATTGCGGGCCTGCCCAATAGCTTCTCATATTCCGCTCTTTTCGCACAAGCAACGGTGGCCCTAGACGCACGAAGAAAACAAACATAACGTATGAAAGCACGCTTTTAATCCATTGAAGTCATGTCAAGGTATCAATATCATCATCAGGCCGAACGCTGCCTCATCACCTGCCCGTCTGGCACAAGGCGATGCAAAACTCTCTGAAGTCGCTCTTCGTAGCTTCCTCGATATCTTCCTCCACCATGCGGCCGTACTTCTCCTCATACTCGGTCTTGACACGCGCCAGGTGCATACGGTCCCAATGCAGTCTGACGAGGCGAGAAATGAGCAACTCGTAGCGCTGCTGGCGCTCGTGCTTGGACGTGGACGAAGAGTTGTTCTCGCGCGATGAGCGGCCCGAGGCAGGGGGCTCGATAAGGTCCATCAGAGCGTGGTGGAGCAGCATAGCGTCGCGCGCAGGGCGGTTGATGACGCCGTTCAAGATATGCGCAATGACCTCACCCTGTGGAGAGCATTAGCACTTGTCATCAAAAGGTACAGTGAAGAGCAAGACTTACGACAAGGTTGTTGCTCTTCCTCAAACAGTCCCGTGCAAAGCTTCCCTGGTATTTTCTCTCGTACGTCCGCAAGCACTCACGCAAATGAGCATCGGAGCGCATGACGACAATGCCGAGGATCGCGCTCTCGCCGCCCTCGCGTGACTTGAGGGCCTTGTAGAGCGTGTCCACGTCGCGATTTCGGTACTCAATAGGCCACACGTCACTCTCCTCCTGTCTCTCGCCTTCAAGCGCCATGAGCACCGCTTTACGGAACTTGTCGGCCTTGAGCTCCTTGTCCATGCACTTGACCAAACTGTCGCTGTACCGTTTGTCCTTGAAAGAATCGCAGATGGCACGAATCTCGTGGTTCTGGCGGCCCATAAGCGCTTCGATGAGTAGCTCGCGCCGCGCTGAGTTGGACTGGTACCAGTAGTTGGCCCAGTAGCCTTCGCCTTCAAACTTGCCCAGTGCTGTAACGTATGCAATCTTACCAAAGTTGCCTGAAGTTTTCAGCTTGATATGTTTTGCAATGTTGATTCCACGGCCCTGCACTTTGCAGTGACGCTTGTACTCTGTGCGCAGTTCAAGCATTTGATCATGGCTCAGCGCCGGGAGGATGTCGATAAGCGTGTCGACATCGATAGTGCGCGCGGACAGAGCATCGACGATGGCGAGAGCATCAGGTTCGGCGTCATAGACCCTCGCGCGGCGCTCTTCTTTCCTCCTGCCGTTGTCGCGGCGATCGCGGTCACGGTCGCGGTCGCCATCACGGTCACCATATGGATCATAGGGGTCGCGCGCAGATGAGTTGTAAGCTGCAAGGGCAAGCTTGTCACGTTTCGCTGGAGGCAACGGGCTTGGTGAACGTCCTGAGCGCGAATGGGCACGATGTCGGCCTGATACATGTTGGCGAGACTCGCGTGGGGAGAGGCTATCCAGGGGTGGCAGGTGGTCGATGTCATCGTCGCCGAGCATCATAGCTTGAGGCATAGGGCTGATAGACTGGTACACGCCCTGGTACGCTTCCAGCAGCGGACTCGGGGGAGGCAGTCCGCCGCCGCCGCCCGGAAAGCCGCCTGGCATGCCGCCCGGCACGATGTTGTGGAGGTCTGGCCGATTTCCGCTCACAGACAGCCTGTCCATACGCTGCGTGAGCCCGTCAGGCCGGCCTCCAGCTCCCACCGAGAGGCTGTGTGGGCGCATGCCTGGTGACGGCGGAGCATTGAGGTTCCCTCCACCACCAGGGACCATCTCAACCACCTTGCGGCCATCGTACGTGCTCGTGGGCCCTGAACTCGAGTGTGCGCGATGATGCTCGGGACGTGCAGAGTGAGCACCCATGGGCGGCGGCGGGGCATACTGCGGCTGCGATAGCGGCGGCGGGGCAGGAGCGTGTGGGACAGCGGTATACTGCGCAGGTGGGTGGGCATATGCGGGACTCGCTGGTTGGGCTGAGTGTCGTATCGCTGGCTGCTGCGCAGAGCCGACGACAGGCTGCGCGCTGAAGGTGATCTTATCTGGGGCCTGAGCATAGTGGAAGCCGGAAGCGCTGTCTCTAGGCGTGGCTGTGTAGCCGTACTGTTGTCCTGAAGAAGAAGGTGTTGTTGTGTACTGGACGCCGCCCGGCTGCGAGTACTGATATTGCGAGGCCGCCTGGGCCTGCTGCATATAGCCGGGGCGCTGTTCGGGGGGCAGGTCTGCATAGTTGCCCATGGTAATGGGGTCGTTCACGCTGCTGGTGGCCATTGTCTCAGTACTACGGCTCGTCGCGTGCGATAGCTGCCAGGAGTGCTCGGAGCGCGGCCTGAAGCGCGGAGCTTGGAGCTGGGAGCTCAGGCGGAGGACTAGGATTACTCACGTTGGATACACGGGTGGCTGCCTGGCATCGTACTGAGGGGCGCCCATTGGTGCATACTCGACAGCGCTGTAATGCTGACCCGGCCCAGATCCCTCACGCACATGGCTGCGACTGCGGCTGCGCTCCCTTGCGCGGCCTGGCGACTTGGAGCGCGACCTTCGCGAGCTGTCATCAGGACGCAGCGACATGAGGCGGGGATGATGTTTTGGTGTTTGGACGTCAAACGCCTGACTCACTCTACGCGTCGCTAGCTACGCGCGCACAGGGGGCCTGGCAATACAGAGCGGCTGGGGTCCAAACACAAACGTCCCATTATTGCGGAGTAGCCGCGATGGCGGGGCGCGTCCAGCTCCATGTCGCCTGTGCCCGTGAGGCTCTGCCACAGTGGGTCGAAGGCGGTGAGATGGATTTAGGGCTGAGTGTCGAGACGCCGCGGCAAACCACGAGACACCGACACGCGCATTCTTTATCAGTCAGCTCAAGCCCATACCCCAGCTTGGGCCCTCCGCGCTCGTACGTCACCCGGTTCTTGTCGATGAGACCGGGAGTGTTGAGCCCCACGTCGACAAGTATCGGCAGAAATCGCGAAAACGGACAGACATGTCAGGGAAGGCCGGTCGGTCCGGTGCGGCGATTCACCGCCCTATGAAGCTAATCTTGGAACAAATTTTCGAAGCGTCTGCTAGATTGCTTGTAGTTGGAGGAAAATGATGAAATAAGGGCAGGTTCCTCGACACGATCGTGCTCATTTGCTTGGTTCCGACCAGTCAAGTCAAGTCATGTTGCTCGGGCCAGGTCCACAAGCAATGCGGCGACGCCATGCCGCGAGTTGATGCGATTACGGCTGAACTGCTATCAAGCGGTGTCCGTGTGCTTGACTCAATGACCTTGATATAGATAGGACGTCGCCGGGCGTATTGTTTTTCTCATGTTTGCTTGTTCAGTTGTCCATCATGTCGTTCAATACCATCGCTTATCCTAACAATCTTCAAGTCCAGTCACGACTGGTTCAACTGCCGCAAGAAATCAAGACTATCATCTTTGATCTTTGCTTCGCCGCCGATGGCGCCGTCATCGAACCGATCCCAAGCAGTGGTCCCTCAAAGGGCGATATCTCACGTAGAATGGGCGTAAATGTCCTACAGACCTGCCGGAGACTATACCACGAAATAGACCGTCGTTCGCTCTTCACTCAGAACACGTTCCGCTTCAGCACCGTCGACCGTATGAGCACTTTCTTAAAGTCGCTGAGTCCCATCCACGCTGCTTGCATCTTGGATGTCGAAATAGACGCGCAAAGCATGCACTCCAGTCACCCGGGTTTGGCTCGGGAGTGGTTGCACTATCTCTCCCGGGAAGATGGCGAGTGTGACAGGTCTCTGGGCTCGTTGCACGTGGACGCTCCCGGACTGAAGTGCCTCCGGCTAAACTTTGAGGCGTGGCCCAGAATTGCCATGAAAAGAGTCGAACTCTGGAATCAGCTGAGGAATATGCTGTCGAAAATCCGTGGCCTCGAGCGAGTCATTGTAGTCGGTGCAAGTAAGGGAACTGCCATGGCAAAACGTGCCCCCTTTTCGCCCGTCCATTACGTCGGAGGTGACGATGTCGGCGTCGATGATCTCGTCCCGCACATGTGGTCTACGGTTCGGGGTTTAGACGATGCCAAGATTGTGCGATGGATCCGCCAGGCTGGGAAGCTGGAGCTTGAGGTGATAACCATGCCGCATTTGCTGCACAACGTTGATCCATTCTGGTATGGCCCTTCCGTGAGAAGGAGCCATACCGACCCCTGGCCGGAAAATGGCTCTTGCACTTTATTCGGATACGAAAATCGGGATTCAGATGTTACTGAACCTACTACAAAAGGCTTCAATCCCAGCGCCGCCGAATGATGGGTCTTGCTGGATCCCAGGGCCCGTGGATCTCATTCTTGTATTTTTGCAACCCAATCAGCCACCAGCTACAAACACCCATAACGAGGAAAGTCAAGAAGCTCCCCAGCACCACACCGACGATGAAAGCTCCCTTGCCACCACCAGTCAGGGTCACGAAAATTCCGCCCCATGCGGCCATAACCAAGACGATGGTGAGAGTGAGATGGCCCCGCCAGGAGCGAGCTCGTAGTTCGCGGCGGAAGATAGGAAAGAGGCCAAAAACTTCAATAGAGAAGAGCGTGAGAGAGAAGACGTGAGCAGTCGAGGGAAGGCGCGAAGCTAGGACAGTAGAAGCCATCATAGCGGAATTCGTCGAGATCGACGCTGGAAGTCTGTAGCATTTTTAGCGTGCATTGCGTAGGAATTCATATCATCTTACTGGGCTCCAGGTCCACTACTATAGTCGAAGAAGGCAACATTCATCATGAGTAACCATGTGCTGATCGCCCATATGGAGTCGCTAGTTGTCGATTTTGTCAATGACTTTAGTATTGGACTAAGCCCTAGTAGAGCTCCATATATCAGCACAGCTGATTTGATGGTCGAGATGCGCTGCTGATATCGAGGTGGCGGGGACAAGATCGCTTCTGACTCCATTCGCGAGTCACTTTCTTCACCTGTACTTGGTAGCTTCGCATCTGTGCTGTCGGCTGTACGCAGAATCTGCCCTTGCCAGCGATCCCATAAAATCCAGGCCAGCACGGTACACAACGTTGCAAGGCCTACTACAGATAATGGCGATACATTTCCCTGGATGATGGCGACAAAGCAGCAGCAGAAGATTGCGACTGAAGCGAGATGCTGCACAATGATGGTTGTATCGGCCATGAGCGACCAGAATTCATATGGCTGCAAGCGCGGGTTACGTTGCAGGTGATCGAGAAAGGTTTTTTCATCTGTGTAGTTGTCGGGGACTGCGAGATGATCAGCTGTGAGCTGTTATCAGTGTCTAAGTGGTCTAACACGGTTGCTTGAACCAGAGCAACTTCTTGTAGTGGCTCTTTGACCTGCGACTTGTGCTGCGGCCATCTCTTCGCCTTCGACCTGCTGTCGATGGCCTGAAGAATGCATCGACAGGATCTAACAGTTGGTTAGAATCCATGTTGGCATTCAGTTGCGATGAAGATGTGGATGTCGTGTTATGCCAGGGAGTTACTGATTTAGGTTGGCGCTCAGACATCATTTCGGCCCCACCAGATGCACCTTCCGCCCCTGTTCGACAACACAGACTTAAGAGATGCAAGTTCAGAACTAAGATGCAGTCTATATATTATGCTTATGGGTATACGCTAGATCATTGATTAAGGCCCACAACGAGACTTGCCGGTCTGGTTCAACGTTTGCCAGGCTACAAGCAGTCTCCTCCATTTGGGAACTGTGGCGCGTCCGGCTTTCACTACGTAGCCTTCTTGTCGCAAAGTCCTCCCAATTTCCATGTAGCTCTCCACAGCTACCCTGATTGGACCTGCAGCTTCAGATGGTAGATGCTCAATAGAGTGCTTGGAGCCATCGTACAGCTTGAATGCATTGTCCAGGAGACGGTTGCGGATACTCTCGATACGAGGTCCCGAAGGCTCCTTCAGCACTTGCTCCTGCGTCAAGCCTGCCTCAGACAACCACGTTGTAGGGAGGTAGACGCGACCGATCTTAGCATCGACTGCTATGTCTCGTGCAATATTGACATATTGGAGTGCGACACCCATTGAGTTGCCCGCCTGTTCTACCTCACGTTGCTCCGCCCTGGTCAGGGTAGTGTCGTACGTTCTGAAGATGAGTTCGATACACATTTGAGCCACAGTACCGGCGACTCGTTCGGAGTAGAGAATAAGATCCTCCTCGTTCGTAATCGGAGGCGATGCTGTATCAAACGCCAAATCCATGTCGAATCCAAGAAGCAGGTCCTGTAAAGGCTTCCGAGAGAGTTTCTCGATAGGTAGTTGGACAAGTGCCGAGCGTGTATCGACAGGAAATCGTTCGTGCACGAGTTTGATCAATGCAGGTCTGGATTTCGGTCCACTGTATGCCAGATCCAAGAACCTATTCAAAAGTGCAATCCACTCTTTCGCTTCTGCAGCCGTAGACGCGTTGTCCACAAGATCGTCAGCCACACGGCAGAAAGAGTATAAGAGCAGCAAGTCGGTGCGAAGGAGTCCTTGGAAAGTTGAAGACGCAAGATAAAAGCTTCTGCTCTTGCGCTTCAATCGGTGCACAGCCTCTCTCAACCCTTCGAGACGAGCATCGTCATACTTCTTTGGAGACACAAAGAGCGCTTGCATGAGTACAAGCGGTGACGGTAGCTGTGGCGCGGGGTCTGGAAATAGGGAGGGAAACGTATGCAGGATGGCAAGAGCATTGTCGAACGCGAGCAGCCCAAACACAATCAGCGTGTTGGTCGCAAGGAAGAATAAAGCTTCTTCAATCTCCAGCCCCTCCCACAGATGTATTCCGTGCTTAGTTCCGGCGCTGATGACCCAAGTACCTCTTCGCAGAGCCAGCGTGTCAACAATCCAAAGGTACACAGTGGGCAGCCATATAGGCAGCGCGGTACTGGACAGAGGCAGCCCGAGGATAAACTGATACGCAAGGCTCCACAGACCCAACAGCACCGGTCCTGCCCAAACGAGGATCAAACCCGTGTACGTGCCTGTCACGTTCGCTTTGACGCAGTACCAGCCATATGCAATTGCTGCAGAAACAAAGACCTGCCCCGCCCACTTCTGGTATTTCCAGGGCGCAGGCGAGGAGGGTGTTGCAGCGCGTAGGTAGGTTGGCTGGTACGTTGGCTTGCTCAGGAGCAGATACAACAGCGAGGTGTTGTAGGTCTGGATGACAAAGAAGAAGACCTCTTCAAGCGGTATATCGTACAGCGTGGGCCCGAGAATAACATGGCTGGGATAGCTCCATATGCCAGTGCGGATGAGATACGAGTCCCATGGAATGGTCGCGGTGACAGCAACCTGCAATGTCAGTATGAAGCCGCGCCGCGTTGCAGCAGTGGAATCGACGTACCGTTATCAGGAAGCCGACTCGGTAGGTGTCAAGCTTCGACCATAGCGGGCGGTAGAGCAGCGTGAGCAGAACAGCCGGCGGGATGGTGTACTTGACGTGGCTGGTCACTGCGCATCAGCATGGGATTCTCAGCTTTGTAGCTGTTGTGGAGGGTGCATTCACGTACACAAGCGCGTAGTCTGAGCCCATTGTCGCAGATCGTCGCGACTGTCAACCCAGGCGTGGAACGAAAAGCGTGGAATATCACGTCAATTCGAGAACCACAATGCAGGGAAGAGACTAGCAGCCGCGAGAATCCGAGAGATGAGCGTCAGGCACGCGGAGTCCTCAACAGCACGCTCATCGTAAGCGTGCTCGCGATCCAACCGCGGCGAGATGCAAATGTGCAACAAGCGCATGTGCACGTTGCCGGAACAGGGCCAGCGCCGCAGTCAAGCTTCGCATCTGACATCATAGACTTTGCAGCGCGCCTGCGGGAGCCAAACGTCAAAGCCAGCAGCCGCAGCCAATCACAGCGCCCGACATTGCATCATGGTACCTGGCTGTCGTGCGGTCACCACGCCATCACCGGTTTTGGCAGGCATGTGAAACTTCAGATTAATGTCATGCCAGATAGCACATGCTTGTTGAAGGATTCCACTGCAGCACGACCTTGGACGCTTCCCCGCCCGCTGCTCTGATGCCAAAGACACCCGCCATTCGATATGTCCAACAGTGGGCAGAACAAGAAGGAAGCGAACAAACATCCATACCTTTCTGGTAATTTCGCCCCGGTAACTCAGACATGGACTCCAACCTCAGTTTCGTGGACGGGAACCCTTCCCAAGGAGCTCAATGGCGGCATGTACGTGCGGAACGGCGGGAATCCCATGGCCAACTCAGATCTTGGACGCGACGCTCACTGGTTTGATGGAGATGGCATGCTCTCGGGAGTGTGGTTTGCACGCTCTTCCAATGGCCCGAACGAACTTGATATTCAATTTGTCAATCAGTTCATCCTGACCGATGTATACCTCTCACAAGTCGAGAGCACAGCTATCCGCACGCCAATCCTGCCTAGCATTGCTTCCTTGACAAACCCTGCCTCCAGCCTTTTCTGGATCATCTGGAGAATCATGCGCACCATATTCATCGTCTTGTTATCACACCTGCCGGGTTCAGGTACCGTTATCAAGCGCATCAGCGTTGCAAATACTAGCATCTTATATCACGACGGACGAGCATTGGCCACTTGCGAGAGCGGGCCGCCTATGAGGCTTACTCTTCCTGAACTTGAAACCGTCGGCTGGTTTGATGGCAACGCCGTAGAAGGCGAGCCAGAGACCGAAGATAAGAAGGACGAACCGACACTTGGTGGCACGGGACCTCTGAGCTGGATGCGTGAATGGAGCACTGGGCACCCGAAGGTCGACAACACCACAGGCGAAATGATCCTCTTCCACTGCAGCTTCGCCCCTCCATATGTTCAGTACTCAATCATCCCACCCACAGAAGCGAATATCGCTGACCACCATTCATCGCACGATGCCGGTCGAATCACAAATGCCGCTGTTCCTGGTTGCACGGGCGGCAAGCTTATGCATGACTTTGGCGTATCCAAGAACAGCACTGTTATTCTTGATCTGCCATTGAGTCTTTCACCGCTGAATCTTGCGAAAAATTCACCAGTCGTGGCATATGAGCCGTGGAAACCGTCACGATTTGGTGTCTTTCCTCGTAAACATCCGGAAGCGGTACGTTGGTTCGAGACTGACGGCTGCTGCATGTTTCACACAGCCAATACGTGGGATGAATTCGACGCCGATGGCAACGTAGCAGCAGTCAGTCTACTAGCATGTCGTCTCACATCTGCCTCTGTCGTTTTCAGCGCAGGTAATATTACGCCTCCACCACACCCGAACCATAAAGATGTACTATCTGAGAAACCGATGTCGTTCTTTGCCAAGTATGACGAGGAAAATGAGAAACACGACCCTGAGAAGATTGATGAGACATCTCCTTTGATTTCTCGCAAAGATACCGCACCGAACCCTTTTGGCGCGTCGTCTCACTTGCCCATATCTGAAGACGATGAAGAGCAATGTCGCTTGTATTACTACCGCTTTTCCCTAGACTCTGCCACCGAGAACGCCATTACGCACCAGTTCGCTCTTGCAGCCATTCCTGTGGAGTTCCCTACAGTGTCACCTTTGACCGCCATGGACTCAGCACGCTATATTTATGCGTGTAGCACGTCAAACGAGACTTTTGGTGCAGCCCTGGGCAAAGCTAGTAAAATCGATATTCTGGTCAGATTTGACATCAAAGCTTTGCTTGAGAAGGCTCAGAGTGAGCCACCAGATGCAATCACGGGCTGTGTGGACAACCGCTCACTAGCCCAAATAATGGCGTCCAATGATCCCAACGATCCGATCAAAGTCTTTCAATTTCCACCTAATCATTTTGGTCAGGAAGCGACATTCATCCCACGCTCAAGACGTGGTTCTGCAACCAACAAGAATACAGCCTTCGATGAGGACGACGGCTACCTTGTCTTCTATGTGTTTGATGAGCAGCAACTAGACGAGCACGGCGAGTGCAAAGAGGACGCAAAGAGCGAGTTATGGGTTCTGGACGCTCGATCGATGACGAACATCGAATGCAAGATTCAGCTGCCAACCCGTATTCCCTACGGTCTCCATGGCAACTGGTTTACAGAAGAGCAGATCGCTCGTCAAAAGGGAGTGGAGAAGGTTCGGGCGCTGCCGATAACCGCGGCGGATACTTGGTGGAGTCGCACCAAACGAGGCATACACAGGCGCTTGGGTTGATACCAGTATTGCATACGAAGTAATTGTACATAGCATATGGCGATCATAGCCGAACACAGGCGTATACTCTGCCTGAGCATAGTAATGATAATACCTCATCACACGGCATCGTGCATTTGCATATTTCTTGGAACACACAGGCTTACTCACCGCCATGACGGCTTTATAATCGCGCATTTCAAGTTCCTGCGGTTGGTGACAATCGCCATCGTACGATGAGAAGTACTGACTTTGAGATTACACTGCCGATGCGGCTACCGTCGAACGGTAAACTCATGCCGACACAAGGGGGTTTTGTTTTTCTCCGATGGGAATAAGGTTCATGACGCTGTCATGGGGTCTCTTACCCCAGTGGGATCGGTCGCGATCATCATCAATCAGTCTGCCGAACGCAGATCTTGCGGAGTGGAATGAATACACTGTTGGGCGCTCCATCGGAAACTCGCGCTCTTTGTAAGCCGATAGATCCCCTTCTCGGCCTTCGATAAGGCGCGCGAATGCTCCACTACGGGCCTGCACATCCTTCACAATTACACGCTCAACGTCAGCCCTTATCCCTGCATGCGATACCAAGCTTTCGGCTCGTGAATCTTGCAAAGCTTGGCTACGCCATTGCGGTGACGCGCCGATCTAGAGCACAATTCCCGTGAAAGTATTTGTTAAGGTTTCGTTCCCTTGTTGTAGTGATGACTTCATATTCCTGAAACGGTCGCGCTAGACGCTAAGGTAGGCTTCCTATTCGTCATCACCCTCATGACACTGTAATAGTGCGTCCGAGCACTGCCGCGACCTGTCGACGTGATAGTGATTGTTTGGAGTGTGCGCCGAGGCCCTGTCGATTGTGATGGTTGACAAGCATCTCAAGATCGATGTCATCGTTGACGTAGGTTCACGTGTGCATTCAGAAGCCCTCATATAATGTCTAGAATGCTGCTGAGGGATGTCCACAAGCCACACTTTTGACAACCAAGCCTTCCGTGCAGGAATATCAGTCCTTGGACAATCTTAGCAGCCATGGCGTCCAACCTCGTTGCCCGTACAAACAATGCTCTCAACCTCAATGGTAGGTTATATCCTGTCTATCAAAGAAGTATGCAAGAAATCTGCCGATCCTAACATTCATCAGGAAACACCGTGAACGGTCGCACTGCAGACATTGCCATTACTACTCATGGTTCTGATCTCTACTTCGCCATCTGCGCGGCCATGGGCGTGGCTGGCTTTGCTTTCGTTGGTCTTGCTTTCCGCAAGCAGCGTCGCGATCGTCTGTTCCACTACATCACTGCTGGTGTCGTCTTTGTAGCATGCATTGCCTACTTCACTATGGGTTCGAACCTTGGTTTCACACCCATCGAGGTTGAATTCAAGCGCGGCAACCCCGTGGTTCGCGGGTTCTACCGTGAGATCTTCTATGTCCGCTACATCGATTGGTTCATCACCACTCCTCTTCTGCTCCTCGATCTCCTCCTTACCGCCGGCATGCCATGGCCATCAATCCTCTGGACTATTCTGATTGACGAGATCATGATTGTCACTGGTCTCGTTGGTGCTCTTGTTGTTAGCAGGTACAAGTGGGCGTACTTCACAATTGGTAAGTGGTACTCAAATACACTTCGGAATACCGCTAATGTGTATCCAGGCTGCCTTGCTCTCTTCTACATCGTCTACCAGCTGGTCTGGGAGGCGCGCCGCCACTCTATCCGCTATGGCGCCGATGTCAAGAAGTGCTTCCTCTACTGCGGCTCTCTCACTGCCTTCCTCTGGATCTTGTACCCCATTGCTTGGGGTCTTTGCGAGGGTGGTAACGTCATCTCTCCCGACTCCGAGGCTATCTTTTACGGTATCCTCGACTTCATCGCTAAGCCCTGCTTCGGTGCTCTCCTCATCTGGGGCCACCGCAACATCGATCCTGCTCACATCGGCATGGCCATTATGGACTACGAGAGCGACGACCACATCCGCGAGAAGCGCGGCACTATCGGCGGCCCTCAGAACAGCTCTGTCCAGCCTCCTCTTGATGGTCCCGCTAACACCAACACCACCAACACCGTTCCTCACGTCGGCCACGTTGGAGGAACTCAGGTTTAAACGTCTTTCTTGAATGCTGCAGATATACCCCGTTTGCTGTGAATTTGAATGAAGATTGTTATACTTGGCATTTTTAGCCAGTAATGTTGATAATGTCCAGAATGGAATATATGGAAGGAGACAGACGCAATGGGTTTGACGAATAGTTATAGTTATAGTTATAATACCTAATGGATACGATTGAAAATATGTTTGCCTTCACTTGTACGTTGAACCATTCACACTGGTGCTGTTCCACAACGCCACGTTAGGATTTCGAACAGTCGCGACATAATGTTTCAAGAAGTGAAGAGAAAGCTTTTTAGCTAGATGCCTCCATATCTGATTGACGCAGTCTGTAGAATAAAAAACTGTACAAGGCGGCCACACCTCTCATTGATGTTCCTTAAGTTCTCACTCTCCCATCATTGAGCTCCTTAAAACTACCACGTGCTTGATGTTGAAGCCAACAAGGCGATGTATTCGTAGCCAGCAGCACTGCTTTGTTTTGTCACGTACCTGTCGATGTGATATCTTGTACCCTTGTAACACCTTTTTAAGCTCTGTTCAAACATTCTTCCAATTTCAAGAAATGAGTTCAAACGGAGTGCCTCAAGTCTAGTGGGTGCAGTTGAAATGGACACGCAGCCCTCGGGGACGACTACACATGAGATTTGAGCTGCTGAGTTTCCACCCTGAGAATATTGAATCCTTTGAGAAGATCACCTGTCTTGTCGGAGCTGGCAAAGTACCGCTATGGCAGCAGAATAATTTCTAGTGGCTACAACAACGTCATTGACTATCGATATCATGCTGTAACAGCTACGCTCACAAAGGAAGCACTGCATACTACAGAGCTTTTGCGAAGTCATAAAGGTATTATCATTAGGGTATCTTCGTCTCTCTAATCTAATTATAAATAGTCAAAACATCCGTAGAGTTTTTGTACTCAGTCGGGGCGCACTTCTCAGTGTATCCGCCGAACATCTCACCCTTCTGCTGAATGAAATCGGCGAAGGAGCCCTCCGAGCAGCTGTCACCAGGTCCAACAGCGCACTCGAGCTGCTGCGGGTCCTGATTGACAAGCACACGCACGTAAGTTCCGGCAGGGTAGCCATAAGAGTCACAGGTAAGCCTCTCAATGGCGATGTTCGTGAGGAATGGCAGAATACGCGAGGACTTCCAGGCGCGGTGGTAGTTCTGCTTGTTGAGTGGCATGGTCTCATTGATGTTGGCAGCACCAGCGAATGCAGTGTTATTAAATATGCCCAAGGCAACGGCGACAGTCGGAGGCAGCTCGCGGTGTGTGAAAGAGACGTACAGATCCTGGGTGGAGGTGTCGGACAACAGCTGCTGTGCTGTGGCGTTCAACCAAGGAAAGCCAAGTACACCGGAGATCTCATTTCCGTAGCCTGCGTTGTAGAAGTACTGGATGTCGTTCATGTACTCAAACTGGAGCCACTCGTCGGGGCTAAAAAGCTCGAGAGAGCAAAAGGGCGAATCACCACGGATGACCGTCTCATAGCCGCACAGCTGCTGCATGCCGGTAATGTCGTTCGCAGTCCAGTTGAATCCAGGTGCGAGGTCGCGGAATCGCTCAATGATTGGTGCCGTGTAAACCTCCTGGAATTGAGTGGCCTGTTTGCTGCCGTAGGACGAACTGTACTTGGGGCACCCTTTATAAGGTGTCAAGGAATCAGCACCCTCAGACTTGTCCTCAGAGATGCTGACACGCTCTGTCTCATTGGCGTGAGCGACCAAGCCTTCGATGAAGGACTTGGCGCTCACTTCCGTACGCTCAGCTGTCGAAGTCCAGACTTTCTTTGGACTCTTGAACCCAGGATAACGAATTTTGACGTCTGTACCCAGCTTGTACGACTCAAGACGGCCAACAGTAGTAACCATCTCTAGATCCTCATCGTCAATGGGCGTTTTCCACTTTTGCAGGAAAGACAGAGCGCCAGCAGACTTCCAGTTCACCGAGGTATTGCCCAACTTGTCTGTAAACGGCTCGATCTTGGATTCAACGTCGAAGTCATTGCCGTTAATTGCAGCATGTCTGACAAGGTAAGCTGCACGAGTGACGTTGCAGCCTTGTGGTGGTGCTGGATCAGACTGGGGGTCCTCAAAGTACGGAGCAATCTGCACCAAATTAGTAAGCACACACAAATAGCTAAACGGGAAATCGTACACCGGCCAAATGATACAATGGATCAAATGAATATGCGGCATTGGCGGCGTTGGCCACCGCAAGGGTGAGGAGTGCGGAGGTGAACATCTTGGGCTGGGATCTGCTGACTACGAAGGCACAACGGCTGCAGTGCGCGCTCTATTCCAGTATTTAAATGATCACCACATTGTCAAAGTAAACACGGTACCCAAATAAAATTCCAGCTACCGGAATCCGGCACTGTGGATTTGCAACGCTACATGGGGATCATAGCATGACATGACGATGGTGATGGCCGTAAACAGGGCAGCATCAAGCTTTCTCGAGTCAATGCTCAGCCGTGAGAGGAAAGGCGACCGGATCTGACGCGGCGAGGCCCATTCGCTACGTCATTCGCAATACCACAACGGGATGACCATCAGCACGGAATCGCTTTGTTGGACTCAAAAGATCGAAGCTGCATATCGGTGAGGAGCAAAGCAATTATTACTTGGGCAGGCTTGTACAGCACATCGCCAGCGAGAACGTTCTTGGCCCAAGGCAGCGTTTTGATTGGAGTCCTCCAAGTATTGTGATTACAATCCAGAAAAATACACGGAACACCAATACGACTACAATTGCAATTGATGCTGCTGAATCATTATATTTTCATCACTGGATACCTAAAAAAAAAAAAAGCCGAGCTTCCATCTGGAGCTGGCAAGCTGCTGCAGCTACCTGAGCCACAAAAGTGCTGTTTCAGCTAAACCGCCAAACGCTAAAAACTTGCTGGCTAAAACTCCAAGGCTACACCAGCCACGACATAAGGCCAAATGCAAACATCCATATCGCTCAATTCATGGTCATCGTCCGCCGCCTCAAACTCTGTACGCTGAGCTCTAACGCGTGGCATTCGTCTTCCTTCGCATGCAGGAGCTTCTGTAGGCCCTCTTTTTCGGATCGCAGCGCCTGGAGCTTGCCTCCTACGCTTTCCCGGTAGGCTCCATGCTCCTGCACAATTGATTCTATCCTTGACCACTCACTGGCACTGGGTGCAGATGCAGTGGCACTGCCATTAGATCGCTTGGCCAATTCGGCATCCTTCGCCTTGAGTTGTGCCTCGAGGTCCGCAACGTGGTCCTTCCAAGCTTGGTGAGCTGTCACGCGGTTCAGATCATCGATGCTGGCGCCTCCCTTCAGAGTCTCAGCTTGTGTAACCAGGTCTGCGTTCCTCTTTTCCAGCTCAAGTACGCGCTGCTCAAGCGCTGCCGTCTTCGCCTGTGCGAAAAGGTCGTTCGTGGCGCGGCGCTCGATGAAGCTTGTCGGTCGTCCTCGAGTTGGGCTTCTCGTACCTGTCTGCGATTGCAGGCGTTCGAGCTCGCGAGTTTTATCCGCCAATTTGTTTCTGACGAGTTGAACGTTGACCAAATCCTCGTCACGGAGCGCCGTCATTGCGATCAGGTCGCGATCCTTCTTGGCCAATAGTCCGCGTATCTTGATGTTATTCTCCAGGTCTTCATCTCGCAAAGTCCAGATAGCAGTGTGCCGCTTCCAAAGCTGCTCCTTTTCTGCCTCGAGCTTCTTGAGTCGTGCTGTCATCTCTTCGTACTCGGCAGGCTCGACAGCTGCTACAGGATTCGCTCGCTCAATGTAGATGAGCTTCGACATCAGTGCAGCAAGCTGAGACTCCAATGGGCCTGGTACGTGCGGTGCCGGTGCCGGTGATGCAGGCTCATCGTGGGTCTCGTTTGCCTCGTTGGCATAATTCATCCTGGGTATCGATGTTGGTGTCTTCTCCGGGTATTCGGGCATCTCATCCTCGCCATCAAGTGTAGATGCGAGAGACACAGTGTCATGCTCTGCTTCGCCATTACGGTTGTTCCAATCGTTCTTCGGCGCACTATTCAGAGCTTGTGGCACAAGGCGGACGACAGGTTCGTCGGCCTGTCCATCTCTCCAGGCCTCAATGGCTGGTTGTTCTACTGGAGTCGCAAGCTTAGGTTCCTGGCGACGAGGCTGCCAAATCGCCGGAATGACAACCTTGCTCACTGGACGTCCAGTCATTTGTTCGTCTACTGAGGCGTTCTCTGAAGACTGGTCCGAGTCGTATCCTCTCAGTTGCGAGAAAGATTGATTCGAAGCGACCGATTCTGGTCGACCACCGTACAACGAGGCGACTGAATGTATGGATCCTGTGCGTTCACTTCGAGTGGCCGGGCGCTGCGCTGTCCACATTTTGTTATGCAGTAATATGTGAGATTTTTCGTCCTGGATGAAAAGAAAGAAGGCTCGTTTATGTCCGAACTTGCCCAGCAATACAGACGACGAATATTAAAAAAGATAGAACGCGTGGTATGCGCGGGAATAAAGACTGCGCTATGCAAAAGATCCTGCTTGCAAATACGCTGTAGGCTTTCTGGAAGCTTATATCCTACGCCCCTTCTGGTAGATAACGAGGGCAGCTGGCAAACAATTTCTGAAACCGTGCTGCGACGGAGGAGTATGCCATGGCCAAACCCGCGACGAGCAGAGGAGAACGACAGCGGCTAACGGCAAGTGCCTTGACTCGACCATCGTAGATCAGTTTGAGCTTCGAGATTCGGTGGCTATGCTTCCTTGATTGCTCCTCAGTGCAAGCATAACTTTGCCGCAACCAGGTGTCAGAATCATTGTCGCGCATATGCATTTGTTTGCGCAGCACGAGAATCGCAAGACGGCCGATCCTATCAGTACGAATTCCGTTCGTCTGGTAATATGATCACATATGCTATAGTATTCGAGAACACTTTTTTGAGAATCATTGCGTGTACACGCACTTGAGGTTGCAACTTGACAATCTAAGATCCGACAAGCCGAACTTGAAACCATTGCAGTCACATACACAAACTCGCTTGACGGCACAACGATAACCCTGTCGCAGACTTGCTGCCTTCTTTACATTTGGTGCCTCAGCCGTAGATTAAAGAGTACTCAATGTTTCGTTGGAAGCAAAGCAGCGAAACAGTGTTGCTTCGTTCAGCTAGTTGCTTTTGTGGGTAACCACTAGTCGTCTCTAAATCTCGTACCTGTCTGACTCGTGCTCTACAGGCCTGTAGATGAAGTAGTCAAAAGAAGCTTTCGTCTCGGTTCCGTTGATGTCGCTTGCTGCGACACCCACGAATGCACCTGTGAAGCTTCCATGCGCCTGGTGTCCTCCACATTCGTCGCTCAAGATGCTTGCGTCGTACACAGGGCCAATGTTCTTCAGCTCTTCTCCTTCCAACGCATACGAAAACCGCAGGGCCTTGCCACGTATGCTGAGCGCCAAACGTACCTTACCTTCCTGCGGGATCTGGACGGGATCCGCCAGTGGGAACTTCAGATTGCCATCTGGCCACGACGCCTCGGAAGACAAGATCAGTAGTTCTCGTTTGCCGTCAGAGTGAGCAGTGACCGTCAGGTAAAAGAAATTATAGCGGCAATAATATGCCGTTAACCCTGCGAATTGCCTTTCGTCATACGGCGAGAAGGATACTGTTGTTTCCGCATCATACGAAAAGTGCGTTTGACGCCTTGCCACAAGCGCTTGTTCAAACCAACTTCCAACTGATTCGCGGCCAGTGAGCTGCAGCTGGCCATCTTTGATGTTGAAGATACGTTCCGTCTCAGGCGTGCGTAGCCATTGGAAGTCCTTGTGCAGACCCTTTTCAGCGGAAAAGGTGTACTTTTGCTCCGCCCAATATGCGGTGTCGTCGCGAGCGGCCGGAAGATCGACGAAAAGAGATGGGATGGGTCCGTCCTTGACATAAAGCCAGTCGTCTTCGGCCCAATACGCTTCCTGAATAGCTGTCTCGCGGCCTAGAACGCAGCGACGCTTTTGCGTAGTAGGTCGCCCCGTAAGATGGACGATGTAGGTTTTGCCATCTGCAGTCTCTACGATATCTCCATGGCCAGCCCTTTGAAGAGCATTGTGGGGAGCATCCTTGGAGGTTATGATGTATTTTTGAGGATGCAACTCGTAGGGCCCCCAAATATCACGGGATCTGGCAAAAGTACAGGCATGCTCATACGCTGTTCCACCTTCAGCAGTGAGAAGGTAATACCAGCCGTTCCTCTTGTAGAGATGGGGCCCTTCTACTAGGTCCAGCTCTGTGCCAGGGAAGATGGTCTTGATGGGCCCAACTAGACGACCACTCTCGTGATCCCACTGCTGCAGGCGGATACCAGCAAACGACCTTGGACGGCGACGGTGATCCTGCAGCATGTTGACAAACCACTTCTTGCCATCGTCGTCGTGGAATAACGACGGATCGAATCCGGACGAGTTGACATAGTATGGATCTGACCATGGACCTTCAATGCGATCGGCTGTGACGATATAGTTTGGAGTGTCTTTGAATGAGCCATCCTTGCGCTTGACGTCGGTGTAAACCAAGTAAAACTTCTCTCCATCGTGAGTTAAGCAAGGTGCCCAAACGCCACAACTATCCGGATCACCCCGCATATCAAGCTGGCTCTTCCTGCTAAGCGGGCGGGTCACAAGTTCCCAGTTTGCAAGGTCCTTGGAATGGTGAATTTGGACGCCAGGATACCATTCGAAAGTCGATGTAGCGATGTAGTAATCATCCTTGACTCGGAGTATAGACGGATCGGCGTTGAAGCCGGGTAGAATGGGGTTGCGTACGAGAGGCATGGTGTACTAACTCTGGAAGCACTATAGCGAGATGAAGATTGGGAAGTACTGTATTCATTATATGTATACCCTATAACTTACCGAATAAGAGGCTGAAATCGTGAGGAGTCAGCATCCACACCAGCATTTAGCCGGACGGTATTAACCCGAGCATTCGGCTTCCCTTTTCGAGAGTATGCCTGCTACTTCTGCTATAAGGCTATAGACTGCGAAAGACACAATTCAGCATCGATTTCCACTGTATTGATCTTTGCGCAAAATGCATGCAGGAGCCGAGGTCGCCTGGGAACTACGATTTTGCGCCATTGCGAATTCAGTATTGCTTGTGAAAGTAGCCAATACCCAGCAGGCAGCCTCCCACCGGGCCAAAACCGAGTTGTTGCCATAACGTATACACTACTGGTTCGCTGGTAATACTTGCGGCATCGCGAAGCTGCAGGTAAACTGCCTAGCTTATTTGATGGCTTCGAGATCCTCCGCAATCGGTGTGCGCCGAAGACAAACCGCTCAGACCCTTGCTCGTGTGCGTGCGCTCTTTTGGTGGTGCAACCACGCCGCCGTCTTGGTATTCTTGACTTTCAATGCCCAGCGCCCAGCGCGCCACATGGTAAAATTCTGGCCGCGGAGAGCACCATCATTGGGCTGTAAAGAGACCATCTCTGATTTGCAAGAGTACTGAAGGTAATAGGATGTGGCTCGGTGTACCTGGAGTTGTTTGCCTCACTGAAATTCGCTGCACAGCTTGAGCATGTTTGCATGCAGCCCGTTGCAAGCCAGCAGCTCAAATGGAGCGGAAGGAAGCCCGATTTTAGCGCAATTGAGCGCGGATCAGATTAGATGTGCGATAACTTCTAGACAACACCAGCTCATGGAGGCGTTCTGCCAAGGAAGCGCCAGCAACACGGGAACCATTGCAAGCGCTGGTTTAGACCAGTTGGTTTATCAGATCTTGATGCTGTCTGGTTGACGACTCGCTGATCAGGGTACTACTTTGGTAGAAGCTCCGCCTTTCACACCGCGGAGCGCCCGCTCTGGAGCAGCCACAGTGCCTTCCGTGAGTTGCTGTTCGCTCACGAAGGCCTTCGAAACCGCTTTCTGCAATGGTGACTTGCAAATTTGCAAGATGAATGGCGGGTCAGCTGGTGGTCGGACCCTGATGCAGCCAAGCAATGCAGTATAACAATGTCGAGTGTTCCTGCCGAATCCGGGCTCAGAACCTCCCAACCTTCAGCCTTTTCTGCTCTGTCGAATCTCTTTCCCAATTGACACCTTTGATTGCGGATCACGATGCGGAATCCTTTTAGAAGTGGCCCTGCTCTGGAGCACCCTGTGGCCGATCACGGGAATACTGAAACCAAAGACATCAACAAGGCTGTCGAGGCTGGCCAAGCCCCAGTTGTTGATGTCAAGCACCCGGTCGACAATTCTGATGGCGACAGTGGCATTGAATCCTTTACCTCTGGCGCACAGGATGGCGTCAAGAAGATGGAGGCTACCACGACAGTGTGGGATAAAAAGTCTCTCGTTGCAGCATACATCATGATGTGGATCATCACATTTGTTGACGGTAAGACTCTGTTCACACCCTCAATTAGAAGCTATATTGACACATAACAGCAATGCAGCAGGGTGCCTCCAACACGCTTGGTGCTTACGTTACCAGTGCGTTCTTCCAGCACTCATTGACAGCTTATACTGGTGTATGTACCGTAATGCCACCTCCACAAATCACTACTGACATAGTTGTAGGTCATGGCAGGCATCATTGGTGGAGTACTGAAGCTTCCTCTGGCCAAGATCTTGGACATCTTCGGTCGCCCACAGGGCTTTGCTCTCATGGCCGCTTTCCTGGTCGTTGGCTTGATACTGATGGCAGCTTGCAACAGCGTGCAAGTGTACGCCGCAGCTCAGATCTTCTACTGGATCGGGTGAGTCTCCAATGAGACCATCGTTGGCATCGCTAACTTCTCAGCTACAACGGTATGTCGTATGTGATTGCCATCTTCATTGCGGACACATCACATCTCAAGAACCGTGCCTTCATGTTCGCATATGTCAGCTCGCCCTACATCATCACTGTCTGGATCACTGGCCCTTTGGCAGCCGCCTATCTTGCCGGCCCTGGATGGCGTTGGTTCTACGGATCCTTTGCCATCATCACTATTGTTGTTGTGGCGCCTCTGCTGGCTCTCTTCTGGGTCAACTACCGCAAGGCAGTACGTGCGGGCATCATTGTTCCTACGAAGAGCAACAGGAGCTTTGCCGAATCCATCAAATATTACATTATCGAGTTCGACCTTGGCGGCTTGCTACTCCTCATGGGTGGTCTTGTCTTCCTCCTTCTCCCATTCAATTTGTACTCCTACCAAGAAGGCCAGTGGAAGAGCGCATTCGTCATCTCCTTCCTGGTTATCGGTGTGCTTCTGCTCATAGGGTTTGTGCTGTACGAGAAGTTCATCGCTCCAAAGAGCTTCATGCCTTTCGAGCTACTACTGGACCGCACTATTTTTGGCGCTTGCATCGTCTCTGGCGTCTTCTTCATCAGCTTCTACGTCTGGAACGCCTATTTCTACTCCTACCTCACCGTTGTCACCGGCCTCAACGTCACCCAGGCTACATACGTCGTCAACATCTACAGCATCGGCGCGTGCTTCTGGTCGCTCATCGTTGGCGTGCTGATTCGCTGGACGGGGCGCTTCAAGTGGATCGCACTCTATTTTGGAGTACCAACCTCGATGCTGGGCGTTGGACTCATGATTCACTTCCGTAACGACCCGGACGTGGGTGTGGGCTTCATCGTGTTGAGCCAGATCCTGATTGCGTTCGCAGGCGGCGCCATCGTTATCACGGAGCAAATGGCGGCCATGGCAGCTACGACGCACCAGTACGTCGCCGTTGTACTGGCTGTCGAGGGCATGTTCTCCAGTGTCGGCGGCGGCATCGGTGGCTCCATTTCTGCAGCCCTGTGGACTGGCGTCTTCCCAAAGAAACTCGCTGAGTACCTCCCTGCCGATGCGCAGGCTGAGCTTATGCTTATCTACGGCGACATAATCAAGCAGACTTCGTATCCTAAGGGGTCTCCGACCAGATTGGCCATTGAAAGGGCGTACGCAGATTCGCAGCGCCTTATGGCCATTACATCCACGGCGGTGCTTGTCATCGCTTTGGGAGCGGTGTTGATGTGGAGAGGTAAGATTGTGCCCTAACTTCACATTTGATTGGGCCGATACTAACTTCGTTTAGACATCAAGGTCAAGGACTTCAAGCAGGTCAAGGGTCGCGTGTTGTAAAAGGTAGTGCTTGACCATCCAGGAGGTATGAGTGCAGAAAGGCATGCAACTCCCAGAAATGAGGGACATGTCTCGTGGGAATATGTTCAGGAGATGGTACTATAATACACGTAGCTTGTGTGGAATGTAACGCTCTTCTTACTATACTGTATCTTGCCAGCTCCCAGGATATACTTGACGCGATGGATGGGAGCTAAGAGGCACCACTTTTATGGATTCCTTCAAGGTTCTCCAGAGCGGTCTAAGTAGATATACAGGTCTGATGTGCTGGTCCTGTAAAGACCTTGCTCGTCATCAGATCCTGCATAAGCTGTCGGAGCTGGCGGAATATAGCGTCTTATGTCCTGCGAGTAATTGCTCGAATAGAATTCACGTCTGTGAAAACAGCTGCTATGGCTCAGTTACTGAACGTATTGAAAAAACATAACCGCGATATATATGGACGGGAAACTATGAAGCTCAAGCAGAGCAGAGTCACATTTGCATTATTTGTTGGAGGTATCTTTCAAAGGAACATAGCTACTATGCTGCTGCTTCCTGTTCGACTTCGGCGCGCGCGTCATCCTCCTCTTCCTGTGGGCCTGCGCGTCCATTTGTAGGCTGGGGCTGCTCAGTCGTTGGCGACGCAACGACACCGGCCGGAGGAACGAATGTCTCGCCATCCTCGGTGTCGAGCTGCATGAGGAAAGTTTCCCAGATCTCAATGAGCTAGTTGACATGTCAGCGGGAGTTACAAATGATATGTCTGCATGCAAAGTACCTCTTTCTGCGCCTCGACGGCACTTTCCAAATATGTCTCAACGCCAGACTTGAAATCTTCGACCTTCTCTCGTTCGAATCGCTCCAGCTCGCTGCGCATCAGTCTCCCCATATCATCGAAGAGCAGCCTCGCTTGGTGGACCTTGCGCTCAGCATCAGCGACATCAGCACTGAGCTGGTTGAGACGGTCCTGTTGCGAGCGGCCCTGTCGTAGAAGCTTGTCTTGGTTGGCCTTTCGCTTCTGCAGATCCTGTTCGGCAGCGTGCCAAGCGTGGTAGGATTTCTGTCGCTGCTGGAAGGCCGTCTTGACAGATCCAATCAGACGGATGTATTCGTCAATGACAATGCCCATGGTGAGCACATCTTGTTGAGCCTGTCGTTCGTATAATTCGCGAATGCGTATCTGGATGTCGGAGAGGCTGTCCAGGGGACCTGAAAGAGAAGGTGAGAGCTCAACAGCAGAGAGCGAGTGCAACGAAGCAGAGAAGTCTCCACACGCCTCTGCGAGTCCTTTGCGTTGCATGACAACAGTATCGGTGGCCTTGAGGAGAGCCTTGAGTTGAGTCTCCAACGCGTCGAGGTAGATCTTTCGATCGTGGAACCACTTCGTCCATGTTAGCAGATACCTTTATGCGGTGTTGTGAGACTCACGTCGTCGTGTTCGATGAACTTGCCGCTGCTTCCAGAAAGCATGCCTCCAAACATGCCTTTGCTCTCGCCCAGGCCGACATCCTTGCGCTCCTTGTTCTTGATGTCCACGTTGAAGGCGTCGCTCTCAAGGAACAGCTTCAGGTCGCTATCGTGCTGCAATATGGGATGCGCAGCAATCTTGTTCAGCATTCGTTCCAGCGCTGCCCGTCTCGACTCGACAAAGTCGGCCTCGAAGCGACCCAGGGACTGCTTCTCTGGTGGGGGAGGGATGATAATACCGGGACTGTTGTTGTGCAGCTGATTGTACAGCCACAGGAAGTCGCGGTATCGACGAGAGACGGTGAATTCGGGGTTCCGGTAGCCTTTCGAGGTAGTCTTGGTGGTGACAGAGTACTCCGTGTGCGAGCTGGTCAGGTCGCCGACCTTGTGCGGGTCGCCCACATAGATGGAGAAGGTCGGCTTCGCAGCCTGCTCGACGCTTACGCTAGGCTGTGCCTGCCGCTGGGGTGCTGCGTGGGTTGATGCCTGGACCGGCGGAGGCACTCGGGGGCCTTGCGATTGCAAGCGTTCGTCATCGTCGTCGTCGTTGAGGTCCACCGAGTCCATCATGCCGCGCAAAGACGACGAGGTCGAGTTGCCTGTCATAGGACGGTTGTTCCTCGCGGCAGCATTCTCTTTCTGAGGTGGCGCTGGAGGTGCGACGTCCGCAGCTGGGGGCGGCGTGGGAGCTCCCAGCGGACCCAGCGGATCGTCTACGGCTTCGAGCTTGGTCGACTGGGTGCCATACTGTCGCCGACGGGGTCCACGGCCAGCAGGCGAGCGCGGCGCAGCTGATGCGCTGGGCGCTGGAGTCGCGGTGGCATTGCCTGTCGTAGGCGAAAGCGTGCTGGACTCGTCCTTGTCTTGCTTGGGGGGGTCTTGTGCCGATTGCGAGGGGACGTCTGCGGGGCGATCAGTTCTGTTACGGGCAGTTTGGGCGCGCGATAGGCCTTACCGCCCCACGGGGAATCATCACCGAGGTCCATAATGGTGTGATTGTTGTTGTGTCGACTACTGTCAGTCTGATGTCTCCAGGTACCGGCGCTCGACATCAGATGTCAGCCAATGGGGGAGGTGCGCACGGGCAAGCACCCAACGTCATCTCGGAGCTCTGCTACTATACTACATCCCAATCGAAATGCACCTTGACTGAAACCTTTGATAACGCGTCGATCAATTGAGAAAAGTATGGTCTACATTCTACCAAGGTATTCAACAACAGAAGACTTTCATAGATTGGACGACCCCACAGCGGCCTTGCCATGCTCACAAGTGTACGCAATCTTCCCATCTTCGGTCCCCAATCTAATCTCGCCTTTCGTAAGTCCTTGCCGGCGCCCGAGATGGACAACTTCACTAATCACATAAACCTTGGTGCCCTCGGCAGCCGGACGCAAATACGTGCAGTTCAGAGTGCGACTGACGTGTCCGGTGTCCCAGAAGCCGTCTTGGCTGACAGCAGTAATAGCGGTAGACGTGCAGATGTCGAAGATCAACGCCACAGCTCCACCGTGGAGGTTTCCTATAGTCAAGTTCAGCAAACCATTGGTAGCCGAAAGTGTCTTGATAAAGTACCTCCCATGTTGCATAGCTGCTTGGGCACTGTAAAGCTGTAGACTGTCCGGCAATTGTGTGGATCTTTCTTGGTAGGTGCCACGGTTACAGATTCAAGATGTAAAATGTGTGGAAGCAATGAATCATGCCCCTGTTTAAATGTCAGACTCTACACAATGCTCTTAGATAAATAGGACGCACCTCGTAGTCCGTTGACTTCGCAACCTCAAACTACAATCTTGTCAGTTCCGTGCGAGGCAAATGATTACCATCCTACCCATTTTGTAGCCTTCTCTTCTGGCGACATGTTTTCGTTCTTCGAGAACATTTGCTGGAAGTGCTTTCCCATCTTCGAAGTGACGCGTGGGTCTCAAAAGGTACTGACGAAGTGCAATCTACAAGTACTACATTCATACCTCGGCACATGCCAGCCCCGACCCATACAGCGCTAGATACATGCAGCTAGTTCCTAGACCCCTGTCAATTGTTTTCCCAAAGTCCCATCCAAACTTCAGCGTAACGACTACAGATCCATCTTGACCACCACGACACAATGGACTCCTCAATGTTCATGCGCCAGCTTCTGCGCACGTCCGCATCTTGCCGGGCGACTTTGCTCGCAACCCGAAACTATTCGCTCGCGCCCTCGCTCCCCCACACCCGCTTCATCTCCACACCAACCATTCTGCGCCCCAGCTTTTGGGCCTCCATGGTCCCTAAACCGCTACGCGAGCGC
Source organism: Curvularia kusanoi (assembly GCA_011058905.1). NCBI lineage: Eukaryota > Fungi > Ascomycota > Dothideomycetes > Pleosporales > Pleosporaceae > Curvularia > Curvularia kusanoi. The sequence goes on from SWKU01000008.1 coordinate 279,035, forward strand.
GCCTCCGCTCCGAGATCCCGCGAGTGGAACCCCGCAACGCCGTACATCATTCTTAGTCTGTTGGTTGGTTCGCAGGCAATCCAGATTCTATGGTTGAAGCAGGAGCGTGCGCACAGCCTGCGTAAAGCAGAGGCTAAGATCGGTCTCTTGAAGGAGGTCATTGAGCGTGTGCAAAGTGGCGAAGACGTCGATGTCGAGAAGGTGCTCGGGACTGGGGACGAGGCCAGTGAGCGGGAATGGGCGGAGGTCCTGAGGGAGATCAAAGACGAAGAGGCGTTGTTCCAGAGCAAAAAGAAGAGGAGGGCTTTGAGGGAGGCGGCAGCAAAAGAAGACAATGTCAGGGAGGTAAAGGAGCAGGCAAGTGTTGAAGAAGGGGTTGAAGAGCGGTCGACCAAGGTGGAGAGCATTGCTGGCGTGAAGTTTTACTAAGTATGTTGGAATTCGTAACGTCGGTATTATCTACGAAAGGCCCTCGCCAGCAAGGGCTGTTTCTGTGGATTGCTGAGAGCCTCCACCACCACCACCGATCTCAGCTCTGTAACTAATCCTCGCCATCCGATACCTCGCCAATCTGACTGCCCTCCTGAATCTGATTGCCGGACTCCAGAACACCGCTACCCTCGATCTCCTGCAGATTCTGCGCATTACTGCTACCCCCGGCCTCTGGCGATTCTTGCTTCGCCTTCTTCACACGCTGCTTTGTCGCAGTCTGTCTCAGCCTCTCGCCTCGCTTTGCGTTACCCGTGTCGTTCGAGGCCTTCGTGTGCTTGCGAGCCTCAGGGTTGTCGCAGAGTAGAGCAAGCGTAACACCACCACGCATGACATCGTCCACAGTGCTCTTCGTCTCCCGCAGCACAGAGCAGATTCGGGTCAATCGCAGCTCCAAGCTTTCCTCACTGATATCGACTAACTTGCCTCGCCTCGCGCTCTTGTGGTATACAGTTGGGCGGTTCCAGCCACGCTCGTGTACCGCGATCGCCTCATCGAAGACGTGGTGCGCTGCAGCTTCAAGGTCGAGATGGTCAAAAACTGCTTGCTTCTCGAAGCGGGCGCGATTGGTAGAAAAGGAGCTATCGGTGATATGTGCTGTGTCTATCATCGAATTGAAGATGCGACAGACCCAATACTCGCGGCCAAGTTTCTTCACACGAGCGACGTCCTCGGCTTTGGATTTCGGGGGCATACGGGCACGCTTGCGATGCGCTTTGGCCTCAGCGGAGGTGCGGAATCGCGATGCTGTCAGACGGTTGTAGAATTGGCTCGTAACGGTTGTTGGTTCGGGATGCTGAGCAAGAATGTGTGGTTGGGGTCTGTAATGTGCAGCCGCCCTAGATGTAGGCGAACTATCGACCTTGTCGTCGTCATTGAGAGCAGTGGCGCCGGGATTGTCGATGGATTCACGGAGGTGTGTTTCCTGGTGAGTGGGCGAGTCTGGTTGAGGTGTGCCATCTGCAGGAGGCTGATTGAACTGTTCCTCAAGAGCCGCATCGTGGGCAGGGTCAACGGCCTGGTTGAAGGCAGGCGGGAAATTTTGATCGAAGCCATTATGCTCACCCTGGAAAGCGTTGTCACCAAAGGCGTCCTGGCCCTGGAAAGCACCGCCATGGAGGAAATCGTCGTCACCAAAAGCGCCGTTGCCTTGGAAAGCATTGCCATCCTGATAACCGAAGTTACCAAAAGCGTTGTCACCCTGAAGAGCATTGCCATTCTGATAACCGAAGTCACCAAGAGCGTTGGGCTCAGCCGCTTGGGGCAAGCCTTGGTAGAATTCGTCGTCAAACAGGCCGTTGCCTTCAAATCCAGCGCCAGCGCCAGCGTCGAAGAAGTTGCCGTAAGACATAGTGAAGGAAATAAGACCAAAGTTCAACGTGTACAAGAAGCAAAGAGGACGGCCAGCGTCAAAATGACAAAGAATGCTGCAAGAAGTCTGAATGTCCGCCAGGAACGAGGGTGTGGGTGAAGAAGTGTTGGAGCTGGAGGGTGGGTGCGAGGCTGGTTTAAAAAAACTCGCAACTTCCATATCCCCGCCATTGCGACAATAGAATTGGCCAATTGCTCCGATCGATCGAGGTGGCTGGAATCGCTATTGTGCCATTGCTGGTGAACATTGAGCAGTGAAAGTGAAGAGTGGTAATGTCTTGGCGCAGGCGCGGTTCCTTCCTTTCACGGTGAGTTCCAGATTCACCAGGGACTGAAAAGCGAAGGTGCAAGTAGATGGCAGAGGTTGACGAGGATGTAGCGATGAGATCATGTGAAGATGAACAACTAGATTAAACATTTGAGAATGGTATATAGTACTGAAAGCAAAACCCCTACACCTGACCAATACCAACAACAAACGTGTTGTGACCAGGCCGATTTGTGATATGAGCACACATGTATCCGCTCTTAACAGCTCGCCCGCCGGTGTGCAAATGAAACAAACATTCGTAAATATCATCAAAGCATGCCAGCTGGTGGCCCATTCGTCACCGGTGCAGTCGGGGCCTGCGCTTGTGCCGGCTTCTTAGGCGTAATCTCCTGGACAGAGATCTCAGAATCAACCGAATCCCTCCATTGCGAAATGCCCTCGTTAGTGTCATGACGATCCTTCGTGGGCGTGCGTTCGAAGTCGAATCGATCGCTCAGGCGGTATGCCTTGTTTGTAGTCTCCCAGTGACTCCTCAAAGCATCAAGCTCCGAAGCAAGGTTGTCCAGCGCCATAGAATTACGTGTCCCGGTTGATGCCCGGCGATTGCTGGGTGCTTCCGGTGTGCTTGAGTCGTCGTTGCGGCTGTACAGGGAGTCGGCAGAAGCGATGCTGTCATGTCCACGGTGACGCGCGCTCTCGCCATTGCTACCGACCGGTACCTGGGACTGTCGACGGTAGTTGTCGACCGAATTCTCGAATTGATCGAGGAACATCTGTACACGATTTTCTGCTTCACGTGCACGCTCTTCCACAATTGTGTACTGCTGGCGCAGAGACTCAAGATCGGCGCGAGACTGAGTTGCGGTAGACTCGGCCTCCTTAGTCTTGATTCCTGCGGCCTCGACTTCCTTTCGTGTGGTGGTCAAATCAGACTGCAGTGTGGACAACTGTCCTTCAAGACGAGTAATGGTCTCCTTCATACTAGTCTTTTCTGCTTCCCATTCAGCAGCCTGCTCTTTAGTTGGGCCTTGTGTGGTTGAGGTGGCTTGTTTGAGGTCCTCCTCCAGCTTCGTGTTCGCTGTCTTGTATCGGTCGAGCTCTTGCTTCATCTTCGCAAGCATCTTCTCGGTGCCTCTCAAGTACTTGACAGCAGCCTGATGGTCATTATGTAAAGCCTGGATCTTCTCTTCCCAGTCCTTGCTGACTTCGTGCTCACGCTGCTCGAACGAAACGCGCAACTCCTCGTGCATCTTGTTCATCGAGTCAATTTGCTGTTCAAGCTCACGCACACGGTTGAGCTCCGGAGTCCCGAAACGGGACCCTGGGCTATCCAGGACTCTGGAACGGCGGTGATCAGTGGGATTGACACCTCGTTCTTCGAGAAGGTTTTTAAGTGTCTTGAGCTGAACCTCAAAAGCGTTGCTTTCAAGACGCAGACGCTCGTGCTGTTGGTGGAGTTCAGCTTTCTCTACCTCAGAGGCCTGTACGTCTCTCATGGCCTGTTGCAACTGTTTGCGGATTGTAAGGCCTTCGCGGCTGGATTGCTCCTGGTACGATTCAAGACCGGCGATCCTTTCCTCGGCGCGACGCAACTTCTCGGAAGCCTGATCAGCAGCTGCTTGATTCTTACGCGCCATAGCGTTTGCGGCTTCCACCTGCTGTTGGAGGATGCTAACCCGTTCGTTCATGACGCTGTCGTTAGCAGGGGCATGAGCAGCGATGCTTCCCAGCCCAGAAAGTACGGCTGCTTGGTGAAGGCGCGCTTCCGCCGCATGCTTCTCCGCCATCTCCTCAGCATCACGCAATTTCTGTGAAGCAGTCTCGAGCTCTGCCGTACGAGCTTCGTGTTCCGCACGGAGCTGGCTGAGCTTTTGGCGTATTCCCTCGCTCTGGCTGCGTTCTTCTTCAAGTTTCTTTTCCAGTAGCGTAGATTTCTCCGACGATGCAGCGACAGCCTCACGTAATGATTCAAGGACCGCAGCATGGCTTGCTGCTTGGGTAGTGAAGTGAGTGACTTTGGAGCTCAACTCTTCCTTGTCGACAGCGAGCAAGCGAGAGGACGCCTCAGCCTCTGCATGGCTAGCGGACATCTCTCGAGCTACGCGCTGCGCTTCATGGAGCTCAGCTCGTAGGCTCTCGGACTCAGCAGCTGCTTTCTGTCTTGTCGAGTCAAGTTCTTGCACACGTGCTTGCGCAGCTTCCGCAGTCTCATCAGCGAGTTGTTTAGCCTTTTTCTCAGCTTCTATCTCATGACTCAGCTTCTCGACCAAAGTGGTCAATTCTGCTTGCGAGGCTAGAGACGCGGCTAGACGTCGGCTGATATCGTTCATGCGATCGAGGTCGGGGGTCTCGGTGTTGCGACTGCCGTCAGGTTGTGGAGTACCTGCCTGGCTACCACCCCCACCGTGAGCCGCCAACTTTGTCTTCGCGTAAATGGCTTCACTGATGGCGGCGTCCCTCTGTCGTTCGACTTCGGCAATGCGCTTTGCTGCATCATCGCCTTGAGCCTTGATAGAGTTCTGCACACGATCGACCTCTGCCTTCATCTTCAGCAGGGCCTCGAGAAGCGGGCGATCCTCATCCTGAAATGAATCCGCAGATCGTTCGTCAAACATAGGGCTTGTTGAGGTGGCAGGGTGGTAGCCAGCTTTGCGTGCCAGTGCAAGCTCAGACGCATACCATGCGTTTCGACTTTTGACAACATCGAGCTCTCGAACAACATCGTCGTTTACGTGACCCATCCCAGGCGAAGCGCCCAATCCACTGTCGACCTGTCGGCTCTCAGCCTCCCTGCTCAAAGCGCGTTGTTGAGGAGTCTCGATCGACCGCCTTGGAGCCTCCTGTTCAATGCTGGCTATGGTGTCATGGGACGGTTGTTGCCTGTGCATTTGCTGTCGTGAGGTGTTTCGCGATGTTAAGCTGCCAGAACGCGTTGTATCAATACTCTCCTTTTGTGTGCGGGAGATGGCGTCGGAGGCTTTGCGCTGAGGCTCTGCACCAGATGGACTGTCCCTGGCTGTGGATGACAGATTCTCTCTATCAACCGAAGACGCTACCTCAGTATCGACGGAAGGGCCGAAAGATCGCTCGTTCTTTGTCGGCGTCTTGCTTCTGGTAGCTGGAATAACTTGAGGGTTGGCACCGTTCATTCTTGGTTGAGGAGGCTGCTGAAGGGGAGGAGGCCCGGAAGGCGCTTGCCCGGCAACACGAGGCAATCTCGACCCACCTGGTCCTGCTCCGTTCATCATGTCCGGACCTCGTTGTTGCTGAGGCCCAGGCAACATGCTCTCACGGTTTGGTGGTGCACCGTTTCTACTTTGAGGGATGTTGCTGCGCTCACCTCCACTCATCTTTCGAGGAGCGTTGATTGCTTGCTGAGGGGCTGCACTCTCATTAGGCGGGTACCTAATCTTCGAAGTGTCCAAGATATATGCCATGCTTAATTCCGCTCTGTCAGCAACAGAAGAGCTTGGCTCGCCGGCGAGAGTTATGATGTGCTTCCCGTATGCTGTCATGCTATGGCCGGATCGAGGAGAGGGCGAATGTCCCATGTTCTGGAACATATACCAACGGCGAGATGATATACGAAACGCTGCTAGGTCTCCTAAATCGACCCCCTCCTGCGTGCGACCACCAAAGACGTACATGGTATCGTTCACAAGAGCAGCAGAATGCCCTTCGCGGGCCACGGGGATATAACCAATGCAATCAAGCTCGGTCCAAGTGTTTGAACGGGGATCGTATGTCCACACATCGTTGAACCAGGTGACACCATCTGTACCGCCGAACAGGTACAGCTTGTCCTGCCATGTTACTATTGAGTGGTTGGTTCGCGGTGGGGGCGAGCGGCCATGCGGAGAAGATTGGTCCTTGGTGTTCGGAAGCAGAACTTCCCAACGACTGGCGGATGACTGGAGAGAATTCAAGTCAAAGGCTACGAGGTCATTAAAGAAGAAGCCTTCGACCTGACCACCAAAAATATAGATCTTTGACCCCAAGATATTCAGCGTATGGCCGTAGCGTCCGGTAGGGCGAGGACCTTGAGGGAGCGCGCGCGACCAATGCTTCGTTGCTTCGTTGAAATTAGTCAAAGAATATAGGTTCAGAGAGATTGAACTTACAGGTATTCAAAAGGTATAGAGTATCGTCCAAGTCATCATTGTCCGCCAGTTTTGTGTCACCACCGAAGACAATAAAGGCATTCCCGACTAGAAGACTGGCATGTCCTACACGGGGCCCAGGCCCGTCTCCTGTGGTTGAGATGGGGTAGCATGACATGTTCGCGCTGCCCATTTCAGTCAGCCAGAGGTCGCCCTTGACCGTGGCGCCGCCAACAAGACCTCCCATGATATAGATGACGCCATCTTTGGAAGCGACTGCGTTGATGGCTGCACCGTAGCGCGGGAACGGATTGCCGGCGGTGAAATTGAGGCGACGGGAGGACCAAGGATATGGCGACTCTTGAGGCGGCCCATTGGGCCTAGGACCCTGCAGTAAATTCTGGAGTTGACCATCAGCATGCATGTAAGCAGCAGCGTTAACTAAATTGTTCTCGCACCTGTTCGTTGGACCCTCCTCTTTCGCGCAATGCCTTTGGTTCAGGCGCACCACCCTGGACTTCACGGCCCTGCAACGAACTCAACGAATTGTTCACACTCCCGCTCGGTGTTGATGTGTTGGTCTGCGGCTGAGGTCCTGGGCGGGCGCCGTCCTTTTCGCGAGGAGGTCCATTGAGTGATGCGGGCTGAGGACCGCTGGGGCCATGCGACGATGTAATCTCGCGCGTGGCCGCAGGGAGCGCGTTGCCCTGCTGCTTGCTCTTCTTCCCGAACAGGAACGACATGACGCCGGCTTCGCAGCCCTGGGGACGTTACAATGGCAGCGGGTGCCGACTACACACGCATTCGGTCTGCACGGAGGCGGACGAGCGCGTGGGCTGGGAGCGGGTGGAGCTTGTGCGGGCGGGACACGTCTAGTGGTGATCGAGGTTGGGGAGGCGGGCTGGCGTGCGCGCGCTGCAAGTCGGTGCTATGGGTTCTCGGTGGAGCTTGTGCGCATGTCCAGAAAGTGGAAGTACAAGAGGCCAAAGGTCGGGGGACAAGGCTTTGGGGTCTTCAGCAGCGCTGCAACTTTTGGGCGGTGCTGATGTCGGGGTTGCACAGCGCTTGGCGTGGTCGGCGAAGGGACAACAGCAGAGAGACAGAAACAGATACAGACGGGAGCGCACCAGTGGCCGGCACGAGTCTCGACGGGGCGCGGTGGGCAGAGACAGCTATGGCAGAAAACAGAGTTGCGCAGAACGTAGGAGCGTTTCAGACAGCGTTCACAGCATTCGCGGCGCGATCCCCCTGAGAAGGACTACGACAGGGATGGCGCCGCTGGTGATTGGACTGCTGGTGTAGGGCGGACGGAGCATTTCACAGCGTGCAAACATGCAGACGAGCGCTGACGACGGCGCTGATGGTCGCGGTCACTTAATGGAAGTGCCTGTGACACGCGCAGCTCCGTGGTTCACCGCAGAGGCCCTGCAGCCACAGCTAGTCTTGAGGTGTTTGCTTCTTGTGCCTTTCTTGGGCACCGGTAACGCGCGTGCCTCCCAGAGCCGAACGACGATCCACTCTTGACCGCGGCCTATTGCACTCTAGCGTCACCGTGACTTGCATCCTGCATCGACTTCTCGAAGCTCGGATGCCCGCATCTTGAGCTGGATTGGCAGCATAACCGCCAGCTGCAAGCTGCTTTGCTCTCAACACAGAGCCCCGCCCCCAACTGCAATCCCCTCCAGCGCACACAGCGGCCCATGCGACATGGGCGCTGCTGAGAGCTCGTTCCCTACACGCTCGAGCTCACCATGAGACCGCGAACAGCCACCGACTCTGTCCACCCTCTTCCCAACCCACTCGCCTCGCACGCTCCCGCCGACATGGAGAGTACGCTTACCGGGTCTTCGGCTCCGTCAGAGATGCGGCCGTCGCAAGAAGCTGCTTCGTCGCGACCCAGCTCCTCGGCCGCTGCCCACCTCGACCTACAGTCGCCTACCGCGTCACTCCGTCCGTCCTTGAGCGCTGCTGGCTCCCACCGTCCCAGTCTTGCGCGCGCAAAGAGTGACTTCGGGCCCCGGCCACACACTCAACCTCAAGAGCTGGCCGACGACAGCAGCGTGGACGGCCACTTCAAGATTCGGCATGGCTGGGACGACCAATTAAATTCGGAGGAATACAGCAACATGCTGACCTCGGTGCGTTGTGCTCACCGTGGCGGCCTTGTCTCTGTAGCTGACTAGCTGCGACAGAACTTCTTCATGTATTATACCGATAAGAAACACGAAACAGGCGGTCATCCCAAGGGTGAGCTCGGCGCGTCGACCGTACAAGAATGGCGCATGCGAGACCGCCTCAAGACTGTCTCTGCCGTACTGGCTCTTTGCTTGAATATCGGTGTCGACCCACCAGACGTCATCAAGACCAACCCATGCGCCAAAGAAGAGTGCTGGATAGACCCGACGGTGACCTCACAGACCCCAGGACACACGCCTATGAACCAGATCGGCAAGGCCTTACAGACGCAGTATGAGCAATTAAGCATGCGTACGCGATACAAGCTCTTGCTCGACCCCACCACCGAAGAGACACGGAAATATGCCTCCACGCTCCGGCGAAACGCCAGGAATGAACGTGTGTTGTTTCATTATAACGGCCACGGCGTACCGAAGCCAACTTCCAGTGGCGAGATTTGGGTCTTCAACAGAAATTATACTCAGTACATTCCACTTTCGCTGTACGATCTGCAGAGCTGGATCGGCGCACCCAGTCTTTTTGTTTATGATTGTTCTGATGCTGGGCTCATCATAAGCAATTTCAACAGGTTTGCTGAGAAGCACCAGGCTGAATTTGAAGAGGCACGCCGACGAGATCCCAATGTTGAGTATGTTGACTTCAACGATTGCATCCATCTAGCTGCTTGTCGAGAGAGGGAATCATTGCCGACAAACCCCGAGCTACCTGCAGATGTCTTCACGTCTTGCTTGACGGATCCTATCACCATGGCTGTCAGATTTTTCATTCTACAAAATCCACTGCCGAGCAAGGTCACCTTGAGAGACGCTCACAACATTCCAGGCAAGGTATCGGAGCGCCGGACCCCTATAGGAGAACTTAATTGGATCTTCACGGCTATCACAGACACCATTGCCTGGAACTCATTATCAAAACCTTTGTTCAAAAAGCTTTTCAGGCAGGACCTTATGGTAGCAGCACTCTTCCGGAACTACCTGTTAGCACAGCGTATCATGCGCGTGTATCACTGTAACCCAGTGTCTCATCCTGAGATCCCACAGACCCACGATCATCCTCTCTGGCGAAGTTGGGATCTTGCTGTCGAACTCATCTTAGCTCAGCTTCCTGATTTACAGGCTGAGGCACGCGGCGAGAAAGAATATCTGTACAAGCATTCAGAATTCTTCTCTGAACAATTGACAGCATTCGAAGTGTATTTGTCACAAGGAGCTGTCGAGCAGAAGATACCGGAGCAGTTGCCCATCGTACTCCAGGTCCTTCTTAGCCAGGTCCATCGATTGCGCGCGCTCATTCTTTTGTCAAGCTTCCTGGATCATGGGCCATGGGCTGTTAATCTTGCCCTGAGTATCGGTATTTTCCCATATGTGCTCAAGCTCTTACAATCCCAAGCAAACGAACTGAAACCAGTAATGGTATTCATTTGGGCTCGCATACTCGCGGTCGATTCTTCATGTCAGGCCGATCTGCTTAAAGACAATGGCTATCAGTATTTCATTAACATCTTCAACCCAAACTCCGGTACGTACCACCCTGCCGAATACGGTCACGTCAAACTGACAAATATAGGTATTCCTATTCAGAACGCAAGTGAACACAGGGCGATGTGTGCCTTCATCATTTCCATGTTCTGTAAAGATTACAACCAAGGTCAGCGCGCATCTTTGAGTACAGAACTTGTGGAAAGCTGTCTGGACCATTTGAAGGATATGCAAAATCCTCTGCTAAGACAGTGGTCATGTCTTTGTCTGAGCAAGCTCTGGATCGATTACGAGGAGGCGAAATGGGTAGGTATCCGATGTATGGCACATGAGCGACTATGCGAGCTCGTCATGGACCCAGTCGCAGAAGTTCGCGCCGCGATGTTGCATTCATTGACAGCCTTCTTGGGTATTCGGGACGTCACAGCACAAGTCGCTAACATCGAGGAGTCTATTGCATCGACGGTGCTTTTGATGACTACGGATGGTAACAGCATGGTTCGCCAAGAATTACTTATTTTCTTCTCGACGTTCATTGCACGGTACAAAACGCGGTTCATTGTCACAGCGTTCGAACACTTTTCGGAGGAGAAGAACAGCGATGTCTCGACACAGACAGACCCGAAGAATGGCGATGGGCTGTACATGAAAACGCGTGCGACCGCTAATGGATCCCCTGCAAATGGCTGCTCTAACAATACAGTCTATGCTGCTGTCTGGAAAGAGATACTGGTCATGTCCGTCGACCCCTACCCCGAAATTGCTAAAGACGCTGGAATTGTAGTCGACTTTATTCTCGTAGCTCTGCTCGAGTCATCTCTTGGTCGGTTCGCTCAGCCGCAGTTCAACGAGACCCTCAAGAAAAATTCAGCAGTCCGCCCTGCACGTCGTGTGCAAGAAGAGAGGCCGCTTCAGCAGATGGCTGCCACGCCTCCGACTCCATCGAAAGAAATTAGTTACCTGTCCTTATTCGGGGGAATGCGGAAGTCGACTGCTTCTTTGAAAAGCCTCTGGACCGGAACTGACAGTTCCGCTTCTCCTCAAAAACCGACAGCAAGGGGCAAGCTGGATGATTCCGACGCTACTATATCAGAGACACGTCCCGACACACCTGAAAAGTACAACGTTGAGGAAGAGCCAAAGTCAAGGGATTTCAAACCTCGAGCGCTCTCGGAGAAGCCGCAGATTCCTCTCAAGAGCGTATTCTTTGACTGGTCTGTTGAATACTTCCGTGAGCCCCAGATGAAGCCCACCGAGGCGGACGAGCCAGGTAGCACTGACTACAATGGGCGGCTTTGGAGACGAAACCGCAATGATAAGATCATTGCTGAGACTCAGCCGCTCAAAGAAGTTGCCGTCTCAAATCGTTGGGACGTTCCTCGCGGCTACTTTGACAACTTAAGCCAGCCTATGAAAATGACCTTCCATCAATTCGAAGATCATCTCGTAGTGACTGACAGCTGGAATACTGTTAATGTCATCGATTACTCGGATGCCGTCAAAAGAATCAACTGCTTCTCTAACGGCAACCCCCTAGATTCGAGGATCACAGATGTCCGACTCATCAATGAAGACGACCAGGCGCTATTGATGACAGGGTCATCGGACGGAGTCATCAAAATCTTCCGCAATTATGATTCGAAGGGCAAGACCGAGCTTGTGACTGGATTTCGAGCTCTGACCGATCTCGTACCCAGCAACAAGAACGCGGGACTTGTCTTTGACTGGCAGCAGGGCAGGGGCCTTGTGCTGGTGGCTGGTGATGTTAAAGTAATCCGTGTGTGGAACGCAGGTACCGAAGTGTGCATCAGCGTAGGTTCTTCCGAGAGTGGTATGTCAATATTTTGTCACTAACCTTTACAGGACATTCCCGCGCGATCAGGGTCTTGCATCACCTCCTTGACTTCTGATCAGGTCGAGGGAGATGTATTTGTCGCAGGCTTTGGAGACGGAGCCATTCGTGTGTACGATCAGCGTCAGAAGCCCTCAACTGCTATGGTGAAGGTCTGGAAGGAACACAAGCAATGGGTCACCAATGTCCACTTGCAGCGTGGCGGACAGCGCGAGCTGGTAAGCGGCTGTCGTAGTGGAGAAGTGAAGCTGTGGGACATCAGAATGGACCGCAGTGTCAAGACGATTCAAGCAACAACAGATCACCTGCGCACACTCAGCGTTCACGAGCATGCGCCGGTCTTTGCTACGTAAGTTGAATGGCTATGATATAGAAGCGTCCATGCTGACATCGTGACAGTGGCACTCAAAAACACCGCGTCAAGATATTCAATATCAACAACGGGAAACCAGTCTCCAGTTTCGAGCCCTACTCTGGGTTTCTCCGCGATCGATCTGCTCCGATCACCACAACAGCTTTCCATCCGCATCGACTTATGATTGCTGCTGCTGCACTTCACGACAACCATGTCAATATCTTTTCCTGTCATGAGCCCAAGAACCCCACGATGAAGACTGTACGTTTGTGGGAGGGCGGCGCAGTTGCGTCCAGCCGGTCGTCGATACACGGGTGAATTACAAATGGTCTATAGTTCTGGCGTGCCGCAGTGCAGATGGCGTATAGGGAGATGTCTGGACTGCATTGGGCTGTGTTTGGCGTGATTGTTATATCTAAATACTTACGGTTGGTCTGGGCATAGCGTGGACTTTGACATTGAGCGACAGCATGACGGTTTCGAGGCACCTTTTTTCGATACCCAGTGTAGTATCTTTGTAATGGTAATTGCGCCCGATCACATACATTTATCGAAGCGATGCAGCTGCTCGTGCGAGCGTGCCTGACTCAGTCCATCTTAGTATGACGCTGGTTGGAGGAATGCGGGGGTGCCATGAGTCGCAACTGCCCCTCCAACGCGAACTTCAATAATTTCTCGGGACTCACCTCAACACCCATTCAGCACTTTCCGCCATTTGCAATATGAGCGACGCACCTGCAGCAGCTGCGGCACCGGCTGAAGCCCCACAGGGCGAGGCACCCTCCAAGAATGCCCTGAAGAAGGCTCAGAAGGAGAAGGAGAAGGTAATTATTGGTGGTGTGCTCTCATGACTGGACATCCCTCTAACTAAGCGTGCTGCAGGCAGAGAAGAAGGCCGCCGCAAAGGCCCGTGAACTCGCTGAGCGCACAAAGAAAGAGGCTGCCGACGCCGAGGATGTCTCCAAAGACTCATACGGCGAGCTCCCTCTCACCGGCTCGAAGGAATTCAAGCCCACGGGCATCGCGCGCGTCAACCTTGATGATGTTGCCGACCACGTCGATCAGGAGATTACTTTCCGCTGCTGGGTTGAGAATGCTCGAAGCCAATCGGCGAAGCTAGCTTTCTTGAACTTGCGCCAGAACCTTAGCACTATCCAGGCTGTCATTGCCGCCAGTGACAAGCTGAGCAAGCAGATGGTCAAGTTCTGCGGAACTGTTCCCACCGAGAGCACTATTGTAGTCACTGGACTTGTGAAGAAGGCCCCAGAACCCATCAAGAGCGCTTCCATTCAGGACTTCGAGATCCACATCAAGAAGCTGTTCATTGAGGCCAAGGCCCAGGTCCCGCTGCCACTGCAAGTCGATGACTGCGAGCGACCCCTGCCTGCTGAGACTGCCGCTGCTGATGAGGAGCAGAAGGAGGAGGGTGGCGAGCGACCACTCGTTAGCTTGAACACCAGGCTCAACAACAGGACAATCGACTTGAGGGCAAAGATCAACCAGTCTATCTTTGTCATCAAGAGCGGTGTCTGCGCACTCTTCCAAGAGTTCCTTTCAAAGAAGGGCTTCACCCTCGTGCATACTCCCAAGATCTTGGGCGCCGCTTCAGAAGGAGGTGCCAGCGTCTTCGAACTCAAGTACTTCGATCGCCCAGCCTACCTCGCACAGTCGCCTCAGTTCTACAAGCAGATGCTGATCGCATCGCGCTTCCAGAAGGTCATGGAGATCGGGCCTGTCTTCCGCGCCGAGAACTCCAACACAGCCCGCCACTTGACTGAGTTCACTGGTCTCGATCTCGAGATGGAGTTCCAGGAACACTACCACGAGGTCATGGGTGTACTTGAGGATCTTATGCTGTTCATCTTCAAGGAGCTGAACGTACGTTACAAGCGTGAGACGGACCTTGTTCGCGGCGTGTACCACGTCGATGACTTCAAGCTTCCCGAGTCTGGTAAGGTGCCTAGGATCCCCTTCACAGAGGGTATCAAGATGCTGCGCGAATCAGGCGAGGAGCTGAACGACTACGACGACTTGAGGTATGTCCAGATGACTCTTTAGCCAGCATTTCGTGACTAACGTAACCAGCACACCTCAAGAGAAGAAGCTCGGACGCTTGGTCCTCGAGAAGTACAACACCGACTTCTACGTTCTCGACCAATTCCCGCTTGACATCCGTCCTGCTTACACAATGCCTTCCCCGCATGACCCCAAGCTCTCCAACTCGTACGACTTCTTCATGCGTGGCCAAGAGATTTGCTCTGGTGCCCAACGTATCCACGACTCCGACCTGCTGGCCAAGCAGATGCGCGCACACGACCCCCCGATCGACCCCAACGGTGCCGGTACCAAGGACTACGTCGACTGCTTCCGAAACGGCTGCCCGTCCCATGCAGGTGGAGGTTTCGGTCTGGAGCGTATTGTCCAGTTCTGGCTTGGTCTGCCCAACATCCGTATGTGCAGTCTGTTCCCCCGTGACCCTCAGAGGATTGCGCCGTAAGTGGGCGAGCCTAATTAGGAGATGCAATTACTCGCTTGGAACTTGGTCGGTAGCACGAAATCTAGAGGCAATAGTGGCCTCATAAGCATGCCGCTCATAGACGAAATAAATGTAACATTACACCACCATCCTACCTGGTATCTGTGAATTCTATTGTGAAAGAGTGAACAAAGGACGCAGCCATTGAAGTCTGTAGCCATTTCAAGCATGAATTTGGTTGGAGAATGGGCAATTAGACTTTGAAGTATTTCGAGTGAAGTACTGACTTGCAGACTTTCTAGACCGGACTTATGCGGACTTAAAGGTAGAGGAGGGGCGAACGTCATTCTACCATCGTTTGTAGCCGCAACGCCTTCAACCCTGCCGCTTTTTGGATACGATAATCGCCTCACTACCTAGAACGAGCACCCTTCCATGACCACGTACGCAAACTACCTGCCCGATGAAATCCTCCTCGAAATCCTGGCCTACATCGAGGCCTGGGACATCCGCTCCAAGCAATCCACGCTCGCGACTTTCTGCGCCGTGAATCGGTACTTCTAAGCTCTCCAAAATCTCTGATTCAAGAAGCTCACTATATTACTACTAGACAATGGTACGACGTAGCTATCCAGCCGCTATATGACTCGCCCTTCCTGACAGGCCGCGCATACGAACTCTTCGTCCGCACTATCTGCCCCTCTGTCCTGGCACATATCAAGAAGCAGAACCTCGCCAACCTCGTGCGCGTCCTCGACCTCTCCCACATCATCCACCAGGGTACCAAGTCCACCACCGCGCGCCTGCTAGGCCGAACCAAGCTCGGCTTGCAGGTCTTCATTGCCCCGCAGGCCAGCTTCGCGGTGAACTGCTGGGCCAGCCTATCCAAGTGCGAGCGGCTGCGGATTCTGGACCTAAGCCTGGTCAGCGAATGCATCAGCTTCCAGAGTCTGGCGCAGACGCTGCGGCGCCTCGGCGGCATCGAAGCAATCTACCTCCCACGGTGCACGAACCGCGATGAAGGCGGCGCGCTGAGCATCAACGTGCGGTGGCCGCCGAAACTGCAGCATCTCAGTCTCTCAGGCAGCATATACGGCAGGTTTCTCTGGGACCTGCTGCGCCAGCCCGACCACTTCCCGCCCAGCATGCACAGCCTGTCCATCCTGCACTCGCCGGGGCTGGACCACACGGGGATCCGGCCGCTGCTGCAGAATCTCGAGAGCGCGCTGACAACGGTTGAGCTGCGCGACTTGCCCAACGTTAAACACGGCCGGCTCAACTCGGTGCTCGAGTGGCTCCCGCACCTCACACACCTCACCATCGCCCTCGACTACATCGACTCCCGCTTCGGCCACATGCCGCCCGACTGGTCCCCGAGCATGTGGGAAGCCGCCCGGCCCCTGCAGTCCCTCACGCTCGTGACATCCGGCCAGACGTCGATTGACCCTTCGCGCTGCTTCACCGCGGTAGACCTGTACACCCTAATCGACGAGCGGTATCTGGGCCGCCTGCGGTGGTTGAACATTGCGCAGAGCAGCGAGTGGGAGAACGAGCAGGAGGGCGCTGAGGTCGGTGCGCTGGAGATGCTGCTGCGCGATGACTTGGACCGTGAGAACTGGGAGCAGAGGAGGTGGCACTATGCAGAGTTGGATCGCAGGAGTGATATCACCTTCGAGGATTGGTTGAAGACTCCGCAGGGCCGCAGGATGGGCGCGAAGCTGCGCATGTTGAAGGACAGGTGACATCGCGGGTTCAGGGTTATGAACTGATTGCGGGGATCCGAGAGTAGCCCTGAACGTGAGCCTAGATTTGGATACGTTACGTTTCGATACGACGAGATTTCCGTAGCGTAGTTGGATGTCATTGAGTGCTGGTTAAGGCGAACCATTGAACAAGATTGGAAAATTGGAATGGAGCAAGCACTGCATATTGGTCAAGCATTGTAAGGGCCGAGAAATGGACAAGTCAAAAGATGCTGTTTTGTCTATAGGGCGTCTGCCCAACCAAACCCAAGTCTATTCAATCAATGAATCGTTAATCGTCTCTACCGGCTTCCACCCTCTAAGCACTGCCGTTCTGGCTGGCTTTCCCCTGCAACTGGCCACGGACACCGCCTTGCCCACCGACTTCACGGAACAGCGCAGTGACGCTGAGATCGTTTGCAATGTTGATCTGGACCTCGACCTTGGCGCCCTTCTTGACGCCACGGAGCGCAGCCTCGGCGAGAGCAGAGCCGATCTTCCAGGTCTTCTCGCGGAGCTCCTCCTCCTCCTCCTCGCTGTCGTCGTCGCTGTCGCTGTCATCCTCGTCCTTCTCGGCCTTCTCAGTCTTGGGCTTGGGCTCAGGCTTGGTGACCTTGATGTGGCGCGATCCCTCAACGAGCTTGATGAGGACGTCGCCGCCCTCCCTCGGTGTTGTGATGGTGGCGGTGCGGCGGACGGGGAGGGGAGTCTCGGCGTCGACGATGGCGTGGAAAACGCCGTTAGACTCGTCGCCGGAGATGCAGAGGACACCGACGGCGGTCGAGAGGTGAGGGGTAACGGTGACCATGGGGTGCAGGCTCTGCTCGATGTCCTCGGCCTCGAACTCCTGAATCAGGCTGGCCTGGATGGCAGCACCACGGACGGCAAGCTCTGAGGGGTTGATGGCGGTGGCCGAGGTGGAGGGCGCAAGGATGGTTGTGCTCTCAGGGAAGGCAGCGCCGACCGCAGAGGCAACCTTGGGGGTGTGGGAGTTACCGCCAGCAAGGACGATCTCGGTGATGTCAAGAGGGTCGAGCTCGGCCTTCTCGACGGCGTGCGAGACAAGGCGGGTGAAGGCACCGAAAAGCTTGTTACCGAGCAAGTCGTAGCGGGTGCGGTTGATGGTAGCGTTGAAGTCGATGCCACCAGCCAAGCTCTCGACAGCGAATTGTGCGGTCTGGCCAATGGAGAGCGACTTCTTGACGGCCTCGCACTCAAGCTTCAGCTTGGCCATGGAGCGCTCGTTCTCGCGGGGGTCGCCGGCGGACTTGTGCTTCTTGATGAACTCCTTGGCAAAGTAGTCGATCAGGACCTGGTCGAGCTTGGATCCGCTGACATCGAAGTCGTGGACGGCGGCCAGGACGGTGTAGATACCACCACGCGAGGCAATGACGGTGACATCGGAGCGGGTGCCACCAAGGTCGGCAACGACGACAATCTTGTCGCTGACCTTGGCGTCGGGGCGGGCGTCGTAGGCTAGAACGGCAGCAGTGGGCTCGTTGATGAATTGCAGAACCTCGAGGCCGGCCTCCTTGGCGGCGCTCTTAAGGGCATCCTTCTGGGCATCGGAGAAGTTGGTGGGCACGGTGACAACGGCGGCGTTAACGTCCTTGCCCAGGTAGTCAGAGGCAGACGAGCGCAGCCTCCTCAGGTGGCGGGCTGTGATTTCGCTGACGGTGACGGTGTTCTCCTCCTCCTTCTCGCTGTCGCGGATCTTGAAGGCGACGGTGCTCTCGCTCTCGACGGGGTGAGCGGACTGGTGGGCGGGTGTGGGGTCGATGGACTGGAAGCTGTGGCCGGTCAGTGACAGCCCACGCCATGGCACGTGGCAAGACTCACCTCTGGCCCAAGAAGTCGCGGAAGTAGGCGACGGTGTTCTTGGGGTTACGGACGAGCTGGCTCTTGGCCTGCCCGCCGTGGAGCTCCTCGCCCTCGACGTACGAGAGGATCGAGGGGATCTGGCGGTCTCCGTCCTCGTTGGCAATGACCTCAGCCTTGCCCTCCTGCTCCAAGTCAGACACTGTCCCAGCCACCTCAGCAGGGGCCACTCACGCTCGAGGTGTACGCAATGGAGCTGTACGAGTTTCCGAACGAGATACCAATCGCAACCCGCTGGGCGGGGTCTGCCTGTGCGCTCATTCTGGCTATGTGTATGTGGCGGCGGCCGCGCTCTTTTCCCAGGAAAATCTGAAAGGATGATGGGGTGTAAAGGACGGATCGGGCGGCGAAACTCTGGTGGTTCGAGTTTGCGACTGCGTGTTGATCGTGGGAGTCTATTTTCTGGGCTAAGTCTCTCGAAATTTGTTCGAGTTCCGCGGTGAGAAACGCACGGGCCAGCCTCCCCCAAAAGTTCCGTTGCTTGTGACGTGCTACGCTGCGACATCCACACATCCGCCTTGCGATTGCCATGGCCACAGCACTCAACGTCGTCCTGCCTGGCGATGTAATCCCCGCGCATGCCCTGCCGACAGGCACTGGCAAGAAGAAGACGCTCACACTGGGCCCCGGCCTGCGACACATCCCGCCGAACACCGTCACCACCACCGTTGCGGGCACGCTCGTGACCGACAACAGGAAGAATGCCGCACTGGTCGAGTTTAACAGCGGTCGCGTACGCCAGTCCTGCTCCCAGCTCGAAGTATTCTCACTGAATTTCTGCAGTATACCCCATACACTGGTGACCTCGTTATAGCCACGGTCAATGGTTCTGCTGCTGAGAACTTCAATTGCCTGCTTACTCCCGAAACCCCTCCTGCCGCCCTCCCCCATCTCGCATTCGAGGGCGCCACAAAAAAGACCCGCCCTCAGCTCCCTCCCAACTCGCTAGTTTACTGCCGTGTCGCCAGCGCCGGTAAGGACCAGCCGCCAGAACTGACCTGCGTTGATCCGTCTACCGGCAAAAGCGAGGGTCTTGGCCCGCTGAAGGGCGGTATGTTGTTCAAGATCAGTCTGGGGATGGCGAGAAGGCTTCTTGCGCCGAAGAGCGAACTACCACTTCTCGACGTCATCGGGGCTAAGGTTGGGTTTGAGATCACGGTGGGCAGGAACGGGCTGGTGCACGTCGATGGTGGAAACGTAAGGACAACGTTAGCGGTGGGAAGAGGGATCCAGGAAGTCGACCAGAAGGCACTTGGAGAGAGTGGACAGCGGAAGCTTGCTGCTGATCTTCTGAAAGGCCTTTGAACGACTACCTGGAGCTATTCTCATTCCAGCGAGCTGGAAATCAAGGGCATCAGAAGTGTCTGGTGCGCGCAGGGTTAGAGTACCACAGGCTACACCTATGCCTTGCTCGACACCTCTCGACGCTTCTCCACATGCGCTACAGCAGTAGCTGAGCATATGGAGGTTCGCAAGGCCTGTCCTTCCTCCAAATGAACGCTCAATCGCCGTATCTTGGAGAAGACCCACTTGCTTCTAAAGAACGCCACTGCATCTGTCCGGCCATGCACGATCTTGCCGGTCCTGTGACAGCGCACAGTTGAACGAGATTCAACCTGGGCTCTGGGAGAGAACCGGAAAGTCCCTCGAGAAGTGACTCGAGGATTTCGTCATACGAATCTTAAATAGCTATGTCGAAACTAGATATGCCGATCTTATGATTAACCCAGTAAAGCATCTCCGCCTTCCGCTAGTGGTTTATGCCGAGTGACTGTGTCAAATTAGAGATGCCGTTGTCCTTGTCCATGTCCACGCATAACGTTCCTTCTGTCTCTTCGAACAGATCTCATTCGATCCTCCCTCGATCCTCCCTCGTCCTTGAACTGTGCCCAGGAGCTGGATAGCAGCCACTGTCCTGTGCCCTTCCATACATTACGGTAACTTCTCTGGGCTGGTCGAGAGCTGCATACTTAGCCCCAGGCAGAACGTTCGGGAGGTTTGAAACCCGGTGACTTCGGCCAGCGGGTGTGCACAGCTCCCTTGCTAGTGTATCCGCCACCTCTGTCGTATCCCACTCCTTGAAGCTGGGATGTAGTGGGTGCCCAATGTCGCGTGAAGTACGATTGACCAGCTCCATTGCGACCCTCCTCGGCATACTCCGAAAGGTTCTCGTACAAACGAACAAAAGCGAATGTGTTGATATAAGGGTCACTTTTCTCCCCTGCATATACTTCACCGCCAGTCCTATGACGTCGGGTTTTGTCGGCCGCCTCCGCGGCAGCAATAAGAGACTTGGCATACTCTTTCTGACGGGCTGGTCGATGACCGTCGCGGAACCAATTTGCAAGTTCCTCCTCTTCACTGACACGTACATATAGTGCTACTGTAGGGTCGTGCGTAGTTGGTTTCGACTCCGTGAAGAATGGACCTCTGAACTTCTGAGGTGTTGGATCCTGCTGATTTAGGCCGTTCACGACTTCGTAGCGTTGTGTCGCTCGTAAACCATCTGGATCGCTATAATGAAGTCCAGCTGTAGCAGGCCTGACAGTACTGCCATTGGATTCCATCGCTCTAGATGCCATAGCTGTCGTGATTGATCTGGCAAATGGAACCGCGGAAGCATTCAAAGCAGATTTTGTATAGATCAGAGGAACGGCCGTACGTGCTGATGCGGCGTTTTGAGTAAGAGGAGCACTTGTCATCCTTGTAATGCTAGAGGAAGTGTTTTTGTATCTCGGTGAAGCGGTCCCTGATCCCTCGATATGATGGGTACGCTGTACATGAGGAAGAAGCCATTGCTTGGGAATGCTATCGTCAGCAGGGCCAAGTCTTTGATGCGTTGCAGCTTCTTCGCCGAATGCTACTTCTTGCAGTGGCGATTCACTTGACAGGATAGGAGCAGCAGATTCAGCGACATCATTCATAAAGACACCAGATTTTCTGTGACCATAGTGGGCCTCGTCGGTGGTAGATGTAGCTGCAGCCAACTGACTGGGGAATTGGTAGGTGAGATCTAACGATCCTGTTGAGTGTATCCAGTCGTCTGGGTCTCGCTTGCTGCTAGGAGACTGCCAGTTTAAATTGTTGGCGGTAGTGACGAACGGATCCTCTAAAGAGGTCTTCGTGAACGACGAAGGGATTACCCAAGGTAAAGGCAAACCTCTTGCGGTCTGTATCTGAGCAGTGTTGTAGAACTTCTGTGCTGGCGCTTCCAAAAGACTTTGATTCAGTGAACCAATGTTTGATCTAAGACCGAAGTCTTGTTGCGTTATCGTAGTATGCTGCTCTGAACGCCCATTCTCGACTACCAGAGCCTGACGATTTTCTGCAGCTAGCTTGAAATGTTCAAGAGTGTCGCGGATTTCAGTCATTCCTCGAAGACGATCAGACGCCAACGAGCCCTCGAGCTTGCGTCGGAAGTAGGAATATCGACCAATGTTCATCCATTGGAATGCTGGCAACGACCATTGATGTGCTGAGATATCTCTGTTTGGGTGACCTATGAAAATCACTTGTCCGTCGAACTCCCCTGTCTGCTCGCTCAGTCGGATCGGGTCAGGTAGAAGGCCGAATAGTTGCTCGCGAGTCACCTCAGCTAAGTAGCGTTCTTCATTGCGGAAATCGTCCTTGCTGTCAACTTGGGTTGAAGATTCCGGCTTTTGGAAAGCTCTCACTTCTTCGTGGAGGCTGCCCAATGGTTTTTGGGTAGACGAAGCGTACCACGATCTGGCAGAGTTTTGTCGAAGACCACTGAAGAGGTTGGCTGCTTCAGGTTCAATGGACGATTGACCTGTGCTGTCTATGTGTGAGCTGATACTGCTACAGTCACCGCTGACATGTTCAGGATCTCCGACATCGCTAGCTTGCATTGACCGCCAAAATCTGTGTCCCTTCTTGCGATCTGATTGTAGCGCGATGATGCCGGCTAATGACATGCTTCCGTGATCAGCTAAACCATCCTCAAGTTTATAGTCCTTGTATGAACGGTAAGACATATCCTCGTCTGGAGCTTGCTGTTCGGTCGGCGGGATGATACAGTCTTCAGTCAATTGTGCACGAAATGGAGAGGAAGTTTCAGATACGTCTGGCGGGCGAAATGTGTGAGGAATGGGCTGGACGAGAATCTGGTACTGCCTGCTCCCGGCAGTAGGAGTGCCTGCTGGGAGGCGCTCCATTCGGATGTCCGTAGCAGTGGCACCGCGGCGATCTAACACGGTTTAATACAGATATCCACAAAATGCAACTGACGGGACTGAGGAAGGGCACTGTACTGTTTGGGAGCTGAACACTTACTGCGCCGGCGACCGCGTCTTCGTGATCTCAAGGCCAGCTTGCAAACGCCGTTGCCGTCAAGTACGCCCAGCTAGCCAAGTCTGGCAGCGAGCTTCGGACTGTTTACGCTGGTGAGTTGTCGTGGCGATGTGGCTGGGTCACGGAAGGTGAAAGGTGAGAGATAAACGCTAGAACCATGGTCAAGGTAAGTGCGACAGGTGAGATAGCGGCGATGAAATTCAGGTCTAGACGTCCACTACGTTCATTCTGTCAAATTTCAAATCCGCACCTGTGAGATTCTGTGCTGGACATGCAATGCATGTGCCTGCAGCCATGCATACAATGTTCTGTGCGAACGAAGCGATGCAAAGAACTAGCAGTGCTTTAGCCTGTCCAGCCTTCCTGTGCAGCAGCCCAGCTAACAGCGTCCCATACATCGCCTACAATTTGGCGAGGCTGGACAGCTGGCTGTGTGCCCTTTTCATAAACACCAGTACTGACTAAGATGCTAGCCCAATCTGTTCCGTGGGGACTGATGTAGTTGTTTCCGCCAGCTATATCGCTCGCAGGGTTGTCGCCAACCATATACACACGCTTCAAAGCTCCCGCCTGATGGGGACCTTCCTGAAGGAGATGGCGCCGATGCGCGATCAGGCGCTTTTCAGCAAATTCATACGTAGGCTTGTAAGGTTTGCCCATAACAATCTTCTGAAGATGCACGCCTTCTCGTTCGCCGCCGGTAATTGCTGCCCATATCCCCTCTAATGCTTCGCGAAAGCCGCCTTGACCTAGCCTAGGCAAGTGATACTTCGCAGCCCAGAGCAAGTCTGGATTGGAGAAGTATAGAGGCGGCTGCCCGTCCTGCTGATAGCCCTTGTTTGGGAGCTTCGTATTTCCGTTCTTGGAGGAGAGCGTGCCGAGAATTCCACGCTCCGAGAGTAATACATCCTTTATAATCTGAGCATCGAGGCCCCAGTCGCGAGGATCGTTGTATACGAATATCGCGTCGATACGAAGGGACTCTGATGGAGACGCGGGGTCGATCGGGGCTGGGAGAGGTCGTGTGAATGTCTTATAGTAAGACAATAGCTGCTGCGAGAAGGGCCAGACATCTGGATAGGCCGCCAATATATCGCCTGGCGTGACTACATTTTTGTATCTGCATGTTGTCAGTATAACTTCTTCTGGGCTCCTGGGCTGCTGCATCTACCCATAAGCTTCGGCAACCCGTCTGCACTTGTCCTCAGATCCTCCAACTACCATAACCGTCTTATCTTTGTATTGTTCCATGTCCGCGAAAGGGGTGTGACTCTGCACGAACATGCTAGTGTCAAGAGGCACTTGTAGCTTGCGGCTCAAGTCTGCCACTCGTTCAGACTCGTGCTTACCGCCGCCATTTGTGAGCAAGATGAATGGAATGCGCTGTGATTGTAGATACGAAAGCGACTGATGCGCTCGTGGCAATGCGTCCGAACTTCGTACCTAAAACTCCAATCAGCACCATTATTCCCATCCTGCAAATATGTCCATACCAATACTCCATCAATGCTGCGACCGTTAGCGGGGCTCTTCTCTCTAGCTTGTCAACGTGCCTTCCTTACTCAAAAGCAAACGCGAATTCGGGGATACGCTGAGAGGCGACAGGAGCAGCAGTCTGAAGTCCCCTGCGCAACGGGATGGTCGCTAGACGCGGAGCGAAAGCCCGAAGAACCATGATGTTAGCGACGGTCTGTTGGTGTAGTGGATGTTACGCGTCGTGAAGGTCAGGTCGGCTTAAGACATCGCATCCCCCGACTATCGTACGCAAGCGAAAGCGTCATAACAGATATTTCGTTGTGAAGCGACAAATCAATGATCAGCAAACATTATCGAACCCATAAATTTACATGATAACCTGCAATATCAATATCTATGTAGAGATCTAAACACACATCATTCGTACCGCAGAGACACTACAGTTCCGGAAGCGGTTAAACACCGGGTCAGATCGTCATCTACTAATAGCCTCGCATTGTCTAGGTAAACCTACGGTGTTACCACTCTACACTTGGCCCGTTTTTCCTATCATACCTCTACGCCTGAGTTGTATCGGTTTGATATAGAGCGGCCCTTGAAAGATGCTATGTATCGACTGGA
Source organism: Curvularia kusanoi (assembly GCA_011058905.1). Lineage (NCBI taxonomy): Eukaryota > Fungi > Ascomycota > Dothideomycetes > Pleosporales > Pleosporaceae > Curvularia > Curvularia kusanoi. The sequence continues at coordinate 303,651 of SWKU01000008.1, forward strand.
AATCGTGAATCCAACAAGAAGCTATCGAACGATGTCGCATAAATTAACGTTTACATCTTACGAGTAGGGTCTGATTGAGAATAGCATCGAGCATTTTTGAGCCATCACGGGTCGTTGCTCAAGTCAGTGGTTCAATGGTCGACGATTGTCCCTTTGTGGATGCTGGTTCCCAAGTCATAGCCTCAACCATGTATTAATGAGTCCGTCGCCTGAGTTGCAATGCGTGGAATTAGCCTTTTTGGAGCCGTGCAAATGGTGTCTGCTGTAGCTCGCGGAGATTTAGATCACGTATTCGATGAATGTGCAGATCAGCAACTTCTACAGGTGGCAGAAGCTCCCTGACACCACCAACAGGACATACCAGACGTCGGAAGCCCCTGCGCTTTTGTTCCACCCGCGACACCTTACTCGCGTACATAACCATACATTAATATGCCCCTTGTGATTCATCGCTCCATCCATCTGCTGGCATGCCAAAACTAGCGTTGACTTTACGATACTGAAGAGAGTCTCGATGCCAGTCGCCACATGCACTCTTGTCCACAGAACAAAGGAACCGCACATGGGGCGGAGCATTTTGGACTAACGTGACCCACCCCTTCACGCACTGTTCGGTATGGCCTTAGCATGTCAAAGGGACATAATATCAAACAGTACAATATTAAGAACGCCCCAGAACTTACCCTGCATAACCATTGTCGCTATATATATCAGAGATTCTTTGTTAATGCAACACGACTAGCTATCGGTCTGAAATATAAATAAGAGGTGTCTAAACACCTCTCTATCCTCATCCACAACAGAAAGAACATTCTTTACAAGCTCATCAACACTCTTTTCCACCCCAACCCCCAACCACCAACCAATATCAAAATGAAGGGAGGCTCAGTTCGCGGTCAGCAGTGCACCGTCCAGAAGGGCGGCTCCGTTCGCGGTCAGCAATGCACCGTGCAGAAGGGAGGATCCGTCCGTGGTCAGCAGTGCACCGTGCAAAAGGACGGCTCCGTCCGCGGTCAGCAGTGTACCGTGTCTTAAATCGGCCCAATGACTACACGGAACTGCATAGGCTGGACAGTCTCCGACTATATCACATTCCAGCTCAACCCATATTCGCTTCGTTCAAAACTCGTTATCACCAAGAGGGAACGTCATACGGTCGCTCGTACCATTAAGTTAAGAGCAACCTAAAACGTAGTCCCACTGCATTCCCACCATTATTCTCGGCAACCGATCTATCAACACCTTTCTTCGACAAGTCCGATGAGCTTAGGCTCATGCTTTCCTGAGATAAGGCAGTGCTGGAGCTACTGGGGGGAATTTTTCTTATGTCGCATATGGTACTGGATTGGCAAACACCTCTTCGGTCACATATACAGTTGGGATTTATTCTAAATAAGCTTGTCAAATTCATGGCTTTCTCGAATTCAATACTCATTTCTGCACCGTGACAGTAAGCGTGAGGCGTAAAGACGAATCGTTACTCTACACAAACGTCAACGGCATCTTGCTAGACGACCTGAAGATATTATCGCTCGGTCACTCATTCCTTCTAACACAATTGATCGGAAGCACTTGTTGCAGCTCCTGGTACTGGCAAATGTATTCATTCCATCATTGACACCATACAGCCATCAACCGATGAGAAGCAAGTGGTTTGACTAGTTGAGACAGGTGACACGATAGAAATCAAGCGCGAAAGTGCAATGTCAAAATCCATAATAAGGCATGCACATTTACAGAAACGGACATGAAGGGCACCGGCACACTCTGCAAGTGGGACTATTATTGTAAAGGGAAGCGATAGCTCAGAGCTTTAGAAAACATCAAGCCCGCGGGAGGAATCTGGACAAGACTCAGCTTCTGAATAGTCGAAATTGATCCGAGTGCTAATGTAATAGACTCACCTGCCCCTCATAGTCCTTGGCCTGCTTTGTGCGGGGTGATGTGCTTTCTCAACACCCGCCCCAGTGTCATGCAGGCTCTGTGATGGAGAAGCGACTTTACGTCGCACAGACCTGGTAGGTTTCATTGCAGCGTTCGAAGCGAGCGGCGAGGCTTGCGAATCTGAATCAAGAGTGAGTGCCCGCTTTTTACCGTCCTTTGAGGCGCTACGCAATGAGGCTGGGGTGATGTTGGGAGATGCATCGCCATCGGAGTCATCAACCTCGACCTCTGAATCAGAGGTGGGTGTTTTTGGTCTTCTAGAGGGCGCGAGGCCTTTCCTTTCGTTCGTCCCCGTGAGTGTACGTCGAGAAGCCGTATTGAAACGTGTGGGCCTGCTCACGGCTTTTAATGCACCGGGTTTCGTCACCTTTCGTTGCAGACTGACTGTGGTGGTCCTTGACGATTTGAGAGAGCCACTGACTGTACGCCTTGTTATTGTTGGGCGCATTCGTTTGGAAATGGCCAGGGCAGTTGAGCGCTTTACTGCGCGGTCCTCGCGAGATGCCTTTTGCCTGGAGTACTCCGCTGCATCAGTCTCGGCTTTCTCGCGTGCAGCTCGTGTTGCGGCATTTTCCGGTGTCTTTGTCTTTGCATGTGCGTTGTTGCTAACATTCAACTTTCGCTTTTTGGGGGATTCGGTCTTTTTCTCAGATTTTGCACGACCCGTGCCAAGGAAATCTTGAAGCTTGCGCTTCGTTCCAGCAATGAGGGCAGACGCAAGGGACTTCTCCTCTACAGGCTTCTTCGGCTTTGGGCCCAGAACACCGCGGCAGGATTCGGTGCCACAGCGGCACTCCTGTATGTTCTTCTGAGAGAACGGACTTCGTGTGGTCAGAACAGTGACAGCGATGTTATGTGGCGATTTACTTACTCAAAATTGTAGTCATACGTGAGTTCTTCACCCGTCATGACTCCGCGAGAACCGGCAAAGAGAGCCATTCTTGGCTCTCCGCCAACAGTCCACTTGATCATCTCGCAATTGGGTTCGCAGGAGTGGTTGACAAATCGGGCAATGGTACCTCGGGTTGCGTCGATGATCATTTTGTTGTCGAAGCTCATGAGGTAGTAACACTATTGTCTGTTAGTTCAAGTAATGATACAGATGATATATCGTACCTTATCCTTCTTGTACACCTGCTTCATGCGCCTCTCGCATTCTGATTGAGTGATGATCTCGCCAGCATACTCAACTATGATCTGATGGGGCCGGAAGGTTCTCATGGCACGCACACCGTAGCCGCGACCCTCAGTCTCCATAACCTCGACACCATAATCGTATCCGTTTCCTTTCCCACGTCGCTTTAGTTCCGCAAATGGGCGATTGCCGCATTCCTCTGCGGTGAGCCTGCAATTTGTGCTGTCACACTCGTAAGCCATGATGCGATTGTGACAAGCGTCCCCGCACCCGTCTTCGGGATCACAATAACATTGGGACGAGTCTTGCTTGTCACGCTTCCATAGGGCGGACGCGTCACCGATGAAGCGGTCTACCGCAACGTTAGCTTGGCTTTGTAAAGGAGACTGTTTACTGTACTTTTAGAAATCTTGACCCAACCATCCACCTTCACCTTCCTGGGAAGAGGGTTGTAGGTATCAAACGGAAGCTTGAAGTGTCGGTACACATGATGAGGGTCTTCGTTCAGCAAGCGACCGCCAGCAAACATAGGAAGAGGAAGCACGTCGCTCTCCCTTTGCTTCCTTGCTCTTTTCTTTGCTCGGTTCTGTGTTTCTGACAAACGTGCATCGAATTCACGATGTTGGCCAACGTACAGACCTTGCTTTAACCAAGCCTTCGTCTTGGGCTTCAGGTATTGCTTTTGCTCTGTAGTGCTATCTGTAGCGTCTTCGTCGGGGGTGGCCGTAGCAGTGCGCGGGCGTCGTCCTGGGGCGGGGCTGGTAGACGCTGTGGCAGACTTCAAGTAGGAATCTGAAGCGCTCCTTCGGAGAGCTTTCTGGATAAGGGACTTGCCTCCAGCAAGCGATGCTGCTACAGATTCGCCCACCCCGGAAACGTTGCGCAGAGCCTCCTTGCGAAGGTCTGTGCCTCGCGAAGATGTGCGGCGGCGTAGAGCCTGGGCGCTCTCGGCGGCAAGTTGTTCCTCGGCGGAATCGTTGGCACCGTTTGCGTTGCTTTTGGCCCTGGGTGTCCGCTTCTTTGCTGGTGTGTCATTTCCTTTGGGGGCAAGCTCCTCGAGCGAGCCATGCAAAACATTTGTGTGATGCTTTTCAAGGTACTTTGTAGGAGTGTGGATCGCGGTGCCGGCGAGAATCTGTACGTTGTATGTGACGACAGATTTGCGCGAACTTCGAGACGGACGGCGGGCGTCAGCATTGGCCGTGTCGCGCAATGGAGGTGGCGTGTCCATGTGCGTATCAGCTACTGGGCTGGTCGAAGCATCTTCGTACAACTCGGTCGTCTGCTCCAGCTTTGTAATCTCAGACATGACGCTGGCGCCGTCGTCAAGGCTTGTGGGCGGTGTCGAGATAGGCGGCGACGCGCTGGACGTGGCTCGGGCGCCGGTGCGGTGGCGCGGGTTGTTGGAGAGCATGGACGACGTGGATACAGGCGAGCCGTCTCGCTCAGCCATGGCCGTCGCGAAATCGCCTTTCGGTTCGCGTGGCAAGTATGTCGTTACAGATTAGGGCAGTGACGCGCAGAGGAGGTCTCGCGGACGCGAGTGGAGGAACAGTGCCAAAGTACACGCGTGGATGGCGCGAATTCACCCTCAAGAAGGTGCAGATAGGTCAATCAAGCCTGCACAGGGCTACGTGCAGACGCGACCGGCATGGCGACTGAAAGGTGAAGTCGATTGCAAGTTGAGGTTGGTCGGAGGAGGCGTGTGAACCGACCAAGGGTAAACACTAGTCAGCCAGCCCAGAGGAGCCAATTAGGCTACCCAGATCCGCCAGTGTCACCACCCACGCATTCCGTCCTCTTAACTGGATATTCACTCAGAATGGCTTTGATGCATCGTATGTGCAGCAGGCTTTGCTGCCGTCTCTGTGCAGTCAAGTGCTCTTATTGTGTTGCATGACTTACACAAACATACTTCAGCCACACTGGGCGCACTCAAGACAGTGGCTAAAACCTTATCGGGGACATCAAGATACTTATTTGCTATATATGTTTCGCAGCAAGCTCATTAATCACTGCATCGTGTTCTCGTCTGGCGAGCTCCGGAGCGTTCTTCCAGCCGGCCCCTGAAAGCCATGACTATTACTGACATCCTGCATCTCCAGCCCTCCTCCCTGCTGTTCCGCTGCCAAAGGCGCCGTGCGCTTGCTTCTTCGAGGACCGAATCGTTGATCTCCTTCTTCATACACCTTTTTGAAGTGAAGATATGTTGGTGGACGGGGGCGTTGCAGCACTGCAATCCAATTCTTGAGCAGCGAGCCCTGAGTAAAAGGCCTGTGCCTATCCTTCTTCAAAAACTTGTGAGAGTTAAGGTATTCGCGAGTGGTTTCGCCTCTGCCCACGAGAAACAGATGATAGACGCCAAGACTGAAAGGATATGCCCAACCAAGTAATCCGTAGATGACCATAGCAAAAGGGACCCGCCAATGGCTTATCGCTTGGCCAAAGGAAGCTGAATTCCTGGTACGCCAGATCAGAATGTGCGCCAGACTTGCTCCTAGAAGAAATAGACCAAGCAATGTCGTAGCGCATACGAAAACGAAAAAATAGCGATAATTACGACGGCCTACGCAATTGTTGAGCCAAACGCAGTGATGATCTTGGGTTTCGACACAGTTGTCACAGATGCGGCAATGATGTGCACGTGGAGGTCGCCATATATTGCAGCTCTTGCAGTACTTGGTCGGCACCTCCATTGCTGCATTGCTACCAGTTGCCGACACAACCATTGTCCACTCGGTCGTTGCAGGACCGAGGTTCAGTGGATCTTCATTAGGATTAGTGGGTGCGAAAGGGTGTAAATTACGGGGTAGAATCTGGCAGAGTTAGTGATAACAAGATGAGAGCCATAGTAGTACTTACGCCAGGGTCGGAGGCAGACGCGTGGACGAATGAAGAGATGGATATTAAAAAGAGATAAGCAAAGAGGATGGGTATCGACGGAGAAACATTAAGCCAAAGCCAAGGCGCACTGCATGAAAGTCAGTTGAGCTGGAGACTGGACCAGTAAAGGGTGAACGTACGAATAACCAAAGAAAAGGGCGGCGGGTAGTATGATCATGATTGCAGTTGCAATATTGACAGGTCTGTCGCGAGTGTTCTGCAGTCGTCCCCCCCAAAAAAAGGCTGTGTTGCCGGAGAAATATTGATAGTTCTTAGCAAGCTCTGTCTTCACAGCCTGCTTGGTGGAATCTCTTCTAGCAAGCCTTGGGGACGACTCTGCGGAAGTGAGCTTCTCGTGACCCTGATGCACACGCATCTGTGCAGCACGGCCATCCCGACTGGGCAGCATGAAGCTAGAGCGGAAGGAGCGGGGGGACTTTGCCGGTGCCGGGAGCTTTGCCGGGTCATTGTTATGGGTGTTGGAGAAATCTAGATGCTGGGGTCGAGGTCGCTGAAGAGGTGTGATGCTTTCGTCCCGACTGCGCACAGTCTCAGCGCCTGTGGGCGTCGAGTTGGCAGTTGTGCGGTCGGGCATGTCTCGGTCTGTGATGTCAGTTCCGCGGGATGGCGGAGGCTGATCCAACTCGTGATGCAGGCCCAGCATAGGTTGTCCGCGGTTTGTCTGAGTGGACCCTATGCTCTGGCGGAACGAACTGGCGGTCGAGTCGCGCATATTCCCGGCGTGAAGAGAGCTGTGGCCGAGGAGGGACGTGGGCCGCTGATTGCGCTGTTGCTGGAGGCGTTGCGAGCTCATGGGCCGGAAGAAGCCGTGGGCAGCCAGTGGGACATGTGTCCTGCTCGTGGCCGTCGTGGGGCGGCTGGCTCCCAGGCTACCTGCGACGCTCATGCCGCCGCCGCGTCGCGGTGCGGTGGGCTGCGACCATCGTCCCTGGCTGCCTGAGTTTGCGGTCGCAACGGATGATGGGCGCGAGGGAGGTAGCGACGGCTCGCCGACCGGGCCAGTCATGCCCAGGACACGGCTGCCCGTCGAGCTGCGTTTCTGTTCGATTGTCGTCATGGACGAAAAGTGGTAATGGCGATTAGGGTCGTGGCGTGAATCTTCATGACATGGCAAGACAGCGGCGTGGAGAAGCGAAGGGAAGGAGCGGAGGCGCGCAAGCGTGCGAAGGGTCGAAGGAGCGAAGGAGCGACTGGAAGGGAAGGCGAGTGGTTTTTACGGCGCGGTGAGGGCGCGCGTGGGCAGCAGCGTGCGTTGGAAAGGTTGTGAGTTCTGGACGCAAAGGGGCCGGTGATTAATGCTCGGGCTGTTCGCGGGCTGGCTGCAGTGAGGTCCGGGATCTGGCCGCTAAGCTGCTTCGGGCGGACACGCTCGAACCACCGTGCCCAGCTTTGTCGTCAGTCCCGCCAGTCCACGTCGAACTCTCTCCGCAACGACCGCTGACGCCCACCCACACCGACGCAACAATGTCCTCTATCGCTGCCCGCTCAGCCTTCCGCGCTGCTCCCCGCCTTCGCGCCGCCGCCCCTGCCCGCCGCTGGGCCAGCAACGCTGCCGCCTCTGACTCCGGACACGCTGAGAGGCAGGCCGGCAAGGACGCTCTCAAGACCGGAGCGAAGAAAGATCCCGAGCTCTATGTATGCGCCGAGCTTCCACCACGCCGTCAGGGGAAACGGGAGGCTAATTGAGTTGCGCAGGTGCTTCTGGCCATCATGAGCGGTGTCTTCGGACTCGCAGGCTGGCACTTCGGTAAGCTCCCTAGCTAGTCGTACTGCGCACCGCTGTGCAATGTCATACTGAATCTGCGCAGCTCGCTCGCCCACCAGCACTTCCTCTGAGCGCACCGTCGCCAAGGCTCAGCACAGCGAGCCCTGGAAGTCTGGTGGCTCCAGTCCATACCAGTACCACCCTGGCGGTGACACCAGCGTGAAGAAGGACGCTCCCTCGGCCCTGAATGTGGTCGTCATTCCCAACGTGACACTCCCCAAGGTATGTCGTCTCCTTTGTTGTGATTACGATTTCATGATTGCAAGCATTGGCTAACGATTTGCCAACAGGAGCTCCATGACACATACAACAAGTGGGGCAAGGACGGCTATTAAGCTGCCGTATTGCAGCTGATGCTTGATCTCTCTAAGAATGCTCGAGAGGAGCAGACACCCATGCCTGGACACTTTTCTATTTAGAAGTCAACTGTACATAAGTCATGTAGCAGGAATCGCAGACCTAGAAGCACCTGTCCTTTTTTCTGTTACGCTTGCTTGAATTACAAGATCAAATCTCGTGCTGGCAAAAATCACCAGAGCAGCTGGTGACATATGCCCGTGGTCGGCAAGTGGAAGGCCAGTGGGCGATTCACAAGTGCAGTCGTAGTAGAGTTATGGTTGAGACTTGATCTGAATATGCCAACGGCATCGATGTCTATGGGTATCTTATGCTTTTTTTTTATTCTCTGCCGCCTTACTGCAAGCTTTGTACGTTGTTGGACGTAGGCAATCGCTTGCGAATCTCGGCGATCATATCTTTCCTGTCGACAAGCACACCGTCCTTCTCTGGGTTGTTCTCATCAGTAATGCCCATTACCTTTATCTTGACCTTTCCAGCCTTCAATTCTTCTTCTCCTAGGATGACGGCCAAAGGCACACCAGCGGACTCTGCCTGCTTGAACTGCTGTGGCAGCTTCGGCTTCAGCTTGTACGAGAACTCGGTCTTGATGTCAGACGCCCACAGTTCTTGAGCAACCTGCATGCGTTCCGTCAACATGCCTGTGAACCCCTTGCCACCAAACGCCATCACAAAGGCATCGACGTCCTTGGCGCGTTGGGTCGATTCGCCCCGCGCTTTGAGAATACTGATGATGCGGTCGATACCAAAGGAAATGCCGACGCACGGAATGGGCTTGCCGCTGAACATGCCAACGAGGTTGTCGTAGCGACCTCCAGCCGCAACACTTCCAACGCCAATTTCTTGCTGTTTGCCATTGACCCGGGGGGCTGAGCCTTCGGTAACGACTTCGTAAATCAGACCGGTATAATAGTCTAGTCCCCTGGCCAAAGACAGATCAAAGGACACATGACCTCGCGCATCGAAGGCGTCCAGGTATGCAAACAACAGCTCCATATCTTGGATACCCTTCTTCACATCCTCGTTCTGCGAGAGCACAGGGTCTGACTTGAGGAACTCGATGATGTCGTCTCCGCCCTTGCGCTGCACCCATTCGCCAATCTTGTCTGCGATATCTGCAGCAAGTCCCTTTGTCTCCATTTCCTGCTTGACCTCTGCCCAAGGCAACTGATGACTCGGTTAGTATGATACTTGCGCATAAATGTGGGTGAAGGGAATAGGTACCTTGTCCAGCTTATCTACAGCAGAACTGATTGGCCTTATCAAGTCGTCTTTGACACCGGCGGCTTTGAACATGCCGTCAAGGATCTTGCGGTGGTTCATCTTGATGGTATAAGACTCCCAACCAAGAGCCTTGAATACGTCGTTCACAATCTTGAGAACCTCTGCATCAGGAATCATTGCATCGTAAGCACCAGCAATGTCAAAATCGCACTGATAGAATTCCCTCATGCGGCCCTTTGTCATGGCAGGCTGGTCGCGACGGTAAACTTTTGCGATCTGGTAGCGCTTGAAGCTTTGAACGCTGGGGTTCATAGCGAGCCATCGCGCGAGCGGAACTGTCAAATCGTAGCGTAGCGAACACAGCTCTCCGCCTTGATCCTGCAGGTCATAGATGAGTTTCGAGTCCTCTCCATATTTGCCACTGAGGATTTCTTTCAATTCGAAGACCGGTGTGTCGAGAGTCGTAGCACCGTGGCGCTTGAAAACGGTGGTAACAGTTTCGAAGAGGCGATCACGGAGAGCGGCATCCTCGCCAGTCCCTGGAAATGTCAGTACGCCTTGGCTTTGCATAGGTAGCGCAGAGCTGAGGCAGGGCACAGCATACAGTCTCGCGTGCCCTTCGGCACCTTCAGGTTGAAATTCTTGGACTTGTCGTCTTTGCCCATGTCGTCATCAATTGCACCAAATGCAGGTTGGACACTGTATGTGCGGCAGGGTTGGAAAGGGCGGGCTGGCGCAGAAAAGCGAGTGAATTTACTGCGAACAATTGTGTGTCGCGGGATGTTTTGGAGGAGCGCGGGGCAGGCGAAGTGGGGTGGGAAGAGCCGCATGAGCAAGAAAGTGACTCAACAGGGAAAGGGCAAATGCGTCAGAGCAAAGGAAAGCTTGAGGACCCAAAGTCGTTTGGAAGCCTGGCCCGTGCGTCGGAATGCAGATATCATGGTCTTGCGAGGCCTTTGTAATACAATTCTTCTCAGTTTCCATTCGTGTATTTAGAATGCAACCCCTACCTCCAGTTTGCTACTAATTATGGAATACCTACCATGGTATCCGAAATTTCAGCAAGTCTCGTTGCCCGTAACATTCAGCAGCCACAGTCAGTATCATATCAATCGTGACTCTTGTATTTATGTCACTGATACATGTGTCACCTCCTCCTACTGGACATGTGGTAATAGACGACTCAGCGTGCCCGAACGGTGAGCCGCTCGTGCTTGAGGAAGCCGAATCACGCATCATCTGCCGTTGCCTCTCGGCTTCCGCACGGGAGGGTATAATGCGTTTACGAACTGCCCCTTGTGGCCCGTCTAGATCCTCTCCAGTCTGATCGCTGCAATATGGGTATGCTTCATCAGTAATAGGTGTTTTTGACTTTGGCATACCAGTTTGCACCAAGTTGTCGCCGAGCTGTGCCAGTAACCGAGCACGGGCTTGCTTAAGGGCAGTATCGTTCATTGCTGGGTTAGATCTTTCATCATTGTCGCATGAGCCGCTTGATGGTATTGAGCTAGGGGTGCAAAGCGGTGCGTCACCTTGACGGGGCAGAATAGCCTTCTTAAGCGAGGTCTCAGGCTCCGATGCTTTCTTGTCAGATCGTACGTACCCCGAGTCCAAGTCTTCCTTATCTTCGCTCGCATCGCGAGTGTCAGGTCTGCTGGGCTCGGTCCTTTCGTTTTCGTCACCTGCAAGATCTCTATAGATAGAGCGGTCTTCAGACATTTTGTTCTGATCTCGAATCAAGTTGTTGCGTATCTCACCAGCTTTGTTGCCCAGTTCTCTGATGCAACTTATCTTCTCGGAGTCCATTGTTCCCACATCGCCAGACAACGCCAATAGAGTCCAGATCCAGCAGCTTTTTTGGGGAGAAATCGTGTCAAATCGATCCATAGCGTGGGCGCAATACTCAAGACCACGTCTGATGCTCCTTTCATCAAGTTGGAACACCTGAGCCATCGATGGGTATTCTCGATCGATCACATACAGCCATTCATGCCGAGTCGAGGGCGGTTCCTTTGACGACACTTGACTTGATCCAGCATTTAATCCGGTCGATTTTGAAGCTACGCGCTCACTCAGCGTGCCACGAAGAGATCCAAACCTCCCAATCAACTGCTTATAGTATAGCTCTTGAGGGTCTGCAAAGCCCTGCTTAAGATCTCCTTCGTCGTATGTTGTTTTGTGACTTTCGTCGATCGAGATCCAGGCGCCGTCCTGGTAGAAGGCCCCTTGCCTAGCAACACTTTTAGACGTCCGGGAATTTCTAGCGTCTGCGTCATCGTGTTGTGTCGTTGATGCTTTAAGAAGAGTTGGAATTGCCGAAGCTTCAGAGCTTATCGAACAATACGTCAGCTACCCTTTCACTGATGGCCACTATGGCAGAGAGAAGACTTGTCCAAACTTACCGTACGCTACGGAGATATGCAAGTGCCTCTCCCAGCGAGTCGTCTGAATCATATAGTTCTCCTTCGTCAATTGGAAGGGTCATGCGCATGCCATTTTCTCCATGCTGTGCACCGCTGCGGTGTTTATGGCCGTCATTGAAGAGCTGGATAGTGGAAGCCGTCGGGCCTGCATGCTGTGTCTTTGCGCGCTTGTTCTCTGAGTCTGGTGCTACTTCATGTCCATCGATAGCAGCGCACTCGCGCTTGCGCTCGTTCGTCTTGTCCAAAGCTGGGGACTTTTCAAAGAGGTTGTCCGGGCGCTGCAGCTTATTGTAGGTTGCGCCGTCTCTGGTCACGGCTAGGTTTGTGCGAGCTGGAGGTCCTGCCATGCCTGCATGAGCAAGTGCAGATAGCAGAGGAATGAAGTGGGTTGTTCAGCATGGCGCGTGCAGCGCGCGGGAAGTGCCTAGCTCGGTCCGACCACAACCGACTCACGTAACTAAGAGGTGCATCAGAAACACTCGTTACTAAAGAAAGTGTGTATTTCAATATATAGCAAGGAAAGCTACCTATCTTAACCTTCCGAATGCAGTGTTGGCCATCTCAATTCTGTTGCTGTGAATCTCGCGCTCATTGCCCCTTCTTCTCTTTCTCGATGTTCTCCTTGACAGGCTGGTATGGGTATTTGATCGTCAAGCACCAAATGTCAAGGTAATCGCAGATGGTCCAGATGACGTCGACAATGAAACTCCCATGCACACCGACGGCCAACCCAAGGCACATGAATACGAAAGCAACCTGGTACACGTCGTTGCCTAGAGCGCTTGGCCAGCCTGCCCCAATGTGCTCTTGCAGCCATGGGCCCAGCGAATCAACAACACCGTAGATCAATGGATAGATAAGGACATTGCCACGAGGGAATCGAGATTTCGTCAAGTGCGAGATAATCATACGTCCGACCGAGTAGGCGTTGATCAGGCCAGCGTAAAAGACGAAAGGTACCAAGTGGTGGCGCAGGATGACTGGCTGTAGGTACAGATAGGCGACAATGAGAACCCAGGCTGCTGCAAAGGTAAGAAGGCCAAGCAATGCAACTCGAGTCCTCTGGCCTCGTGCACGTCGTGCCTTCATGACGTTTAGAGCACTGCAGGGTGTTAGCTACTTTGGTATGAAGTTCTGAATTGCGGTGAACTTGCCTTGATACAGTGTTGAAAACTAGAACAACTCCTCCGTACACCATGTACCATTCGTTCCAAGCCAGATTGTAGAGAATATCGGGAATGAAGTGGCGATTCTGAAGCCCTAGACTTTCAAACATGGAGCGTTGCCAAAAGCTACCACCACCAAGGAATGCAGTGAGAGCATACACAACACAAAGTGTCAAAATGCCCTCAACTGGGCCCGAGATGACCCCGAGTGTCAGAGTGTGGGTGTGATATTCATCCCAAGTCTGAACGTAAAAGGTCAAAGATGCTGCTACTGTCAATACTGTGGAATCTCAGTAGAACCGTGCTTATGCACGAGACGGCACTCACAAGCGAAGAGTGTCAAAACTGTCTTCCAGCCCTGGCCAAGGTTCATTGTGGCTGAGAAAAGCAGAACCTCCAGGGTCGTATTGATCGCGTCTACGCCATGATCGAATAGTTCTCCTAGAGGGCCACTTTGGTGGGTTCTTCGCGCTTGACTCCCGTCAACAGCGTCGAATGTTTGGTAGAGGAATAACCCAATCGCCCAACTGAGATACACCCAGGGTGGGCAATCCTGATCTAGTGTAGGCGTATACCAAAGGAGGGTCAGAAAATTACCGACAACGAAGCCAAAACCTGACAACGTGATCTACGACACCCGTCAGTCAGACTGTTTACACATAGTATGCGTCAATCTCGATCACCGCATGGAGCAGTATAGACTCACGAGGTTTGGCCTGTCACTGTTAGCTTGAATTTACTTCTAGGAAGCTCGACTTACGCCATCCACATCGGAAAACATTTTATAACAACGTGTGTGTAGAACGGCTTGAGGACATATTGCGAAAGTAGACTGTGATCCACGCCGGAATACTTGTACTCTTTCAGCTTGGGGAGCTTATCCTGTCGGATGTATACCATGGCTGAACGGTCTCCGCGCGATGGGTTGCGTGATTGATGTCTGCTTTGTTCCGTTTGTTGTGTTTTTGAGAAAAACGCGAAGTGGAGGTTACAGGCAGGCTTGGCTTGTGATTGCGAGAATGACGTGGGCCACCGCGGGGCGCGATCACCAAACCGGAATCACAAGCGGTCAACAGCGGTCAAACACAAACATGGCCTATGCACCACCTAGCAGCCAGCAAATCCAGGGAAACATCAGGGACATGTCACAAGCGTAGCGAGCAACCACACGTACGTGCTTGTAAACATACAGTCCAAAGTTGGATATCATGAATTCGCTAAACCTATGCCGGCCCTCGTTCAGCAGAGCCAAGAACATCTCCTGGCTGTTGCGCTATGACGAACTCGGTTTCTACACACCACAAATCTTATACTCTCACACTGCTCAGGCTCCTCAGTAGCTGCTTAAGCAACCGTGCTCCATGCACAAGGCACCAGAATCCGACTCTTCATCGTCTGAATCAGCGGTACGGTCTTGTGCACAGTCTCACCCCATCCTTCAACGTTCCAGCTCTGCTCGCGGCGCACCTTGCGCTCTTCCAAATTGGCGAACTGCCAAAGATGATGCACAGTGTTCAATTCGCCAATCTGTACAAACCATGCACCGACACCTTCCATGACCTCCCTGCGGGCTTTCAGGCCGCGCCTCCAGTGCGTCTCCCACTCAAGTAGATTGCCCGGGTGTAGGGTGTAAGAGCGTAATTCGAAGAGGCCACCGAGCTGTCTTGGTGGAGTCGTAGGCCAGAAAGAGAACTCCTGCATGAGCGACGTGTGCTTCGAGCGAATAAGACTTTTGAGCTTCGCATCAAACGCAGCGAAGTCTGGGTGCGATTGGATGTTGTGTAACGACTGATGGTAGCCTTCGTAGCGTTGATACTCCCAGATATGCACTACGACGTCTGTCAGCACCAAATGAACATACTTGAGCAGTTTGTCATGCACTTACCAAAAGTGTTGCAGTCCCCAACCTCGGTCCTCCAGCTGCCCACGAGGTGCACCCTGTTCTCAGGAATGGCTGCCATCTTCGGGTACCACTTACCTACCAGATCGTTGTACTCCTCTACTTTGTCTGGCTTAACGTCGTGGAAAACGATAGAGTGGACGTATTTTCCGCGCGCCAGGACTTGTGAGAAGCTTCGCTCAATGTCCTTGTCGAGCTCGCGACCTTCAGGAGTTCCATAGATAAGGGAAGATAAAGCTCCACCTTTCTTCTTTCCGTTCTCCTGTTCGCGAGCCTCCTCTGCATCAAATGCGTTAGCAACCTTCATAGTCACAGTGACAGTGGCGATGTAATAGGTAGTAATGGGCTTCGGATGCGATATTTTGGGGGTGGCATACTTTCCTGCTGCTCTCTCTGCTTCTGGGCAGCTATGAGTCCATCGCGGAATTCCTTCTGCTTCTTATTAAAGCCTGCAGCAGCATCAGGCGTTATATCGGCCAATGCGGGGACTCTAGAGGAGCTCTGCAACGAAGCTCCAGCTACGAAAGAACGCGACACGACGGATGTGAAGCGAGGAGCGGATAGGATGCTGCGCGCGTTGCTACCGGCACGTTGCGCGAACATCTTGCTTTATCCGTGTCGTTTCGTAGATATGTATGGCTTTTGTGTAGGGATCGAACCGCAGGTCTGAAGAAGCCCCCTTTTTGCAGAGACGTAATGGATGTTGTGGAGGAAAGGTAGAGATTGGGGCGTCTTGTAGCTTGAATTCTAGGGAGCTTCCCCCTCATCGCCTGTGCTACAGCTGCAGCTGCCCCTGCTAGTGCGGTCGTCCCCGCCTACCGTACACACCGAAGCTAGAGACCAAAACTGGGGAAGGCCCACTTCACCCGCACTATGAACACACCGGTTGCTCATACGTCATTCTGCCGCATCCGCGGCCGAGACGAGTGTTGCAGATCAGGGGTCTATTACTTGCGAAGCTTATGAGTTGATGTATGATAGCTTTGAAGGCCAGTACGCTCAGGCCCCTTAAGTTCTCATCTCGAAATATTACACACAAACTTTAATGACGTTCGAGCGTGCTGCCACAGTAAGGGCTATCTACTTTGTACAGCAGATGCAGACACTTCGAGATTTAGGCATGTTTCCCAGGAGCTCGCACCACTCCAACTATTTTGGGTAAGATACTGTGTTGTATCGCGAAAAGCTGAAGCGCATTGCCACTGTGGATGTTTGTTCTTCTCTGTGGCTGGCGCTTCCTCTGACTTCCATGACTCCTCTCCAGTGGCTTGACCATACTCAGGCTGAGAATCAAATGACCTGTGACTTGACAGTTTGGGTTTGAAGGCTCAAACTATCGAAGACAAGCGGATTACATTGGTCCGTACAAGTATTACTTGGAAGGTCATGCTAGCGCTTCACAAGCGGAGCAGACCTCTAAACATCCTTTATCGGCTAGCCTCCAAGCGACCGTCTTGTGCCATAGACAAGGTTCGGCCAGATATCAGTCTTCATCAAAGATCTGTAATACGTTGTCGAGGATTGTTATAATGACGCGGGCTTGGAGACCAGCGTCTGCCATATTGTTGCCTTTATGAGGACCCATGATTGACGGACTAAACGTAATCAGTATGCAGCTTGAATAGACAGATTCAGTACGTACGCCCAACAGATGCCCAGATTGGCCGTACTCATACGATTGATCTCGGAAGATTGTTGAACGCGATGCAAGTGCAGAACTAGCGCGCGAAGAGTTGCGTAGTTGGGATCAGGGAGTGCGTTGATCAAAGCGTGCATAGAGTCTCTGCGCATTGTATCATCATCAACGCGGGCAGCGTCAATGAATTTGGTATAAAAGTCCCTAGTCAGGAGTGGATCGGGAAGCTCCCTGAAGAACTGCTTCAACAGACCAGCAACACTATTGACATCGTGTTGGAACGCTTCAGGATTTCGGAAGTCAACTTGCGACGCGTCTCCATGAGGTTAGCGGCTTATCGGCGATAGATCATCTATGAACATACCACTATCGAACAACGCTTTCATCTGTTGGATGTGCGACGATGTTCCAGGAATGCGATAAATACCCTCGACTTCCAACCCAAACAGATCCACCGCCTGTATACATTGGTAAACGACCATTGGTACTGGTGAGCCATCCCGATGAAAAAGTTCTTCAAGGGTGATACCAAAGACCGGGTTGATCGGAGGCTGTGGATGGTTGTACAATATCCCGCTTGTTTGTTGTGCTGTCGCTTGACCAACAGGTCCACGGGGGTACTCAGATTGAGCAAAGTTGTTGGCAGAGACTGGAGAATAAGGTGACTTTCCAGAGGTTGAAGGTTGAGCATGGGTTGAATGGGACGACGTCTGATAGGAAGAGAAAGGGGCTTGGGGTTCTGAGTCGAGCGGCGGTTGAGGGAGAGGCTGCTGCAGGAATGAAGAGCCATTCGTTTCTGGCTGCTGTGCAGGGAACGATACTGGTTGCTGAGGCTGTGAAGGGATTGATGCGCGACGGTCATTATTCCCAGTGGGAGACAGGGATGGATAGGACTGCGTGGGCGCTTGTGTTGGATGCTTGATGTATTGCAGCTCGGGCTTTACTGAGATTTTGGTAGCATTCTTCAAAATGAAATCCTCGAAATCTTTGTCGTTGTTGATTTGGTAGATGATCTGATTGACACTTGGAGAAGGCTGTGTGGAGCTCCCCTTGAGCGGCTGTGGACTGACTACCTGACCGTTGTTGACGACCAGCTTCTCGTTGAACGAAGCTGTGGGAGTTAGTACCTTGCCCGCAGGAGAAGGTCATAGTGCACTTACCGTATTTCTGCATCTCCATTGTCAACGCGGCATCTGTCTCCTTGATAAGGTCAAGCAACCCAGATACAGCCTGAGGACGTGTCGTTGCCAGAAGTTCTTTCCGATAAGCTTGTGCCGTCTGTACCTTCGTCGCATAGTCCTGATCAGCGGCTTGTAATTTTCGCTGGAGGTCCTCCTCATGCTGAGCAGCCGATTTTGGACCCTTTAGTCCAAACTTCCTACCAGCGCCTGTATCTCCAGTCTTGACGCGATCAAGATCTTCCGCAAGCTGCTCGTACTTCGCCCGGGCTTTCTCTGCGAGCTTCTCAGCATCCTGCACTTTGCTCTCTGCCGCCAGACCTGTCTGCTTCAGCGTCTTTCGGCTTGCATCCATCTTATTTGCTAGCTGTAGCAGGTTCTCATGCATCGCGTGAAGCGCGAGCCCAAATTGAGTTCCATTGTCGGCCATCCGTTCGTTTGCATGGAGTACATGTTCATATTGAGTGGCATACGATTCGTGGCGCGCATCTGCTTTGCGCAGACCGTCGAGAGTCAATCTGCTCAGTTTCTTCAAGCTACCGGCATGTTCTTCCTCCAAGGCACCACGGCGCTTAAGGAAGCTTGCGAAGTCCTGGGGACAGCTGGTCAGTAACATGGTATGAGATGCGGGGAAGGCGAACGGACTCGGGCGCTTGCAATACTGGCCTTCAACCGACTTAAGAGCGTTGTCACACCAATATCCGAGTGCAGGACCTCGTGCACGCGCTGTTGTATCTGCGAATCCTGGGCCGACGCACGCAGCTCCGGCGATGCGGGTGCGGCGTTGTCGTCGATTGGCGAGACAGGCGCAGCATCCTCATTCAAGGCGACCGGCGCACTGAAGTCAGGATTGAAGCTGTCACTGCTGGCCATGGGCGGTATGGAAGGCGGCGCAGCCATAAATGGTGATGATGTTGTTGTTGTTGTGGATTACGACGCAGTCGTCAGCGGAGGGCATAGCTAGCTGGTTGGCTGTCGCATTCGGCTTCATGCCGGCCGCACTTGCATCACTGGTGCTTCCTTCTTTCAACGTCATGCCATCGGCGCTTCTATCAATTTATTCCGGTCTTTGAGGGCGCCATCACGCAACTACTTCCCAGCGCTGACAAGCTTGTGCCTTTGTATAATACCGCTGCGTTGCAAATACCCAACCTTTGGTAGCACTTGAAGAGAGTACTGCAGCATCATCAGGCTGCCTGTTCGCGACAATGCCATCCGTTTCCAGTGGATTGCCCGACGAGGTCGTCACCTGTCTACAGAATGCTCGTTTTGTAAGTACATCCAAGCCTCGTGTCTTCTGTATGTTACCCTCAGTCACCTTCGTGCCACGGCATCGCCGGTGCCGACGTTCATCCCTTGCTCAAATGCTTGGCCAATATAGAGCAGGCTACTAGCCTCTCTTTGCCCCAGGGTTTGCAGCTGCCGGCTTCCTCGCATGTCATGTATCTTCAAACAACCAAGATGTTCCTGCCGGGGCTCCTCCACGCACTGGTTATAACGTTACCGTGTCATACACATCTTTCTAATCCAAATAGCTACATCTCGCTACATGTTCGGACAATATTCCCCACGTCTCTCTAATGAACTATACATATCTACCGAGCACACCGTATTCCTCTTCACCCATCATCATCATGACAACGCCTTCTTCATCCCAGAAGACCGTCAACTTGGAGTCAAATTCACGCGTTTCGCTCCTGGTCCACGACTGGGTCTCTCACAGGCCACCGACCCTCAGTCAACAAGGTCGCTCGCCATCACCTCCTGCCCCAGGCCCGCGCTCTGGCTCTTTAGCTGAACTTCTTCTCGGTATGAACACAGCTTCACTCAGCAGGATCAGCGCCACGATCAATGGTGTTGCCGAAATCGTACCTACCGCTTCTGAGCAGGAGAGCTGGTACAAGGCACAGCATCTTGCAAATAACACCTTCGCATCCAGTGACGAGAATCTCTACTCCAGCTCGCCGGTGAGTGGTGGGTTATGGGGTGGTGGCGGTCTGGCTCGCACGAATGAAGAAGACGATACAAGAGAAGGTGACGGTGGCACTCGATGCTACGTTGAGAGCGATGGAGTAAAGGTTGTGGTTGTTAAGATCAAAGATGGTAGAATTGCAGACTGGAAGGGCCAAGTCAGAGATTGGACTCTCCAGACGCCAGAAGGAGAAAGTGTGAATGGGCTGGTATCTTAGATCAAAATGCTTTTACTGTCTGGAGCAACGTATATTTATACTAAAGACAGATGATCGTGCTGTAATTGTTGCAATATCAGTAGACTCTAAGTCGTGGCTACTCTTCTCTAAACATTCTACTTCAGCGGGAGCGGACTTGAACGTGACTGGCATGCAGTAGCTAATGCACACGCTGAAGTGTGTTTGACTAGGCTTACGTTACGTATTTTAGCGCTATGCAAGGGGCGCTCGGATCGGCGTAGACATACTATTTAATTTCGTTGTATTGCGGTTGCGCCCTAGCATCCCGGCTTGAGAAGGTCCACATTAACTAGGTATGGTGTGTGGCGGCACGCCATCTGTCTTTGTCTCGGTCTGCCACCAAACAAAAGGCACTAAATGCCCTTCACTTATTTTGATAAACCTCTCTGCTTCTGACATGTCTCAGCACTCCCCTATCGATTATTCAAGACATAACTGAAAAGCCAATCGAACAGTACTTGGTATGCCACTATAAGAATCGCGGTATGTGTTCGCTTCACTTCCTTACGCTTACTGGGATGGATACCTCAGCAAAAGGGTCGATCTGACTAGCGTCTCTCTGAATTGGTCTGACGATGTCTATACAGGGTGTGCATGCCTTGCGCCACCTCTTTTTACATTAGTTGGCCGACAGCCACAACCGAACGATCAAGTGAAAGTGCACGAGTTACGTCCAATCCAGTAAGTGAAGAAAACCACGCAGTTCACGATGAATGCACTGACCAGCAGTGAATGCGTAGGCTTTCGTTTGAGCAAACCTTGGCAGCGAGTGAGTAATCCTCCGCCTGCGCCTTTTCTCCAGCTCTTTTACCAACCTCCCTCAGCAAACCTTTTCCACACTTGTCACAACTTTTCCACCTTCAGCTTGCAATACTCACAACCACAACACGCAACAATGACTGCTGAGGTCGCCTTTTCGCTTGCGCCCATTCAGGATCTTTTCCGCACCACTGCCGCAGACAGAGACGCCATGGCAAAGTTCCAGAGCTCACTTGATACATGCCTCTACAATTGGCATCGCGGTGACACTATGGTCTTACTTCAGGGCAATCTCCAAGAGCTCTTCGGTGATATGCTTATGCAGTACTTCAAAAACAGTCTCGTCCAAGAGGTGGGACAGCCTGTTACCTTCGCGTTTTCCAACAGCAGCAACGGCGGCCAGACAGTTGTCCAGATACCTGAAAACAAGAAAGGCCTTGTTCACCTCCAGGCACCCACAGAGTCTCAGGCGCAGGAGCACCAAGCAGTGTCACCACCACGTAGCGCATCTACCGTCGCCAAGAAAGCGCGCCGCCCTATGAACTGCTGGATCATCTTTCGAGACGATATGCACAAGAAGCTGAAAGCCGAAAACCCTCACCTCACTGTGCAGCAGATCTGTAAGTCTATTCACTGCATAACATGCTAAAATTTTCATCACTAACATTTCCGAAAGCCACCATGTGTTCACAGATGTGGCATGGTCTCTCTCCAGCAGACAAGAAATACTGGCAAGCTGCGGCCAAGTCAGCGAAGGAAGAACATCTTCGTGCAAACCCGGACTACAAATACAGCCCTCGCAAGCCTGGTGAGAAGAAGAAGCGACAGTCTCGTAAGGCGAAGCAAGCTCCCACTTTTGCGGCCGACCCAAGCCTGTTTGACATCTCATCTGTCCCAGAGCCGACAGCACTTGCACACACCAATGATCAGCCCACAGGTCTTGAATCACTGTCTCAGACCGCGATCTACGACATTCCCATCGATTTTGGAACCATGCTTGCTGCCGATGTGGCTCAGCTAATGGCACCATCATCCCAGGCGACTGCTCAGGCGGACAACATGATTCCCCCCCAGTATCTCCATGATGCAGAGAGTATCCGTCACAGCAGGCTCGAGGCTGAGTTGGGCGCCGATCTTGAGGGTATCATGCCTTTCGATCTGTTCGGAGAAGAGGCATTCGCATTCCGCGCTGGCGCCGATGGCGATGCAACTCTCCCATCGTTCTACTCTGATCTTTATTGATCACCTTGAGATTCTGTGCTGCGCATACCAGCACGGTCTCAATTCAGAACGACCATTACCACGAAACTATTGGCCTGCTCTTTCAGAAACTGGCGTCACATCTTATCATCGCCTTTCACTCCATCCAGAGTGCACCTTGTGATTGGCCTGATGGAGCCTTGCTATTATGATACCCAACTTTCCTTTGCTTTCCGTAGTTGCAAGGCGTTCATTAATCTCTAACACACTGCAAGTCCACCCTAATTCCAGCTTGATTTTCACGACACCCATAAGCTCAGCTTCGTTTACGCTGTCGAGACCTACGATCAGCATCAATCGTGGGTCGGCTTTGCACGACGCGGCACTCGGCTTGGTGGTACTATTGCGGATACTGGGGTTTGTTTACGTGCAGGTTTTGCTTGTTTATGCGCATTGAAGGACGGTCATTACTGAAAAGGTTCCATGCACTCATATGTACCTTTGCAGATAGCGAGCAATGTACAGCATCGAGCTACGCAGGTTAAATGTGCGTGATGCTTCTCACTCACATTCTCAGTCCCTGCTGTTACGTATGATCAGATGATCGAAACCCACAGCTCCCTTCCTAACCACCAACATCAGAACCTGAAATTGGTCTTCAGTATCATTAGCTTTCTTGACTGATCGATGAACTATCTCTATGCATTTGGAAAATGTTGGCGCCCTTTGCCTTTCGTGTGTTCTTCTGTCTCCACAGTGTAGGATGTAAACATTCTGTTCGCGACCCAATGTTTTGTAATATGCTTGCCTTATTGGTGGTGTCTGCGCTTGTTTCATCCATACGCTTCCCTTTATCTGTAACATCCGCTTAAGCCAGTACGTCTGCAGTCTTCACCCGCATTCTCTTATTACTTCCTCGCCAGCCGTTCTCAGGCCATGGCTACCGGAGTCGACCCCCTGCACGAAGGGCGTACACCCCTGTCGCATGTGGATAAGCTTTGCATCATGTAACCGTGCCTCAGTCGCCGCTTTTCCAATCGCTCGCCCAAATGAACGTACCACAACGCCATTGAGTACCTGACTCTTTTTGACCTGAAGGGCCTATAGGTCTACATCACTCGCAGTCAGCGATAAACAATACATGTGTATACCATGTCACAACACAAATAACGATACTGCCGCACTCATGTTACCGTCCCTTGCAGATTGCAGAACGGAGGACAAAGGCATACAAGCAACCACACGCTTCGAATCAAAGCACATACCTCGGACACATCCAAAACTGCCTTCCACGATTGACCCCGGGCTTCTTGGTTGTTAGGCTGATGCACGGCTCGGCATGACCTTCACATCGAGGTGGTGGACGTTTAGAGAAGAGCTTGGTCCATCCTTCCTTTGACGCTTGTTGCGCCGCACCTGGATCGCAGACCAGGGACAGGGGCGTAGTGGTCTGACTGGCGGACACTGCCGGTAGAACGGCGGGTGGCGGGGAATTTTCCGTTCTTGCAGCCGCCAAGGGGACCACGCTGATAGATGCTTTGCTTGCATTACCAACGGAAGGTGTCGGCTGTACCGATGGTAGCACGTTGGTTGCGTCAGAGTGGGATTCGGGCACTTTAGAACGCGCCTGGAAGAAGCCTTTCAATGACTGCTGACCTTTGGCAAGTGAGGCTCTATCGAGACTAGGCCCAGGGTTAGAGATTTTGGGTCGCTTATTGGGCTTCTTGGGTGAGGCGCATGCAGATACGCGGCGTTTCTCGGGGGAGGGGAGAGGGTTTGTGGCGTGCACAATCGGATCATTCGTCAAAGACAAAGCGTTTGTCGCTCCCGGTAGCTCGGTTTCTTTGTCTGCCCCTTGCATTGGCGGAGCGTCCGTCGCCGCGTCCGACCTTTTCTCCACCGGCGGGAATGCAGGTGCATTTGCAGTTTTCGGAGCTGCAGGTTTTCTGCTGAACATGTCGCGTATGTTCTGACGTTTGTTGAACTCGGTTAGTAGTTTGCCAGAAAGGGCTGGCACATCTTTTGTGCTGTAGTCTCTCATCCTCATACCATTTTTGAACATCCCAGGCGGATTCATGATGTCGAGGATGTTGTGCTCGTCATTTTCGGTTCCCTTTTGCGTAGCATTGCCCATACCGAGCACGATGTCCTTCGTCACTGCGTAGACTGGGCAATGATCCGAACCCATCAACCCTTCCTGGATGTTGGAATCCTGGAACCAGTGTTTGATACCGATGCTGCAGAGAATAAAATCAATGCGCGAGCCAAAGTTGCCTGGTCTCGCGTTGATCTTCTGTTCCCAGTGCGTGTACATGCCTTCGCGGCGTGGATGGAATTCGCGGCATAGATCAAAGAGAACAGGCTCTTCTCTTCCCTCATCACGTTCGCCTACAACTTTGCCATTGAACAGTAACTGGTTGAAGATGCGCCGATTCGGTGTACTGAGATATTCATCGTGCGTCATGCCTTCCGCTTTCATGTTATCTTCCGCTTTCGCTGTATCAATGAGATCCCGAGAAACGTTCAGATCACCCGTCAAAATTACGTTCTTGCCCATCTTTGTCAGGTTTCGTATGCGTGTGTCGAGCATATCGAGGAAGCCATAGCGGAACTCATCACGAAGGCCATTACTGTTGGCTGGGCTATAGACGCCAAAGAGCACAAATGCGGGGAATTCGAGAACAAGACATCGACCTTCGGCGTCGAGTGCAGCTGGATCGACACCCAATGCCTCGATGCGTGATAGGGAGGGATAACCTCCTATGCTATCTGATTCGGGCTGTTCACGATATGGTATTGACGAGCCAGGTGGACAGAGGACTCCAAGAAGACCCTCCTCAGCGCGAATCGGCGCACATACGGATTGGCGAGTGTATATCCCAACACCAGAGTATCCTGAAAAGCCATCAGCACGTGATCCTATACTGCACCAGGCCTGGTGGAAACTGCACCCTTCTTGTGCTTGGGCAGGCTGAAGAAGCAGTCCCAGCCCGGCACCAGAACCATGTCGTCAGTCAGGTCTTTGCGTTGGATCTTCAGCTCTTGCATAATGACAATGTCTGTCTCGAGGATGTCAAACATGGCGCTGAAGGTGCGGTTCTTGCGCCATGGCTCGTAGCCAAAAGGATTGCGGATGCCGTTGACATTCCACGTTGTAATGCGGACCATTGTGTGTGGTGTCGACGATGCAGCATCATCTTCGTCCAGTACTCACGACACACTGTTGATGACGAAGACGCGCCTCGCGCCTGGCCGGTGCACTCGAAGCAGTCACGACGTCACATGGTCGCTGGCCAGGGCAAGCGCAAACCACACAAACGCGCCAAGCAATTGCGGAAGCTCGAGCTTTCGCTCACACCACACCTCAGAGCTGTCATCGCACGCAACGCCCAACACCGCATCAATCTCCGCTCCACCACCGCCCACCATGTTCGCCGCCCGAGCTGCTGCCCGCCAGACCCCGCGCATGGCCCTTGCCCGCGCCCCTGCCCGCGCCGGCCGCCGCAACTACAGTTCCGAGAGCCCCAAGCAATTCGCCGGAGCCGAGGACAACGAATTCAACCGCGAGCGTGCTCGCATTCAGGAGCACGGCGGAGAGAGCGGCGAGTTCTGGCGCAAGTTGAGCCTCTAGTAAGTCGCTCTGTGTGCGGGCCGGCTGCCAATCAGCGGTCGTGTATATGAGATCAGCCATGGGGGAGGACGTACGATGGCATTGGCCGTGCAAATGGAGCAATTGAGTCAGGAGAAGATGTACTGACAATGCAACCACAGCGTCGCTGTCCCCTGCATCATCGTTGCCTCCGTCAACGCTAAGATCAGGTGGGATGCTCACTGGGAGCACGTTGAGCACGAGCAGCACGAGAACCCCCGTGAGGAGAGGCCCGAGTACCCCTACCAGAACATCCGCACCAAGAACTTCTTCTGGGGTGACGGTGACAAGGTGAGCCATTCTTACTGAACGCTGCGGCGACGGCCGTGCTGATGCGTTGACAGACCCTCTTCTGGAATGACAAGGTCAACTACCACAAGAAGGACGAGTAAATGCTTCTACTCCATCAATCATTTAGATCTATGGTATATTGGAAGCCCTTGGCCCAATGTGTAAATAGTAGAACGCAAGATGCAGGCGTAGACCCGGCAATACATTTTCCTTTGTATCTGATCAGTGCCCGCTATGCGTTCGTGCAGCCCTTGGCTGTTATCCTGACGCAGCACAGTCTCGGGGGCTTAAATTTGCTCCACGGACCTCAATCCTTCCTCCCAGACTCGATTATGGTTCTGGCTCCATTCCTCCGCCAATTTCTCATCACCCCTCAGTTTCGCGATGATTGCCTTCTTCACGAGCTGCTCGCATTCCCCACTTAGATAAGAAGTCTTTTTGAAGCATTCCCTCGCTCTGTCAATATACAGCTCCGCCTTGGCGACATAGGTAGTTTGCAATCGAGCTTCGGTCGTATGTGCCGGATCTGCCAGACCCATGAACGAGTCTCCCAGGTGTGAATAGAGGGTGCCAGACAGCATATTATCTCCATTTTCGAGAGATTGGGGTAATACAGCCTCGAGCAAGCGCCTTGCACTCGCACATTCACCTAGGGCATTCAAAATGTTGGCGAGCAGGCCGACTGCAGACCACAAGCTAGGCATCAATTTCGCTTTGAACGCCACACTCGCTGCTCGCAATGCGACACTGAATCCGTACTCTGGTTTTCCCACTTTACGGAATAAGTCGGCCTGCATAAGCAGCACGGAGATGCGTTGCAGAATGTCCGCATGGTCTTCCTTTAGAGATTTGGCAAGGGCTGAAATAGTTGTGAAAGCGACTGCATAGTCACCTTTCGCCACGAGGTAGTCGATATAGGTTTCAGAAAGCAGGAAATGTAGCTCAGGATCAAGTGTATCTGATAATGGATCTGCCGAGGGTTTAAGAGTCGCGAGCAGATGGGAGCAGGTCGACCAGTCAGATCTAGATTCGTCAGACCAAAGAGCCATACATCCAGCAAATGAAAGATGGAAGCAATACCTTCTGATAGCGCGCTTAAGCTTAATGATGCCAATACAAAGGACGAGGTATTGGTTAAACTTCAGTGACTTATTGTGAGCGGTGGTATCGACAGAATCGAATAGGGTGATAGCCATATCGTACCGCCCGCTTTGGCTCATCTGCACCTTCGTTAAGCATTGGTGGGATTCAATGCGCTAGGTTGTACTCACAATGAATGCCTGCCTCCCTATTGCTCGAAGTCTTTCGTCAATCGGGCAGCTAAGTGCGTGGCAGTCGAGAAGCAGTTGACAATGTACATTCGCCAAGTGGGGTATTCCAAGACGACAGTATAAAGTAGATTGTAGCAACATCTGTCCGCCGCAGCTGTTGACGTTTTCTCTGATATTGAGATGTGATGACTGATATATATGCTCGAAGGCACGGGATACTGAGTCGCCCTGATGTAATTTGTCAATTGAAATGCATACTGCAGACCATTTGCGCAAACATACCGTGGAAAGGTTGAGCTTTGCTTCGTTGAGCAGTGTCGCGCTTAGCAAATTGTACATCTTGGACTCGCGAGCCTTGGCCTTCAGAAACGTCAGAGCATCTCGCTCGCTTCCTAGCATGCTCGTGTAGCCTGCGTTCTTCATCTGTTTGGGGTATGCTTTGCTCATATGATTGAGCCAGCTCAGGCTGAAGCTCAAACATGTCATGTCTTGAGATTCTCTTGCTGTTGCAATGGTTTCGTTGATAGCAGCAATTGCTTCGCCAAAACAGCCAAAATCAGCCTGCAATATCGCCATGTGAAGCAGGGCATATTGGTAGTGAATCTTCTCGCGTGTTTGCATGGCATAGTCGTAATAGCGATGCAGATTGTCAAATGCAGATGTGTAATCTCCTGCTTTCCAAGCATCAAAGAATTGGACAAGGTGTGCTTGTCGGTGTACTGTGCTCGAAGACGCAAGCATGCTGCGGAGCTGAAACCTCATGTTCTCTGGCACTCGGTCGCCAAAGCGCTGTAAGCGGTCCAGTTGAAACTCCAGTATGCGATCAAGATCGTCTAGACTCGCATTTTGCGTACCGTCGTCTGGCTGGTCAAGATCTCCATATGCTATTTCGTACACGTCATCACCTTCTTGTATGCCCATCTCTGCAGCCACAGCATCGACACCGCCTGAAGCTAGCCCGGCGAGCCGCTTGGTCCATTGCGCCGTGGGCGCTCGGTACTTGATGAAAGATGACCAAAGCGAGATCGTGTCCTCAAACTTCATTCTGTCGAACTCGAGCCGTGCTCGTCTGACAAAAACTCCCAGTGGTGAGGTTTTGGAAAGATAGACACGCTCTTGTGTGTCCCCTTCGTGACCGTGGGGGCTTAACAAGAGCTCGCCAAGGCTATCGAAGAGAGAATGAAGTGCATCAAATGAGTTCATTTCCCACATGCTCTTAAGGAAAACGTCCAGGAGTGTCCGACCTGGCATACTGGATACATGGCCTTGTAAGACATCTTCGAAGCTGTCGATGGAGAAAGAAGGATTGTGAGATGCAGACGAGTGCTTGGATCTGGTGATCGAAGAGGTTGCAGATGTAGTAGATGAGAGAATGAAAGAGAGTATGGGTATCGTGGCAGATGATGGTAGTGTGGAGCTGCAGTAAAGCCGTAATAGGACCAGCAGACTGATCTTCTGCGCCGTAAGATAGCGCGCTGTACCCATCTCGTGCTTTGGACGCTAAGCTTGCGAACAAGAGTTGTTTCGAGGGCGCACCGATTATTGGCTCACGAATCCCGCAGCATATCGTTGGAACGTTCGCAACAGTTTCAGGCCTGCGATAACGGAGCTGGGCGAGCGAGTGAATAAATCTTGAAGTGGAAGATGTACTTGTTGTTGATACAGCGGCAAGGTAAGCGCGAACTAAGCGAAAAGCCCAAACGCGTAGTCACGTTTTCACTGTAACAATCTAGATACACCAGGAACACTTCACATTTGCAAGGATGGAGTCTGACTTGGGATGGAGTAATTACTGAAGGGTATGGCATTCAAAGCACAAGGTCAAACCACAAGCAATTGGACCGGTGTGAAACAAGCAAAAGTTTACATTGAACCGTCGAACTAGAACAAAAGCTCTAAGGATTCGTCTCGGTGATATCGCGTTCTTCCTGCACCGAGTCTTTCCTCGCAACATCCTTCTTGCCATCTGCTCGTCTGCGTGAGCTCACCGGAAGACCCTGAATAACGCCTACTGTATCCCGGAGGATATCGTCCTCCGCACCGGCATTTGTCGCCCAAACATTACCGATGCTTAGATCGTAAGGACCGGGTATCCTGTCTATCAGAGAAATACCCACTGTGCGTACCTTCTGTGTCAACATTTCCCTCTGCGGTTCAACGACTTGACCATGGTTCGTTCGCACGAATTCGCTCCACTTGATGAGCACGGTCTCCCACTCTCCCGGCGTCTTCGAGTGTAAAAGATGCTGGTGTATATCTGTGGGCACGATTGAATCGGTCTGCACATTCACGAAGTACTTGCGCCCGTCTGACTTGAACTGCAAAGCCAAGTAGCCGTATCTGCTCACGTCCCAAAACGATGGACCAAAGATGGTACGACCGCGCTCCAGTGTCCTAAAACCGGCGTACCCTGTTCTCTGGATGTGTGGCTGATTGTGAGGCAGCTGTGTAGATATGGTGCCATGGAAGCGTGCATGCGCAGGTTCGGTTTGCGTGCTGGGATGGTAATCAAGATTGACGGTAGAGTAACCTCCAATATCTTTGTCACTCATTTTCTTAAATTGCCTCAGGTCGTCGGCATTTTGAAGGCGGAATAGGGGGAAGGCTTTCTGCGGACTGCTCAGGCCTTCAAGTTTGAGAGCTATGCTAGTTAGCTGGTGTCGCATGAGCTAGTTGCGGCGAAAGCATACCAACCTGCGAGAGACGCTTGAACTCCTCCAAGCTGCGGGAGACAAAGCCTCCTTCTGCGAGACGTCGCGTAGTTGGGAACATCGTGTTGTGTGGTGTTGAGCGCAAGTATTGCTGGCTGCAATATGGCGATGCGGACGCTCGCCGAAATGCATATGATCCATCCATGACGGTACGGGGCCTTGACCGCGGCCAATCCGGGCGCTAGCCTAAAAGGTCGACATGTTCTGCTAAGTTTCTATGTCGTATTTCGCCTGCACCTTCACATCGTTCGCGTCAAGTACATCTTTAATCACGTCAATTTCTCTGCCACCTGCGCATATCGAGTAGTGTGCGCATACCGAGCCGATCGGTCCCTCCACGCGACGCGCGAATTCAGATGACCTTCAACCACGCCTCTGCGCCTCGAGGCATTCGAGACGACAATCCACAATTTGGACAAACATCGCTGCCTTCTTCTCGCGAACTTGGCGAAGTAATACCTGCCAAACAACCGGATGGCGCACCGGTAGCAAATGCAGGACCAGCATTCGCAAAGTCATGGGCGCATTTCGTTGCCGGAGGGTGAGGCATACCATATTCGCTTTTTGCAATGCGGGATGGAAGACTGACAAGATTCAGGCTTGGAGGCATGGCCTCTGCGACTCTCACAGCTCCGCTTGATGTCCTTAAAACTCGCCTGCAATCGACATATTACCAGCAACATCTCGCTGCCATGCGAACTGCCCGAGGCCTGCCACCCATCGAGACCATGTCCTTCGCCCGCAGCTCATTGCTTCATATTCGTGAAACGGGAGAAATCTTGTGGCAGGTTCCCAAGGCAGAGGGATGGCGCGCTCTTTTCAAGGGCCTCGGCCCAAATCTGATTGGCGTCGTCCCTGCGCGCGCAATCAACTTCTATGTTTACGGCAACAGCAAGAAAGTCATCAGCAATCAATTCAACAATGGTCAGGAGGCTGCGTGGGTTCATCTCTGCTCCGCGGCTGCCGCTGGAATTGTGACTGGAACGGCAACAAACCCCATCTGGCTGGTCAAGACTCGACTACAGCTGGACAAGACCACTCACAGCGATGGCCGTGGACGCCAGTACAAGAACGCCCTCGACTGCACAATGCAGACCATCAGGAAAGAAGGCTTCTTTGGGCTTTATCGCGGTTTGACTGCCAGCTATCTTGGCGTCTCAGAGAGTACGTTGCAGTGGATGATGTACGAACAAATGAAGCTGGGTCTTGCAAGGCGCTCTGAGCGTCTTGCTGCTAGTGGGCGGGCCCCAACACTCTGGGACCAGACGGTCGATTGGACAGGAAAGATCTCGGCTGCTGGTGCCGCCAAGTTCATTGCCGCACTCGTCACATATCCTCATGAGGTTGTCCGGACACGACTACGACAAGCCCCTCAACAAGACGGTCGTCTCAAGTACACAGGCCTGGTGCAGTGCTTCAAACTCATCTGGAAAGAAGAGGGCATGGCCGCACTCTACGGTGGCCTTGTACCTCACATGTTCCGTGTTGTGCCCAGTGCTGCTATCATGTTTGGCACTTACGAGGGTGTATTGAAGCTCCTCGGCGAATCGAGCAACATGTAACATCAGGTTCTTGGCTTTCTTCATTTCGCATGTACAACATTTATCTGCATCGGCACGGCGTTGCAAATTTTCTGGAGCATATATTGGCGGCGTCATCCACTCGGTGTGAATAATACCCACCCAACTTCGATTTTAAAGAGCGATTGTATGACATGGAATGTATAGAAAAAGGGAGAGAACGGTTGAGATTCAGGGCAATCTTGGATGTAAGAATACGTATAGTGCAGAAGGTTTCAACTCAATCACAGAGAGACGCATGAAAATCAAAATAATGGTAATCATTACAGAGCCACATGCCTATCAATGAACTGCATGACTTGTATTGTTTGGAAAGCTCCCTCCATGACTTGCATATCGAAAAGATGCTGGCCCGTGCGCTCTCAGTCCGGCTGCCGAACATTTGAATGATCATGAACTTTTGTCCATCTTCCACGCGACCCAATCGCGCCACAACGCCCATCATGTCGGCACAGATCCCTCTCCGGATAGCACGATCACCGGCGCATCCATTGCGTCGCCAGTGTCTCTTTCAGAGGCGCACCGCCCCGTCCACACCGCGATGCGTCCCCGCAACGTCTGCGCGCGCCTTCTCCTCCACCCCTGCACAACTCCGCAAGAAGGAGAACCGCATAGTGGACACAAGAATGCAGATGGCAGGCGCGGAAGCCACTATCTATGGTCAGCCGGCTCCCAGCAATAGGCAGCAAGAAGCAGGGGAATCAGAGCAGATGGCAGAGGACATTGGGTTATTGCAGAACACCATCATCCGCGCGCCGTTCAGCAAGCTGCCCTCGCCGACAAGCTGGGAGTTCTACAGCTATTTCTGGACGTTCGTCAAGTCTAGGTTCACAGGACTGTACACAAGGAGCCACTACAAGAGATGCATTCATAAGAAGGGCATTGCGTCGTACTTGCCAATCGACTTTCTGAAAAAGCAGGATCTGAAGAACAAGGCAAAGAAGATGTACAAGCGCTACTACGACGCGCTCGCTGCGTACGTTCTCCCTACGCATCCGCAATGCTTCGCCTAAAGTGCGTGCTAATGAGTATTTAGTGGCGATGCCAAAGCCCTCCAGAACGTCTGCCTGCCTCCTCTCGCAATCACCGCGCGCAACCAGATCGCTGCCCGTGGCGCCGTCAAGACGTCGTGGCAACTCCTAAAATTCAAGTCCGCTCGCATCGTCTCCCACCGCTGCGCCCCCCTCGGGAGCGATAATCCCGATACCTCGTTCCGACAGTGCATTGTGCGTCTTGAGTCTGAGCAGCAGCTCTCCATAGCCCCAGTATCGTCTCTTTCTGTGTCGCATAAGACACGAGCTCCTAAATGGGCCCCTGGGTCTGCGCAAGGCAAGCAAACGGCTGTCAGCGTGGAGCAGAACGCAGAGCGCAAGCAGCATAGCAACGTCGAGACGGTGGTTGAGTACGTGGTCATGCAGACACGGGTCATGAATGGAAAGCCGGAGGAGTGGAAGCTATGGGGTTTCACCAGCGAGACTACGCCTGAGAGACTTCAGCAGGACGACGAATACTGGGCGAGGATGTTGAGCATCCAGTCCTCGTCGGCATGAGTATGTGATATCAAGGTTGACGGACGAGACTCTGCAAGAGACGTATTGTAAACATAGTTGTGTACATGCTAGAGCATATGCGGTGGTAAATATTACTGTCAATTACGTGACATGGTCGCTATCACGTGTGTCAGAAATCGAGGCTCCTGTCTTGAGAATCTTCCAGACACGTACAATCGCACGACAGCACTACTGAACGACACGTATTTGGCGAGAAGATCCACGATGCAACGTCAACAGTGGGGCAGGAAGTGGAGAAGGCAGTCAAATCTTGGAGGATGTAAAGATTCATGTCGTGAAAACTCTAGCCATTGGTATCATTACGGACGCATGAAACAGTCTCGACGTCCAGCGCATACGTATTGCGAACAGTCCCGTATTCTCCGTCCTAAGCGGCAGGTCGTGCCGCTCCTTCCGTGTCAGCCTCAGCGAAACGAGCGTTGAAAACGCATGAAGGAACACGCCTGGATCCCGCGGAGCCTGTTCCCTAGGGGGCGCCTGTTGGAGGGGAGTCGCATTTGATAGCGTTTAGAAACCGTGGACCTGCGTATGGTCAGCATGTCTGCGCGTGTGTGCATGGAGGCACAGAAGGCGTGACTCACCTTGATGGTCTTCACATCAAGTCCAAGGCCCTCCTTCTTGTCGGTCAAGAAGTCCTGGATATCCTTGCGCTGATCTCCCTGGAGTTGGATGACCTCACCCATCTCGGTGTCTGCGACTATGGTTCCATTGCAGGCGAACTTCTTCTTGATGACCTTAAGGATCTTCTTCTGGTCGAACTTCTTAGGCAGACCTTGCACGGTGGTCAACGTCTTGCGTCCATTGCGCTCTGCGTTGTGTTAGCACACGCCATGTAAATATTTGGCAGCGAAAGAGCGGTGCCACGTATGGAAGGCCGAAGAATTTTAGGGGGGGCTGATAACGGGGGTACAACGATACAACCAGGCATGAACATGTGCGAGAGAGGTTGCGCAAATACGTACGTTGGATACGGATATGGATGTAGTCCTGGGACTGCGCTGAGGACTTCTCGCCGGTGCCTTCATCGGCTTCCGCGAACGGGTCGAAGGTCTTAAGATTCTCGATGGACATACAAACAACTGTTGCGTGTGCGCTGTGGGTGGGGTTGGTTGTGCGTGTGCGAGGTATGTGATACCGGTACAGTCGAGAGGAGTTGTTCGTGCGTGCGTCTGGTGGGCCGTGTGGTCGTGTGAGTGAGAAGTGAGAGCGGGCTGCCCAAGCGCTTGGTGATGGAAGTTGGTGGTGGGGCTCTTTCCTGCCCCCCGCTACGCGCACGGCCGTTTACGTCGTGTTGTGCTTTCGAATCCTCAGCAATAGGGCACAGGTGAAACAACACACTGCAAGATGGCCGCATCTGGAGCTGACTCGCTTGGGCAATTTATTACATGGATCTATTTGTCTTTTCGACGGCCATTTTCAGGCTGCCGTCCGCCAGAGTTTCGCACTGCATGCTATTGCCTGCTTATCTGTTCCCACGGTTGCACACTTGACCTGTCGTGCTCGGCGGCTTAGCGCGCCGACAGAGCACAGCAACGCTCCCTGCGCGCTCGGTGAAGACTACGATGGAGGTGCTGCAGCTGGTGCTGCCTGTGTTCCAGTGCCTGTGCCAATGCTGCCAGGCGGAGGAGGCAGAATGAGGGAGGAGTAGCTCTGTGACACCAGATTAGCCTTTTCAGCTCAGCTCGACCGCACCGCTGGCCGGCCACTTACAACGAGCAGAGACATGACTGCGGCGTGTTAGCAGCCATCTATTACAAACAATTCGGAATACGTACTGGCCATGCCAACCGAAAAGTAAGCCGGAGTTGTCGATGTCTTCTTTTGCTCTGAGGTCTCAGCAAGCCACGACTGCACAGAGAAGACCACAGACACCCTGCAGCGAATCAACAGCCATTCAGGCAAAAGCAAGCTGAGCAACATACCAGCCGATCATCCTATTCGAGAGGAAATATGTCAGTGCTGCAGGCCAATTTAGATAGGGACGCCGTACTTGTTCCGGGTGAACATCTGGTTATCATATCAGCCGTGCAACATAGAGTAGACGCAGAAGGTGGCACCTACAGCAGCCATGGGCAGGGTGCTTGCCATTGTGCCTTTAGCATCGCGTCAGTATACCACAGCTGCACACATAGGGCAAGCCAGTGACGCACCCGACATGTCAGCATCCGATTTGTCCTTGGCCGGCTCAGAGTAGGGCACAACTGCCAGAGGTTAGTGCACGTGATCTGATATGACACCGGCTGCATGGTTGCGTATAGGGGAACACGCCGAACGGCGGGCAGCAGCAGCAACAGCAGCAATTGGGGGCCGGCTGGACACGTACTGAGGTCGGCGCGTCGCATGTCCTTCTTTCCCTGGAGTGAGGCCATGGTGGAGCTGTGTGAGCGGTGTACGGCCGTGGTGGAGACAAGAGACAGAGATGGTGGTGCTGATGCCGTAACGTGATAGATGGTGTGGTGGAGCTGCCCAGGTGCGGCCGACTCGCGGCGGCGTTGCACTCGGCAATGCATGCGAGCGACGAGCGAGATCATCCCATCCCATATCGGAACCTCTCAACACGTCTGTGTCCACTGTCCGTGACTACCCACCCTTGCGGAGACCCTGTGAAGCTGCAGATCATAGTCGCTCCTCCTAACTTCCACCTCCACCCCCGAGCGTCCTTGCCCTCCTGCTTGCACATGTTGGTGTTGCAGGCCGTTCGTCACCGCAGCTGCCCGACGTCGTCGTCCCGTCTCCCTTCGCCTGGCCGCGCATAACGTCAACGATGAACCCGTCCTCGGTGCGATGACCTCTCGTCCTGGCCCGGGAATACATGAGCAGTCCCGTGGCAGTGGTGTGCCTCCTCGAAACCCCAACCCCAATCCCCAAGTGCGGCGGCGGCCCTCGAAGCCGCTGAACACGGCGCTTCCGCCGCCCGACTGCATCGATCCCGCGCTTGATGGCGATCGAACACCCGCACACAATGGCGCCGGAGAGCCAGCACGACCACTGCCCCGGGGGCGGCCCCAGCTGTTCTACGGCAACGCACCGAGCGACGGCTACGACCTGCCCGTCAGCTTCAGCTCCTCCTTCCCCTACCAACCGACCGCGAATCTCCCCGTGCCTCCGCGCCCGGGTTCTGTACATCTGGGAGACGCCTCGAACCAGCGCCGCATCGTCCCTGGCGGCTCGGGCGTGAAGGAGCATCCCAATGTTCAAGCGCCTGACGTTGTGCTTGCGCCCGTCCAGTTTCCTGGGGGCAAGGCTGCTGACGTCTTCCCATGGACCGGCAGCAACCCCGAGGATACCTTGACCGAGGCCTTGGTCAAAGGAGGGATAAGCAACAAGCCACAGATCATGAACGAGACGAACACTGCTCGTCCGTCCCTGTGGTCAAACTTGAAGAACAAGTCTGGCATCTCAACCTTGTCAAACCTGTTCGTGAATGTGCTGGAGAAGCGTCAGCAGACCGGCCGTCTGCAGGAACCGAACACCTTCAAGCCTCCACCACGCCTTACTCTCCGTGACACTGCAAGGGAACAGTGGCTGTTCGATCTTTCGAACCCTGCTGTCGGCCTTCGCCGCTTGAGTCGCACGATACCTCACGGACTCACGGGCAAAGTACTGCTGGAGCAGTGCCTCAATAAGAACATACCTCTCCCCAGAGCGCTGTGGCTGGCAAAATGTGTGGGCATCAACGAACTGCGCGCTCATAAGCGCAAGGGTCACGCGGGTACTGTGACATGGGTCCGCGGGTGGACAAGCTCCGTGGAGCAATTTTTGGATAGTATCCTCTCTGGCATCGGCACTGGAGAATGGAAGCAGCGCATTACCTATTCGTCGGTCATCCTCGTTCTTATCGAAAATCAAGCTAATGCTGTACAGACTTCAGTTGGCAACGTTTTTGTATAAGGAATATCTGCTGGACACTGACCATTTCCTTGACTGGATTCTTCATAGCTTGGGAACGTGTACATCTGAGCGCCTTTTTATATGGCTTTTGATAGTATCTATTCCTGCCTATTGGAAGGACATCACTTCGTGTCGAATTCGTGGCAAGCGGCTTGCAGAGGCTCTGCTTAGCCATGTCACAAAGGCATGCACTCCTGCGTAGATTGCATTGAACGCCGTCAGCTAACACTTTGTAGCTCTCTCAGCATGACCCTCACGCAACGCCTTCCAGGATGACCCATTTTCTCGAGAGCACGCTTGTCAAGCTGCTCGCTATACGTCCTGCATGTTTGCTTCTTCCTACCCAATGGGATCAGCACAGCACAACCCTTCACGAACTTGCAGAGAGGACAAATCATTCTCAGATCACACATGGAGTAAAAAGACTGGAC
This sequence comes from Curvularia kusanoi, assembly GCA_011058905.1. Taxonomy (NCBI): domain Eukaryota; kingdom Fungi; phylum Ascomycota; class Dothideomycetes; order Pleosporales; family Pleosporaceae; genus Curvularia; species Curvularia kusanoi. The sequence continues at coordinate 340,847 of SWKU01000008.1, forward strand.
GAACGGAATCGCAGGCTTCAGGAGCCATCCAGGATTGCCCCAGTGTCCTCCATGACGCCCGCCGCCCAAGTCTATCGTATATTGGATAACATTGACTACAGCAAGCCAGTCAATGTTGATGAGCTGTCTACGGAATGTATGGATGTAATTCCGGAATCAGTGCACTTGATATCAGTCCTGCTCCAGTGGGCATGTTCCTGTTACCGTGAAGGCCCTCACAGAGCATGCTTGGCAACCCGACTGCTTCGTAGGTGGGCCCACCTTGGCGCTGACATATACGAAAGCATCACAACGTATCTGCAGGGTATGAATTGGGCCACCGGTTCTGATGTGCAAACGATTTTCAAGATCATTTCCGAGTTGGTGCGCTCAAGGACATTTGCAGCTGGCCGCTACATGCAATGGCTCATTGCTACTGGATCGATCGCGCAGAACTTGGATATATCACTAGTAAGATGTGACCTTTTCCAAATAAGACATTGTACTGACTGGAATACAGCCCGCAGCGTGGCCCATTCGCTTGATCACAGAGATCCCTATCAGCGGGCTACCAGATCAAGTACGCACATTGCGTGCAACTCTCCTCCGCGGTACAGCTCACTCTGTAGAGCTGGAAGAGCGCACCTTGAACGACGCCAAAGTTGCAATTTCACAGCAACTGCCTATTCTGTGTGGATCGGGCTATGTGGGACATGATGGTGCCAATGTCAGCATCAGCGAGCTAGGATCTACGGTTCGAATTGAGCTGGGTATTTGGCTACGCCAGAAAGTGGCACAGTATGCTGAAATTAACGAGCAGTGGGTCTTGACATCGTAACGTGCTATACCATGCTAATGCTTCCAGTGTACCCACAAAGGACCCTCATATTGAAGAGACGACTTTGGTGTCATTGATCACTCCACATGACTTCCATGTAGTTCGTTCGTACCTCGAACAATTCCAGGATCTCCCTCTGCTTGCAGACGTCGTCAACATTGTAGCTTCTTCATTGGACCCGAATGTTCTTGCGTCTGCCACGGACACGATGCACTATCATCTTAAATCCTTCCGAGCTATCGGCGCCTTCGACACACTCTTTGCGAAAGTGGTAAATCGGTATGCTGCTATTCGGACCATACGATTTCCGGAACGCGAACTGCTACTGAGTCTATCCAATTTGACACAAACACTCCGATTGGACAATCCGCTTCTGCAGTTGCTCAACTACGATCTGAGCCGACTGGATCAGAAGAACTCAATGGCCGCCTGTTCTCCAGCTTCTGATAACATGGGCGAGGTGATGTGTAATATCTCTTCTAGCCCTGAAGACGAGATTGAGCGCATACTCTCGAGCGGCAATTCTATGGATCAGCAGGTCATGGCGCGCGTTCTGCGGAAGATCACTGGTAGCCTCCAGGACTGTGTCAGCAAGGGTTTGCTGCAATCCGAGGGCTATTCTGGGTGGTTCTATCGCTTGCGCAGCTTTGATGATGCAACGTTCGATGTAGTGTTGAATGAGTGGGTCAATCTTTGCTTATCGAACCACCACATTGAAGTCCTTTTCCTTGCATTGCCCACTTTGGTAGGTTCAGGCTGTATGCCTCTTGCTGGATTCTTGGATAGTCTGCGCGCTTATCTAAGCAAGACGACACCAGGGCAGCCTGAGGTGGCCTTCCGCGTGGGATTAGAAGGTCTTCAAAGCATCCTCCCTTCTGAACCTCTAGCAGGCACTTGGTCGACGCAGGATCGATATCGATATCGGTTGGAGCAACACAACCTATGCTACGCTGCGGAGGCGCGTGTGTTACAATTCATCGATGACCTTGTTGAGCTTGCTTCATCGCTGCCAATCCAGAACATTGGTCAGCAGTTATCCAGCCTCTTATCTTGCGATGCAGTACTTGCCATCTTCAAGCACTACACTCTTGTCGATGTTGCCTTGCCTACGAAACCCAAGAACCCAAGCTCATCCACAAGCTTGAAGAGACAGTATTTGAAGGTACCATTTAGCACACTATTGGACCCTGTTGGTACACTCGGTAAGAAGACTTACTTTCTTTACCTACAATTTCAACTGCTTATACAGAAACAGATTTAGCTACCAAAAGCCCGGAGCAACAAATACTTGCTGTCTTCGACGTAGCTAGTGAGCTGTCGATGCCTTTCTGCAGGTCCATGATACAGCAGATTTTTGAGTCAGAATCGACGCCCACCGACCAATCTTCTGACAGTCTTTCCTCTACCCTTCTCAGTGCCATCAAATCAGCACTGGAGAAGGATCAGTCTGCTGGACTGGAGCTCCTGGCCTCTCTGGACAGTGCCCTTACCGACAAGGTACGAATACGCACATGCTTGATTGGCCTTGTATTGACTTGAACAGATAAGGCAGCACGCTGAACGTGAGATAGTCGATGCTTCGGCCTTCCTCACGACTGTCCCTTTTGATCTGCAAGCTTTTGGCCAGACGTCACCAACCTTGGTTCAGAAATATCTTGCGGTCATCGACCTGACCGCAGGAGACTCTTCGGAACCAGTCGATGAGACTGCGATGTTGGTCTCCCTGATAGAGAGGTTCAAAGGTGTTGCTCAAGCCTTGACTTCTCTGAACGGGGCTACCCAAGCTGACAATTCAACAATGTCAGACTTGTACACATGGTGTGTTGGCTGATTCAATACTTATTTCGTCGCTAACTCTATTTAGGACAAATGCTCTTTTTCGCGTACTTCTCTCGCATCGTACTTCGCTCGTACGGAATGCTTCGCATCAGCATCAGACTGCTCTTGTGGTTGCCTTGAACACGCTGATTGCTCACCCGACACTCGAAGTGTACCCGCGAATCGCCGAACATATCTTTGATGTAGCTGTCATTTTGTCAGACCTGCTGTCTGACGATGTTCGCATCCAGCTTGCCCGTGCTGAATATGCAGTATGCGCGGATGATCCTCGATGCATTTTTATTGTAGGCTCTGCGATGCCAATCGATGGTTGGTTATGTTTGACCAAGCCTGTGAGCCAACCACAAACTGCTCAGAACCCTACCGTGTCGCAGCTGCCAAATACAGGCACTCCCAATCAGCAGGCACTCCCGCAGATGCCAGGACCTGGGGCTCTAACACCCCAACAACGATACCTCAATCAACAACAACAACGCCAGCAACAATTACAGGCGCAACAAGGGCAGCAAATGCGAAGCTATCCTCAGTATCCTCAGCATCCACAAAATAAGATGCTCCCTGCGCAACTACAACGGAATCCTTCAAGCCAGAATACTCCCACTCCTCTTCAGCAGATGCAGCACATGCAGCACATGCAAAGTCTCGCACAACAGCGTGCTACTCAGCCGTCGCCAGTGCAATCTCAGCGTCCAACTCCTGCAGCGAGTGGATCAGCGGGTGCGGCAGGTAAGCTATCAGCTGCTCAAGCAAGAGAAGTCCGGCAGTTCCCGTACGCTCAGCCTCGATGGGAGATACTAGCCGAGAGCTCCGGCAATCCCAATGCAAACGAGACAGCCATCAACCTGAGTCTATTCGGCGCCAGGAGAGCATGAAGCATCTCGGTCGTGTTGTCAACTCTTATAAACTTTTGTAGTTACTTCAGCGTTTCATATGTTCATTCAGTTTAGGGTACATGGGTTATCATGCATGCAGCGTAGCGGTGGCGTTGATTATTAGGAAGCTCCTCATGACATGCCTGCATCATAACGGCGTTGGGCGTTCGACCAACTAGCATTTGGCAGTTGTATATATACGAATTTTGGTACATTGGAACTTGGTTATAGCATTTAGAGTGAAGATGCGGACAGTGGGAGGTTTTCTGACTTATTGCATGTATGCACGTACTATCTGAATCGAATCAATCAGCCTACTGGCTTATGACATAATCAGTAGCCGAGTCATACGGAAGAGACTGCTGATCTGCATGGTGAGACTCATTTCATGCAGACTTGCCGGTGATCTTCTCACAGGCCTCGCGGTACTTCGCTGCGGTCTGCTGCACAATGTCCTCCGGGACCTTGACCCCCTCTTTCCCCTTCAAGCCATTGCTTGTCAGCCAGTCGCGCAGGAACTGCTTGTCAAAGCTTGGCTGTGCCTTGCCCAGATTCTGCTCCCACGTGTCCCGGGGCCAGAAGCGGCTGCTATCTGGGGTCAGCACCTCGTCGACCAGTACAACCTCGTCCTTCTCATCAAGACCAAACTCAAACTTGGTATCCGCAAGCACAATGCCAACGGACTCGGCACGCTTTGCAGCTGCCTCGTAAATCTGCAGACTCAATTCCTCGACACGTGCTGCAATTTTGGGATTCGCGATGATCTCACGCGCCTTCTCTGGCGAGATGTTCTCGTCCTTGTCGCCGAGTTCAGCCTTGGTGCTTGGGGTCCACAGTGGCTGCGGCAACTTCTGGCCCTCAATGAGACCGGCGGGCATCGCAATACCGTTGACAGTTCCGGACTTCTTGTACTCAGACCAACCGGACCCTGTGATGTAGCCGCGCACAATTGACTCGATGGGGATGATGCGCAGGCGCTGAACTTGCATGGAGCGATCCTGGAAGGTGGTTAGGGAGGAAATGGGACCGGGAAGCTCGTTGCTGATGTAGTGCGTCCTGAGGCCGGGCACGTGCTGGGTGAGGTATTTGAACCAGTAGATGCTACATTTATTGTTAGTATGGGCTCAATGGATCTTGCTATGTTGCGTGTTGTACCTCATCTCGGTGAGCAGAGCACCCTTTCCTGGAATACCCTATAAATGAATTAGCATATTTCGTCTGAAGAAGAACAACAGACACAATCACTTGCATCATGCGTCAGGCGAACTTCGTTCCACTCACATTCTCCATGATGACATCGTATGCCGATATACGGTCGCTTGCAACAAAGAGGAGGGTGTTGTCATCGACAGCGAACAAGTCGCGCACTTTTCCGGAAGCCACCTTGGGTAGCTTTCCTTGGACATCAATGGTGGTGATTGCTCCCGACATCTTGACTGTTGACTCGGTGGTTGAAGGTTCAGATGTTGTGCGATTCATATGACTTGCCCGACTTGGTGCTGAGTACTTTTTGTGCCTGCATGACGCTAGAGTGGGGCCCGGCTTTCACAAGGGTCTGCGGGGCAGACAACCTTTGAGTCGAACCAGTGAATGCTTCGTCTCTCGGTCGGCTATCTAGGGACGACAGACTTCCCCTCGAGATTTTGTCGTACGGAGAAGGTAGCGAGAACCCTATTTCTCCCAAAGCTGCGGTGTAATGGCACCCCTGCTTTGCGTTTGGCTGAGGTCTGGCTGCCTGCATGTCGATTGGTCACGCTAGCCGCATCACCACATGTCCATCGCGTGTATCTCACATTCGCGTCCTACATCGTCCAACTATCATCATGGCTTCAACACAGTTTACCGCTCTCATACGGCTACCTTTCCCGCGCGGCAACTTTGTAGATCCTCCACAAGCACAGTGGGACGCTGAGAAGGATCGTCAGTTATGGAAGGTCATCTCCAAATCCTCAAAGACAAGCGATCTCAACTGGGTTGAACTAGCCTCCAAGTTCCAGGTACCTCCAACATTCCTACTACAACAAGCAGCTTGGTTGTATGAAAGACATTTCGAGCATGTGCGCAGTCAGATGAAGAAGGTCAGCGGTTCCACCGTCACAGCGCCAGCTGCATCTGGCGGTGGGAGCACACTTACTGCTGTGGGAGGTGTCGCGATGCAGCGAGCTGGTAGCGGTGGCGCTGGGCCTTCACGGACGGCCTCTGCTCTAAGTGGGCATCGCAAGAACAGCCCGAGTCTCGGTGTTCAAGACGCGATGGAGCCTGCCCCAGGGCTGACGAGGACGCCTTCAACGACGACCATCACGCAATCTCGTGCTCAGGCGCAGCAGATACCGTCTCGAACACTTTCTACAAGATCCGCTCAGCGACCCGGTCTTACCAGGCCTGCCAGGGATGATCGATCTGTCTCTCCGGGAACGGCGATCCAGGCTACTCAACAAGAACCTCTAGACTCACCAGAGATCCCAGCATCGTCATCCTCAAGCTCGTCGTCACTCTCTGATGCTGACCATCCTGCCCGTCGTAGTCAGCTATTCAAGCGGCCACCGCGGTTCCAGCAAAAGCGGCCTCGTGACCTGGCACCATTCGCAGAAAGCGATGGTATGCAAGAAGGAGATGAGGCATCTCAGGGCCATAACATGCTGCCGTTTGCATCGGCTGCGCGCCCAGCGCCAGGGCTTTCTCGACAAAGCCAACCGGAGAAAACGCGAAACGCAGAAAGGGGAAGAGATAGCATATCAGCTAAGCAGTACAGCCCACAATCTCAAGTGACAACAGAAACCGCATCTTCTATGACGAGCTCTGCTTCTGCTAGCGATGCGCCTTCTGGCCCTCATATTGCAGCGAAAAGTCCCATGAGCCCCAACTTCAATCCTCGCGCAGCAATGGCCAATCTCGGCAGCCCAAGGGCTCAAGCTTTGAGGCGGAAGGAGGGAAGCGAAGGTACCCCTAGTATGGGCAGTAGCTTTAGTGATATCGATGGTATGTATCAATTAATAACGGCATATTGAATATAATTGACAGCTGCAGATGCCAGCATCAGTCAATCGGCTTTAGAGGAGGCTTTGCTCAGCAATATGCAGCATGGAAGGATGAGCACTCTCAGCCGTATGTCACATGCGTGGAAGCAGTAGTCACGGGTAGTAGTTCTTGCCTTTCACTCGCACTTGCCACATTAGGTAACCGTCTTGGCGCAGCAGTGCGAAGTATATAATGCCCATCTATGAACACTCAACACTATATGCTTCCAGCCCGAAAGCTCGCAGCGATCAACATGAGACCACCTACCATTCATATCCAAGAAGAGGACGGCGCAGCATCTGCCTTGACCATGCGGTACATAAACGGCGATAATGAGATTGACCTCAAAGCTGTCTATGCCACTGTATCCAGCTTACAAGAACACCCAGGCCGAGAGCACATAGATCCGCAAGGCGAGCACATTCCCTGCAGTAAAGCTTTCTTCGACTCCTTCTGGTCAGTCGCAGCTTCATTGCTGGACTACTTTGCAGACTTCTACACGACCGACACTGCGCTGATGCAGAGCGTATGGTTTCACATACTCGACGAATGGCAAAGAGCTCGCATCCTTTCCGCATTCCAACCCTATTCCCTTCCCTTCTTCGCTTCTCTACATCCCTTGTCTTTTGAGCGGGACTGCGATATGGTTCTCGACATCATCGGGAAGCTTATCAACCCAGCATCAGCCTTACAACAAAGTCCCAGCGAACCCATCATACATAATCCCAGTGGCACTGTGCAAGGCCCCGGCGGCGCATACGAAACAGGCCCGTTCACATCTGGGCTAAAGCCATGGCAGCAGTTTCTCTACAACGGCGCGCCAGGCTTCAGACCCGCAATGCCAGACGCGACGAGCTTCAGCTCGACAGATGCGAACGAAGCTCCGCCCACGCGCTACCTACCATAGCCGGGTATTGCGCTGATCCAAGCACATACCGCTCGCGCTCGTGCGCTCGCCGCCACTTTAGCTGAGAAGCAAGGGGACGACCGCGTTGAAGCACTCGCTGCATTCGATGCTATCGCACTCGCTACTCCGAGCGTCCCAGACCACGCGTTCACCTATCCCTCGCTCACCCATCCTGGCAAGACGCTCTCGTATCAGCTCAAGCAAGGCGCGCCGCCGGTGAAGAGGCACGAAGGGCTCACGGATCCCAGTATGTTAATCGAAAAACCTGGATTTGGTTTGTTAGATGAGGCGGTGGGAAGCTGCAAAGGAACGGAGGCTTATGTGCCGATGACAGGACCTGTGGGACAGAATGGGGTGGGCTTCGATGTCTGGGCTGTGGTTGAGAGGGATGCGCTGGGCTGGGGAAGTAGTGCGGCGGATGGACGACACAGTGCCTTGGTGGAGTTGCTGAGTGAGACGTTCGACGATTGGGACTTTGGAGATGATGAAGAATGAGATCAAGTATGGTGGGCATAAGCCGGTTCATTACGTACGTATGTACAAACAATCTTGCCGAGTGTACAGTCGCTCAGGTAGCGTTAAATCATGGATATCATCTTGTGTCCCCCTTTCGTCCTCATCCCCCGACAATCTCTTCCATTAGGTCATTAGCGCCTTCAAAATATCAGGCCTTACCCTCTCACTTAAGCAGAGTAGTCGTCCTTGACCCTCCTCTGGCTGTCAGTATCCATGAAGCTGGCGCGGCTCTTGTTGCTCTTGGTGGAGCGACGACGGCTGACACCAGACGAGCGGTCACCACCAAGCACGCCGCCAAGGCAGAACAGGACAGTAGCGAGAAAGAAGCATGCGAACGAAGCCCAGGCAAATCCGAGCAGGTAGCGTCCAATGCGGGCATCTTGGCCAGAGGAGCGGAAGGCGTTACGGCCCTTGACAACCCAGGCGCTGCCATAGATTAGTCTAATGTCTGAGAGAGTACAATATACAGGGAAGACTTACGTGAGCAGGGAAGCTGCCAGTGCCTGGAAGAAAAGAGCAATGGAAACAGTAAGGCCGGAAAGGTAGCCTCCCAGACGCGAGCACAGAGCCAACAGACCGGTGAACAGGGCAATGGCGGCAAAGAAGAGCGCGATCAAGTAGAAAGCAAACATGAACCTGGAGAGGTAGAAGTACATGTGGGTTCCAATGAACTGCTCAGGCACGCCCTGGGTGGTGCCGAAGTTGCGAGGAGGGTCGAACGGCAGGGCAGGGACAACAGATCCGCAGTTCGCGTTGAGGCCTGAGCTAGGATCGCGACCACAGATGGCGAAGAAAGTCCATCGCGAGGGGTTGCGGGCGTTGGCAATACCGCCTGTCGAGGCCTGAAGGAAGTAGAATTTATTGAGAGGCGCAGAGTTGACGGCGCCAGACAAGATTGTGAAAAACTGCATCACAATTCCTCCAGCGACGAGGAGGAGGGCGGCAAGGCCGAAGACAGGCTCTGTGAAAAATTGCATTAGCACAATGTGACAAGAGAGCGGTTTGTTGGAGTTGGCGTTGGCGATGTTGTTTTCTGGGCGACAGGGGTACGTACTGGCTGCGGAAACCATGTTGAAACGCTTCGATGGGGTTTGTTCCAGGTAGGAAGGATGATTAGGATTAAAAGCTATATTGCAGGTTGTGCAAGGGGAGGCACGACGGCGGCGATTGATATTTGAGAGCCCGAAACGGAAGCCTTGCGTTGTGTTTGCCCAAGGGCAGAGTCTTGTTTTTGAATTGCAGATCCACTGCAGCCAAGGGTGACGTATAGCGCGGACGCCGTCAGAAGCTTCGGCTGTACGCTATCCATGACCTCACGGGGACTGAAGACGGCGCTTTGCATCATCCCGTCGAACTTGGAAGAGACACAGGGCCGCGCCTTGCTAGAAGCGTCCTGAAGCCGCCGATAGTGTGCAGCTGGTGCATGCTGCTCAGGGAAACAAGAGCGGAGGGCTGTATGGGATCTTTGATGTTTGCGGAGCAGAGAGGGTCTAGGGCCGATGGAGTCTGATCCGCTGCAGGGGTGCAGGTGCTTTGGCGAGGGCGCTCGGTCGTGGCCCTCTGCCTTGCTTCGGCAACAGCCGAGCTGGATGCTTTGCATCACCACGCGTGGCCTGCCTGTCAGTGCCCTTGATTCCTTGAAGCAGACTGGTGTTGATCGAGACACGACCAGCGATCGTCCCTTGGCCCCTTACTCGTCGCCGTGCCACGCCCAACAGCCCAACAGGACACACGACCCACGACCCGATACGACGCGAACATGTCGACGGCCGTGTGGCCGCCCATTGCTGCCGCCGAGCTGGCCAGGGAACAGGCGCAGTCGCAGCAGCGCGAGCTCGCCTGGCTGCTGGTGCAGCTGAAGGAGACTCTGCAGTCACTGAAGGCGGGCCTGGAGGAGTGCGCAGCACTGCTGGCACCCTCGGAGAATGGCTCGACGCTGGTGCTGACCTCGGTGCGCTCTGAGAGCCTCAAGGGACTGGTGACCCGCGTCGGCACGCGCATCGTCAAGGGCGTAGGTGGACCAAATCTCCGCGTGCATGTGAAGACTCCCTAGCTCACAAAGACAGAATGTCAAGCTGCGCATCCCCAGCCTGCCTCCGCCCCGCGGCGCCCAGTCCTACGACGTCGCCATCTCCGCCGCGCCGACTGCGCCCACACTCGTTGTGCCCCAGCTCACAGCGGTACGCACCTCGATCAACAGCTGTCTGGATGCCATCGACGTCGTGTCTTGGGGCGGCGATGCGACCAATGCCAGCTTCGTCGCCGGCCAGCTGCAGCTGCTGCACGACCACATCCTCGAGGCCCGACAGGCACTGAAGGGCTACTCAGACGTCCAGCTGCCGTGGTGGGAGCATCCTGTCGATGAGCACACCTTCGACCCGCCACTGCCTGCAAACCTCTCCTTCCACATGTTCGTCTTCGACGCCGCCCTGTGTCTCGAGATTCGCACCCTGGAGTCGAAGCAGGACGAGGAGGCCGCCTCGTTCACTGGCTTCAACTTCCGCGACCGCCTGTCCTCTGCCCTTGGCGGCACACGTGCTCCCGCCCACGACGAAGCAGACAAAGTCTACAAGTACAAGGGCCAGGACGTCCGTGTCAAAGAGAAGATCCGTGTCGAGACCCAGGACCCCGCCCTGATTTCGGCTTCGGCCAAGCTCAATGCCCTCGAGCACAGTCTGATGCTGAGCCGCAAGGCCCTCGACATAGTCATGGGCCGCGACGAGCCGGAGAACTGAATGCGACAGACCGCTGACAGCAGCCCATTATCCTCGCCTTTGCGCCCAATCCCCGCATTCTGATTGGTTGTTCGTGCCCGCCCGCAACCACGCTTTTCCGCGGCGGGCACTAGCGCGGATTGCGTTATCACTATCTCGGAAATGCTCCATCGAGATCGGAACAGAAATGTGACTAGCATTTGCCCCAACATGAACATGCCACTGCGATAACGCTCTTTGTACATACACTGCTGCAGTCCCGCTCCCGCTTGAGACATTGACTTGTCCTTGAGCTTCTTCATACTCTACATATTCAATATGGCGCCTGCGCTACTTACTGCCGTTGACTCGGCTTCACACATTCATCTTATTGTTGGCTCGAACCCCCTCGCGGGCGCGCGATGCACGAGATCCATTGAGGTCGGCGCAAACCCCATATTGATTGCACCGGAAGACGCGACACTACACTATGGTCTGGTGAAGCGTATCGAGGAAGGCGAAGTAAAGTGGATCAAGCGCAGCTTCCAAGAGTCAGACCTGACTACTCTGGGCCGCGCTGAGGTGGATGGTGTTGTCGATGCAGTCTTCGTGACAGCCGGTGGAAAGCAGGGACAGAGTATGTGGAGACTGGCATAATCACCCGTTTCCCTTTCTAACAAGCTCAGGTACACAAATATCTAGCCTCTGTCGCCGGTTACGAATTCCAGTCAACGTCGCCGATGCGCCCAACCTCTGCTCCTTCACACTTCTCTCCACACACTCCGACGGGCCTCTCCAGATTGGCGTGACAGCGTCTGGGAAGGGCTGTAAACTGTCGGCACGCATAAGGCGTGAGATTGCCTCTTCACTGCCACCGAACCTGGGCGACGCTGTCGAGAGGCTTGGTACTCTGCGACGACGCATTTGGGAGGAAGAGCATGCTGCAGAGCTGTCACAAGATCTCGAGGCTGAGGATGAGGAGAGCGGCCAGTCTGCAACCTTCAATCGGCTTATCCTCGAGGAGAGTAAGGAAGCAGCACGTGGCCGCCGTATGCGCTGGCTCTCTCAAATCTGCGAATACTGGCCTCTGCGTCGCCTCGCTGCTATCACAGATGCTGACATTGACACCCTCTTCCGCGAGTTCGCCAGCAGCAACGCTGCTAAGATTGGTCCCACGTCAATTACGAATCCAGAGAAGAAAGCAGGCCGCATCATTCTTGCCGGCTCTGGCCCAGGCAACCCCGACCTCCTCACACGCGCCGCACACAAAGCGATTCTGTCTGCCGACCTCATCCTCGCAGACAAACTCGTCCCTGCGCCCATCCTCGACCTCGTACCCCGCCGCGCGACCGTCCACATCGCACGAAAGTTCCCCGGCAACGCCGACCGCGCGCAAGAAGAGCTGCTAGAGTGGGGTCTCGAGGGCCTGAAAGCAGGCAAGGTAGTCGTCCGCATTAAGCAAGGCGACCCCTACATCTACGGCCGCGGCGGCGAGGAATACGATTTCTTCCGCTCGCACGGCTTCATCCCCACAGTGCTCCCAGGCATCACAAGCGCACTGAGCGCCCCGCTCTTCGCCGCCATCCCCGCCACCCACCGCGGCGTCGCGGACCAAGTCCTCATCTGCACAGGCACAGGCAGGAAGGGCGCGCCGCTCGATCCCCCAGAGTTCGTCGCCTCGCGCACAATCGTGCTGCTCATGTCGCTGCATCGCCTCGAGGCCCTGATCCAGAGCCTCGTCGCAAAGGGCTACCCCGCCGATCTCCCCGTTGCCGTCCTCGAGCGCGCAAGCTGCCCCGACCAGCGCGTCATCCGTACCACCATCGAACACGTGTGCGCCGCTGTTGAAGAGGAGGGCAGCAGACCCCCCGGTTTGCTGATCGTGGGCAATGCCTGCAGGGTGCTGAGCAACTACTCGCAGCGCTGGATTGTCGAGGAGGGATTCCATGGCCTGGACGATCTGGGCGCCGACAGCGAGCTCCAGCTGAATTCACAGCTGCGGGATGCCGTTGCGCAGGTCGCTGCGTAGGCTGGGCTGCGCGGGGGATGAAGACATAGATTTAGACTTGCATATATGATACCAATAGACGCGTTTTGATGATGTAAATCTTCATTTGCAGCATAAAGTGTGCTTTACTGTGGCAGCGAGAGCTCACTCTCAAATCCTTCAAGCAAATTCTTCATAATCTTCCACTTCACGGTCAAGTAAACTTGGACATTGAAGCCTTCGTCCTTCGTTTCGATCTGTTCATGATCAGAAACACGTCGCTATTATGAACAGGATGTCAAAGATGGAGTAAGACAGACAATCAATAGCAATAACAACTTGGACATGCTACAATGTATACGATTTGAATTTATAAGCGTGCAGAATTACCTAATCTTCGTGCCTCTCGAAAAGGGCCGGCTGCCGTCGCCTTCCATATACATTACGTCCAGCGTATCGCCTGCTACTCGACCAACAACGCAAAAGCTGCGATATTTTGGAACGACGTCATCTAAACGTACTAAACAATAGAAGAAGGGGTATGCGCGAGTTGAACAAACAATGCAAAGTACAAAAGAACGATCTGGATACATGGGAGCAAACTTGTCGGACATAGAAGAATTGGGGTATGGGTACAAAATGCTGGGATAAAAGTGTGTGTGGAGAAGAAAAGAACACATGCTCCGCTAAAGCTCGGGGGCTGCCATTTTGTACGCCCTTGAGTCTGTGAAAATGGCTGTAGGCATCAGTCCACGTCTGGAAGTCGAATCTTTCGCTGCAAGAACCCAGTGTCAGACCTGTAGCGACTTCGTAGGTAGGCGAGGACCTCAGAAGTTGTCAGGGCGATAAGGCCGGTAGCTGCCAGCCGTCGAGGCGCGTCCAATCGAGCCAGCTACAGAAGCTTGCTGCACTGAAAGGTTGTCAGAGGGCGACATGTGTCTCCTTGTCTGGTTGCCCTTCTGGAGTCGGCTTGTTCTCCATCCCTCATACCACTGCTCGCGGCTGGCCTCGCGGAGCTCCGATCGCCATTCGCTGAATACGCTTTCTCGGAGCCTAACGAAATCACAGTGCTCTGGATTGTAGGGATCCGCAAAGCCCCATGGGAACTTGCGGCCAATGACATCTGGCTCGTATGGGTCCGGCGAAATGATGCTCAATGGAAGGAATGGGGTATCCGCGTCCTCTTTCTGAATTGATGCAGACATGGCTGATGGTTTGCGGCTGTGATTCCTCTTTGCGCTTGGCGGGGACGTAGGAGGCGAATGCGAAGCTGAAGACGAGCGCGAGGATGCGATGGAGCGAGCCGCCTCAGAAGACGATCGTCCAAGGACCTTGCTCAACACATCTGCCTTGCCTTCATTGTCCGATGACTGTTCATATTCATCCTCGTCCCGCTCGTCCAGTCGATCGGTATCGTCGTCGTCGTCGAAGTCGTCAAGGTTCAATGCCTCCAGAGGATCCAGCTTCGCCCTCTTGATGGTATCCCAAACCATCCTCTTCAGATGGCGCATATGAGCGCCCGTGATAGTGTCCGCTTTGCTGATAACAGGAATGACAGTTGTCCTCGATTGTAGCTCGCGAAGTACGTTGAGATCCAAGCTCTCGTCCAGTCCGCCAAAAATGGCGCTGCCAACGTTGATGACGTTGGACTTCTTGCGAGCCTCGGAGATGTTGGCATCAAGACGGGCAGGGTCTAAGATGAGGAAGACACAGTGGATGTGGGTGTCGCTAACGCCGGGAGAGCGTATGACCTTCTGTTCTTCGCCGAATGTGTCTTCGAACTTGGACTCAAGGAATGAGGTGACAATGGGCAATTGGAAGTCAACAATGTTCTTCTCGAGACCCTCGGAATCCCAAAGAGTGACACCGACTCTCTCGCCGTCCACTTCAGTCTCCAAGTACTGCGAGGTGAAGGGTGAATCTTCGGCGACTGCGCTCGGCGGCGGAGAAGGGGTGTGAGGGCGCTTCCTTGCGGGCAGGGCAAGCGCAGTGCGTAGGAATTCGATGAAGGACGACTTGCCGCAGCCCTTGGTACCAAGCACAAGGATGCTGTTACGAGTTAGCACGTATGGTGATACGCATCCATGGTGTACATACTTGAAAGGCGTCGGCTGCTTCTTCTTACGGATACGACGAGGGCTGTTCACAGCGCTGATCTGGCTGCTGGCGTAGCTGAAGCGGCCACGGTTGGTCATGCTCTCAGTTCTAGCATACGGATCTGTGTCAATGAACGAGTGCGAGTGCGAGCTGCCGGGGATTGGTGGCATGACTGCGAGGTTGGTGGCCGGCGGCATTCGGTGCTGATCCACCGATGGCCTGCTGAAGTTAGGGCTGTAGTTGTTGCTGTAGCTGCCGACTTTGTTCGAGACGATGGCAACGGAATCGGGGCGATTATCTCCTCCGAAGCTGGCGATCTGGGGAAGAGGCGAGTGAGAAGGAAGGCGAGGCGGCTCCTTAGGCAGCATGGCGGCTTCTCTCTGCTTGCGTAGCGCCTCCTCCTGGGCGAGTGCCTTCTGTTTACGGCTCATACTGGGCGCTCGCGACGTGCTGATCTTGTTCTCGGAAGAGCGTTTGCGAAGGAAGGAGAAGCTGGACCGTCGTGTTGCAGCTGCCTGGAAGTCACCGTTTGATGAGGGCGCGGCAGACGGATCGGGCGAACCGTCCTTAGTGAAAGTATTAGACGAGGTACTGGCCATGGTGAGCAAGCGGGATGCGCCCGTTATATCAATGAGCGGCGAGCGACTGGTGCGTGTAATTTGGGTCGCCGAGAAAGGAGGGCAGCGGCGGAGCAAGCAAACTAGAACTAGAACTAGAGTAGAGCTTGGGTAGGGTTGCTGGAGCCAGGTTCCCTGTCCTACACTCACGGCACAATGAATTGCAAGAATTCGAGGTGCTGGGAGCTTGAAATTGGAGGGGACACCGCTGGAGATCAGCCTGATCAGTCACGTCTCTCCAACAGGCGCGCGAATCGGGTGGGTCGGCGCACTGAACAAGGTGAATGGCTCAGGGTCTCTGTGGGGAGATTAGGTCGCACTTTCCAAGTTAGCCGCGGTAGAGGATCGATTCGTCTCAGACCCAGCGCTACTGCAGGTACGCTACGGTTGTCAAGTCCACCAAATACGAGAAGAAAGTGCGAGGGATGGGTTTCTCGTCCCCAGCTGAACAGAAGCCGCTTTCCAAGCTAGAGGGCGCCAAAAGCAAATCCCAATGGACGTGTTGGGTAGCGCGACACGTGGGAGAGGAATCGCCCGCTGGCTTCGAGAACAACAGGTTCAGCTTCAGCTTCAGGATCAGGGGAGCGCACGACCGTTCTCCAGTGCGAAACGCTCAATGCGAAACCTGTTACCCGCTACAGCGCAATCTAGGTCATCTCATTCGCAATGCGTCCGTAGTGGCGTGGCTTTTTATGCAATAGCAGTCTGCGCCCGGCTTGTGTAATCGTCACGATGCACGCAAACATTGTTGCCAACGGCCACCCGAACACATGCGGTCGCTACACAAAAGGTGTGCATGCGGTTCCCGCAGAGGACGCGCCCACGCGTGCACAGTGGAGCGCGGTCAGTGCAATTGGGACCGGCGCCGTTCGCACTAGGAGAAGATCGTCCAAGAGCGAGGATCGGGCTGCACAAGGCGATAAACCCCGGCCGCCTGTGCATGAAAACGCCATCTGCCTACCAACGTTATGCGCCCAGGAAGAGCCCCGAATATTTGTTTCAAGACCACAACTACGCTCTTTACCAGACCGCACCTCTGTAAAGGGCTATTAATGTATGAGGGTTGGCGTCATTGCGCATGTCACTTCTTGTTTGTTTCGTACAATAGGGGGCACAACGAGTCGTCGGGTAGGCATGCTTTGTGTTTGATAGTGACGGCCCGATGACAGCTGCGCTTTCCTCGGCAGCCTCCTCAGCAGAGGACGCACATTGAGCGAAAAGAGGCTGCGCTTCACCGTTCTCGTCTCCGGCTGGGCGTACACGTCGACTGATCAAGTGGAGAGCACCACATTCTTGGAGAGCCAGTCCCATCGTTTCATTACGTGTCATCCGGAGGGGATTACTCCAGAGCACGAACACACTTCCTCTAGCCTTGGACATGGTAATGAACAACTCTATTCATGACTGGAACAGGACGAGCTGTGTCTCGCCGACGAATATACTGTAGTTTCGGCAGTAGCTCCTTCTCAACTACAAAGGCTTCTCGGCTTCTCTCAAAGGTCCACGCAAAACTAGAGGCTCGCATGTTTACATTCTACTTCACCATCGCCAAAGGACCGTAAGGCGATGTCTAGTTGCACGCTCTTGACGGGGCCAAGTAGATGTATGCAGATTACGCAGGAAACTATGCGGCTTTCCTATCGGTCTTTTCGAGCATATGCTCAGTTGTACAGCATAAACTCTCAACTAGCCACTCTCGCCAGTCCCCTTTCGGTACACAGCCTGACTCCTCCCACCATCTGCACCCGTCCTCAAGACTACTTCGTTAGTCTCAAAGCTATTCATCCGCAGCAGACGCTTGACCTCCAGATCAGTCATGTTCGAGGCATGGTGCACTGTGTCCATAGTATCACTCGAGGATACCTGAGCCACCGCCATCCAAGATTGACCGAGCATGGAGTGATCGGTCTTCGAAAGGAACAGCACAAGAGCAGTAATGACCAGGGCCGCATGAACTACCAGAAGTGCCATAACAATCGTATATCCTGTCCAGCGCTTCGGTACCACGTATGTTTTGGACGTAGCGACACTTGCCATGCCATCGAGGAAGAATAGTGGGAGCGAACCGTAATATATTGTCTGTGACATGATCATAAACATGGCAAAGCTGGATTTTCGGTGGACTGTATGACATCCTGAAACACAGCTCCAAGCTTGCGATTGGCCGAATTGAAATCGGAATAAGGCGTCAGGTAGACGGTCTGTGGGTGCATCAAAGATTCATTGTAGTCCGGATAGAACGTCCTGATTTCCGGATGCAGAAGTCTTTCCATACCTGGTACGATTGCCTGTCCGATCAAAGGCTGATCGCCAGTCGCATTTATAATTGAATTCGTCCAATTTGTCTGCTGTTGCAGGTTGAATATGCCCCGCTCACTTGGAGACAGCGGTTCTACGACTGCGCCCAACATTTTTCGAATTTGCTCCGTATCATATTCCCACGCGTCCTTTATCCATGGTATGTCTTTGGGTTCGGTGAAGTCCTGTTCGCTCTGCGCGTCGATCAAGAGATCATTCTCATCAAAACTGGTGAAACAGACCGTCGCGCTGATGCCGATATCGAGGGTGTCATTGGTGGTGCGTAAGTCTGTCCAGGGGCCGGATGGGCTCTCAATCCAGTCAAATGGACCTACAACACCGGTCGTATCGTGGTCGTCGAGAACATTGGTCCAATTTCCAGTGATGTTTAGCAGTAGCCAAGGTATCAGGTCATTGTACTGGTACGTTGCAATCGGGGTCGGCGGCCTGCCAGTGTCGCCAACCGTGACCCTGCTGTACGAAAGGCGCCAATCTGTGGTATTCGCATCCAATCGCGCTATTGCTGTGGTCATCAGATATCCGTCCTCCTCAGTCATGTTGAAAGCGAAGCCAGGGATTGTAGCATTCATAGTGAATGTTCCAACGATGATAATATTGTAGCCACCATCGCTATTGGTCTGATATATGGCAGAAACGTTGCTGATAGATAGCGAAGGTCGGGCGCACCTTATTCTCGAGTCAACCACTGTCGCTGGACCTCGATACGATCGCAGACTACCCCGTGTGTTTGAATCGATGATGGGTAAGAAGGCGCGATAGCTTTCTCCAGTATCTATGTAGTCCGCGCTTATTCGAGATGTATTGGCATTGGCAAACTCGGCAAATCGAGGATATGCAGCCGGCATAGCGAGGATCGGGCTAAGGCCTGAGGAGGCTTCCACAACACGGGATCGTAGACTGGGCACGTCTTCATTTGTCGAATTGAAATTATACGATATGGACTGGTTATGACCTTGCGAAACCAAGGTTACGCGGTCGAAGTCGGTGACGAGAAGAGTCGATGTGAACTGTAGAGCTAACGCATCCAAGATCGCCAAGATGATGAACGTGGAATAGAATCGCCTCGTGCCAGTGCGCATGGAATGAAACACACTCCAAATGTGCGATTGGGGTCCGTTGTTCACCGTACGAATGATCGACAGGAGTGGTAGGTGTTCAGCGGAAGCTCCGGTTGTCTCCAGCGTCCATGCTGCTACCAATGCAGCCAGTAATCCCATTTGAGAGGCAGCCGCAAGCCGTATGAATACAGAGCCAACAGTAACGACTCGAGTAGCCCAGTTGGGTTTTTCGGCAATGCGGTACCAAAGGACAGGCGTTGGTTGGCCGTTGCGTGCAGTCTCCGAACCACTCCAAAGTAGCGTGAAGAATGCTATGGCAATGAATATGGCAATAGACCCAAAGACCAGCACAAAGATATTGTATACACCCAACTTTTCCACGAAGCTCCTTCGACTTGGCGCTGCGACCATCAAGCTAGATTCCGGAGGAAGCTCTGATTGCTGCACAAACTCATTGGTCTTGCCTTGGCTCTCTGCCGATACGATAGGGCTCTTCTTCTGGATAACTTTGTGATACTCCATGTTAATCGTGCATGGGCCGATAGCTCTACACACAGCTTCCATGCCAGACGAACTATATATGCCAGAGTGCACTTGAATTGCAATAGTGATTAATCGTCATATCAGGATAGCAGCATAGCGAGTCTGGCCATCAAACCTAAATCATAGTGCATTCGGGACAAGACTTCAGCCGCATCGTGTATGCAGCATTAGCCAATCCTGTCCCACTGGGGCGTACCAAGCGCCCTTGCCAAAGCTGAAGGCGGAGCGGAACCTCATCCTGGCCCTATCGACGAGACTGTTGCAGACGCACCATATGTGCGGAGAAAAATCGAGCGGGACGCCCACTATGAATAGTAGGCTAATTCGCCAAACGGAAGACTTCAGCTCTTGGCTTTGAAGCTAGCCACCACAAAGGACATACATCGATGGCTCAGATGTTGAAATGGAAGAAACTAATGCGAGGAGAAAAAGTGCGATGGCTGGCTGGCAATCAGATCAGGCAAGCGCAGCGCTTGCCATACAGCACCTTTCCAACTCCGAGTAGCCACTTGGCGTAATGCAAGATACTGGAGGCCTTCGAGCTGATTAGAGCAGACTTCCTAAAAGTTATAGCTTCTAAGATGGCTACGCAGTTAATTGGTCACATATATCCCTGGTGCTCTCTCTTCGTTGAATCCTTCAAAATTGTTAAGTGGCCACTCGGCGCTGACAAGGTGCTGTAGATTGAAACCGAGCCCCCGTCATATGCAGTAGTTTGTACACTTCACTAAGACAGCAGTTTGGCACAGGTTTGCTCTCGACGTCACACTATGTATTAACACACTTTCCCCCGTACCGAAAATCCAAATTGCACCCTCTCTCCTTCCTCCCCACCGCCAAACCGCCCAATGCTCACTATGCTTGCAGATAGATCATCCAGTACTAATACAGGGGTTGCCTTTTACTGATGCCAGAAAGAACATATGTAGACATCCAAAAGGATGTCGGAGAAGGGTATTGTAACAGCAAAACGCAGCAAGTATTAGATGATAGCGCTGATGCGTCGAAATCATATGACAGGTGAAGTATGCTCGCAATAGGATGTTTGATCGCCTTTAGGTTCAAGGCTGGATATCGGTGCACATCGCAAATGTTATCAAAGCGCAAAAGATTTAGAAAAGCCTGCCCCGACTTGTCACGCTCGCCCTACTTGTCGGGCTCGCTCGGCTCCTCTCGTCCTCCTCAGGCACATCGCTCAGCCTCGTTGGATGATGGTGCCTCATGCCAATCCACTCGTCCCCGTAGCCGTCGCCGCTGTAGTCCGGCATTGGTCGAGGGGCTGTTGCGTAGCCTTGACCATGCGGGCTGCCCTGCTCAGGGCCAGTCGTTGCATATTGGCTTGAAGGGTTGGCAGCAGAGCCATAGCGCTGCAGGTGCTCTAATTCTCTACGACGGTCCTCGCCAACGTCATACTCGTCAGACATGGGGGACTGGAGAGAGCGAAATGGGATACGGTGGCCAGAATCGTCCAAGATATAGTTGCCGCGACTGTCGATGGCATATTCTTCGTCGCCGTCCGAAGTCTCGTCGGGATTACTGGTGACGTAGGATTGCGTATCCTCAGCCATGGAGGTTCGGCCCTCGTGCAAGTAAGACTCGGGCTGTTGGTAGAAAGCCTCCGGCTGCGAGCTTGTTGGCTGTACAGGGGCTTGTTGGCCTTGCGAGCTGGGCATTGGATATTGCACTAGGGGCGCTGGTGCTGACGAGTGTGCTGTGGCCTGACTGGAACTGACTGGCTGAGAAGATGACATAGCACCTGATGGAACGTAGGCACCTTGTGCCAGATTGGTGATATCCTGTTCGCGGTGATCGTGGCGTCGTTCTGTGAATGGATCGGTGTCCGTTGGAGACTGTGGCCCCTCGTACGTGTAATGCTGCTCAATGCCACTGCTGCTTTGTGCGCCAGCATATGTGTCAGCTCCAGCGGATCTTCCAGGACCGCCCATGCCTTGAGCCATGGGCACCACCTGCACTCCTCCCACCAACGTGGGTTGACCCTCACGCAAGGAGAAGGTACGATCGCGCTCTTCTTGCTCTCGCCTTCCAAGCTCTTCCCACGCACGCCGTGCCTCCTCCTTGGATATTTGCAATTCGCGCTTCATCTCAGACACCGCACGCTCTGCGTTCTTCTTCTCGGTAGCCATGCGCTCCATGTTGGCTTCGGCGGCAATTCTTGCGTCGCGCTCACCCTGAAGTGTAGCTTCGAAGGAGGCTTCGCGTTCTTGAGCCTTCTCCTGGTCTTGTCGATGCTCGTAGAACCACCTCTGGAACTTGCGTTCAGACGAGGCACGCAGACGCTGGAGTTCGACCACAGCATGGAACAAATTGGCTCCGGCTGCGGACAGATCAGTGATCTGCCGTGACATCTGCTGCGCCAAGGGCTCTCGTCGAACCTCATCCGTGTTCTGCTCTAGTCTTCGTATCCAGTAGGAGGTAAGTCCTTCCCAGTGCGAAGAAAGAGTCTCCCAGCGTTCAAAAGCATGGGGGAACGTCGAGGTTGTGGAGTCACGAAGTTGAGTCTGTGAAGCGTCTGGGCCAGCCACTGGACGCGGTGCTGCTGTGGCTGAAGGACCAGCTTGCGCAGAGCCAGTGGACCCCCCGGGGCGTCGGGCATGCGTACGATCTCCGGAAGGCTGTCGTCTTTCTCCCGTGGAAGCGGTAGGTGCAGGTGCAGGCGCAGGTTGTGCAGGTCGAGGTTGCTGTTGAGCTTGCGAGTTGGCTCTGGAGCGCGGTTGCTGCGCGCTTGGCACAGCGCTTGTTGGCTGGTTTGACGTGGGCAGCATGCCGTCTGGCGGACGAGGTGCGCCAGTAGAGGGGTACCTGACGTGTTGGTCGCCTGAGCGCGAAGGGGCGTGCTGGGGTTGTCTTTGTTGCCCAGGTTCAGTAAGGGGGTTTGTGCCAGCTACGCCAGCAACAGCTTGTGCTCTTCTCTCGACACTTCTCCTGCGCTCTTCGTCGGCCTTGCGCTGCTCGTCGGCCTCGGTCTGCTGTCTCCGTGCTGCTTCCCTCTGGCGTCGCTCATTCATGATCATCTGCGGAGTCCGTATGTTCGATCGGTCGGCCTGGGTAACGGGTGTCGGTCCTCCCGTGGTGCGCGCACCGCCATTGGCAGGCCGGCTGGCCATGAGGTCTGACATGGCTGCGTTCTCCTCGACCGTGTCTGGGGTGAAGGCGTAGGGTGCGCGGATGGCCTCTTCGAGCACAAAGCGGATGGCAGAGGCTGTGCGCCGTGAGATGTGGAGCGCAGGGTGCGGCTCGAAGAGAGAGGGATCGCGTGACTGGGAGGCTGCGCGAAGACGAGGAGGCGGTCTCGAGCCGTCAGAGAAACGCACCAGACGCGACTGCTGCTGGCTGGGGTCGACGGAGCGGGCGCGCTGGTGCTGCTCGAAGTTGGGAGTGCGGCGCAAGCTATGGGCGGCACTTCCAGAAGAGCTGGAGACGCGCGAGTGGTTGTGCTGGGCGCGGTAGTAGTCGTCTGCCTGCTGCTGGCGTAGCTGTAAAGATGTTTGGTACAGGTCGTCGCTGTCGTGGTGTGTCGTGGTCTCGTTATGGGGAGGGTGGTGCAAGGGCAGCAGGTTGGCGAGCTCTGGTGGGCCGGCAGACGTCAACGTGAAGCTGTTTCTACAGACGGCGGTGCAAGGGCAATGGCTCCAAAAGCCTGTTCAAAGGGCAGGGCGTGACTCGCAGGCGCAATTGCACCCGCCGGGTCGCAGTGAGTCCCCGGCGGCTGGTGTCGAGGACGGGGTTAAAGCAGCGCTGGTGGCTCTGCTTATAGCGGGATGTGCGGCGAGTGTCGCAATGGCTGGGATGCAGCGTATTAGTGAGATGTGAGGTGGAGAGCACTGCAGTGGACCCATGACCGTCCGGCGCATCTGGGACGTCTGCAGGTGGTTGGAACGAAGAGGCGCGAAATGGGGGGGCTGATGGGGGTGGCTGGTAGCCTCGAGGCCTTCACTCACAGGCTTACAGCGCATCACTCACCGACACTTAATGCTCCGGCCTCCAATGCGCGCCAACAGACGCGATTCGTGCACGTCGAGGAGGAGCCTGTATGCGCTGGAGCTCAGCTGCGCGCGAGGTCGTCAATGCTGCTGCCCTGGACGGACAACGTCATTCGATGGGTACCGGTAGCTGTCCAAGCGAGCACTCAGTCCGAGCGCACCGCGGCGCGTCCACACTCACTGCGCGCTAGAGGGGCCAACGAGCGCCTGGGAAGCAGAGATCGAAGGGAGGGGCAGTCGAGCGAGAAGCTGGGGACCTGCATGCTCAAGCGACCGTTGAAGAGTGAGAGCAGAATCCAATGCTGTGGAAAGAACTGTCCGGCTCATGCTCGCGCCGGGCAATACAACAAAGACAGGCTGTGGACCGCACGTGCAGCTGGCAGGCGTCAACCCGGTCGGATCCAAGACTTCGTAGCGGGCACTCCGGCTGGCATCTGGCAGTTGACTACGACCTGGCGAGGTGACGATTGCTTGCGGAGTGCCAGTTCATCGTGCAGCACGTCACTAACCCATGTCATACAAGCGAGGGCGGACCAAAGCAGGAACAGGAAGAACGACGAGGCGGTCCGGCTCCATCGCAGCGTCATCATATTGGAGGCGTTCGATAGTCGAGTTTAGCATCATCGCAGAATGTGCAGCAACAGAACAGTTCATGGAAAGTTGGGACAGGGCCGCAGTTTGTGCTGAAGTCGCTGCACCGCCGCTTGAAGTTCGTGCCTCTCCAATCACAAGCTGCATTGCTGCTTTTGCCTCTGGCCTCACGGGAGCGGGCCGAAACGTGAGGCTACGGTCCCAATCCTGCCACGAGTCGTAGCTCTGGTCGCACAGCCAAGTCCGTCAGGACGCTTTCAACGCATTCTGCACTACATTGCAGCAGAACAACTCACTCCATCATGTGCACCTTTGACAGCTCTCCATCTAAGTCACATGGACCGAGAGTGAAGTATGGAGATGGCATCCGGCAGTATGTGCATAAGTCAATACCTCTGCTAAATGGTCCCTGGGTCAGGGCGAATGCCAGCAGGCGAGATCAGATTGGCAATACTGTTCTTTCGCTGCAGAATCATCGTGAGCTTGTTTCTGAGTTCGACTGCGGTAACCGCCACACACGTGTCGTAGCTCGTGTAAAGAAGCTCGTAACGGATGCAAAAGGCCTTGTGTGGTCGAATTCAACATGACTTGCCTATGACAGCCCCAATCTGCGATTCGTGCACTGCGTAAGTTTTCTGTGTTCGTGCTGTATGTCAAGTCTTGATGTCTTCGGTTTTCTTCATACAGCACAGAAATTAGTGTTTCGCTTCGTCCATTCTACGAAATAAAACTACTCGTAAAAGAAGCGGGAGTCAGAAAGGTGTCAGTGTGAAATTGCAACAACCAAGGAGCTTAACGTGGCAACTATGTCATATTCGCGTAATGTTTTCATACATCTACTCAAGCATCACTGCTTATACAAGCAGCAACTATAAATCAAAAATATGGTATAAGAGAAAAGAAGTATTTGCTTCTCAATCGATACAACACAGCCCACCCATAATATCATGACTCAACACTACCACCTACAACACAAGGAGAGCAACCACAGCGACAAGACCAGTCATGCCCATGCCAAGCTTGCTAGCCGCACCCTCAAACTCGGGAGGAGCGTAGCCAGACGGGCTGACAGGCTTGACAGTAGGGGTGACGGAGGGCTTGACGGCACCGGTGCCCGAAGGAACGGTACCGTTGCTGACAGGGTAGCCCTGGTGCGCGACGGGCGTAGCGTAGGCAACGGGAGTGTACGCAACAGGAGTGGCCACCTTGGTGAGGGTGACATAGGGCTTGGGTGAGCCGGCAGGGTACTCTGCAGCAGGCGCGGAGGGCTTCTCAGATGAGAGAGACTCAGGGTAAGAGGGCACCTCGGGCTTGGGGCTTGGCTTAGTAGCCTCGTAGTAAACAGAGGTAGACTTGGCAGGAGTTTCGTACGAAGAGACTTCCTCCTTACCCACAGGGTACTCGATGACTGGGGCCGAAGGCTTAGGAGCAACGGACACACCAGTTGGGTAAGCCGGAACGTCGGTGGCCGGGTGGATGGGCTTAGTAATAGTGACGGTGAGCGTCTTGGAGACGTAGACGCTTGTGGTCCAGCCTTCGGGGTACTCGGCCTTAGGCTTCTCAGATGGCTTTGCACAAGCGTTGCAGACAGTCTTGGTGATGACGGTCGTCTTTGTAGTAAGACCAGTAGAGCAGGTGTCGAGGTAGGTTGTGGTGACGACAGTGGTAGTGCTTTCGGCGGGCTTGGTGACTGTGGGAGTAGCAGTGCTGTAGAACTCGTGCTCGGAAGCCTCCGGAGTCTTAGTGGAGACGACTGGGTAAGCAGTCGACGAATCGACAGAGTACACAGAAGTCTTGGAAGAGACGGCAGGAACAGGGGAAGACTCAGAATAGAAGATATACTCGGTCGAGGAGGAAGAAGCATCGGGAGTCTTGGAAGACGTAGGGTACACCTCGGTCGAGGTAGAGCAAGGGGTGGAAGATACCTCGACGGTGCTCAGGCTAACGGAGGAGACAGTGGATGTCTCGGGAGTCTTGGTGGAGACTGTGGGGTAATCGGACGTCTTGCTAGAAACCTCAGGGACCTTGGAAGACTCGGAGTAAAATGAGTACTCGGTTGCAGATGAAGCCTCGGGGGTCTTAGAGGATGTAGGATACAGCTCGGTTGATGTGGAGCAAGGAGTAGACGACGCAACAACAGAGCTCAAACTAGCCGAGTAGATGGTCGATGCCTCAGGGGTCTTAGTAGACTCAGTGGGATACACGACAGAGGAGCTGCCAACGCTGGAAGATGCCTCAGGAACCTTCGACGACTCAGAGTAGGAAAGATACTCAGAGGCAGAAGAGGATGCCTCAGGAGTCTTGGATGCCTCGGACGAGAGCTCTGTCGAAGTAGTACAAGGGGTCGAAGAGGCGCCAATAGGAGTGGACGCTGAGCTGGAGACTCCGTAGTCGGTAGCACTGCTCGAAGACGGGGAGACGGAGTTGACGGAAGACTCAGAAGCAGAAGCAGTGGGTGTGACGCTGGAGGAGAGAGAGGCAGAGTGGACCGAAGACTCGGATGCAGATGCAGTAGGAGTTACACTGGAGACGGCACTGGAAGTATCAGAGACAGAGCTAGAGACCAATGGAGTCGAGCTAGTCTCCGAAGCGCTGCTGGTGATCCCGGCAGACGAGCTGGAGAGTGTAACCGTTGAAGAGACATGCTCGGGGTAGACAGAGCTAGGCTCGACGGAAGAAGAGCTGGCACTGTAGTGAGTGGGGATTGCAGTCGAAAAGTAGTCCGAGTAGTGAATGCTGGAAGACTCAGAAGAGATGATCGACGAAGACTCGGAGGGGGCTACGGACGAAGCACTGCTGGTAGCGTGAATGGAGCTTGAGCTGACAACGTGGGCGCTCGACGAAACAACAGAGGTTGAAGCAGAAATTTGGGACGAGACTGCAGGTGTTGAGCTAGAAACGTGGGCGCTCGACGAAACAACAGAAGTTGAAGCGCTGCTGGCAACGTAGACAGTGCTTGAGCTGACAACGTGAATGCTAGAAGAAGAGACAATGGAGGCTGAAGCAGAGTATTGAGTTGAGGCCGCGGGCGTGCTTGAAGACTTGAGTGTCGAGCTGGGAGCGACCGAGGAGCTCTTGCTCGAAGGCGCAACAGAGGAGGACACAGGAGTGGTGGTCTTGGAGCTAATTGGGGTGCTGGACCTGGTGGAAGACACAAGTGTTGAAGACGACTTGATGGTTGAGGACACCACGGGGTGGTAATTCGCTTTGAAGGTGCCGTCCAGACTGTACCTCATCCAAGAAGAAAACGACTGCCCGTAGTCCTTGTTGTTCTGGCTGTAAGTAGCCTCCCAAAGCATGATGCCACCCCATCTTTTGTGCGTCTGGTACCTGGTCACCAGATCGTTTGCTTCAGTAGGCGTAAGGTAATAACCACTAGCTGCGGCGTTGGGGCCAGCGGGAAGGCCCAGGAAAAGCTTGACATTAGGGTTCTTAGATAGATCCAGACGATCAGCCCACTTATCGAAAGAGAAGTCGGTGTTGGCCTTGCCGAGATCGTTGTACCCTCTCCTCGCAGAGCACGCGTCAGTGTTGTAGAATTGAGTAAAAATATAATCGAAGGGCGCCTGTTGGATGGCCTCATCAAGGTAAGCGTCAGGGACAATACACTGGGGAGCCGCGGAGATCAACATGTTGGGGCTGAGTTCCTTGATGCGGTTGACCAGGTCGCCATAGAATTGAGACTTCTGTGCGCCCACGGCGCTGGATGACTCGATGTCGAGATCGAATCCATCGACGGCAGAAGTACCGAAGGGACGAGGCACCCCATTGCTGGTCTGAGGACCAAAGGATTCAACCAGAACCTTCGCGAAATATCTCGCGACCTCCTTGCTAGCAAGATAGTAATCTACAGGCGTCAGAATTGCCATTGTATGGTGGGTACAGCGAGAACTTACCGGTAGGATAGCCGCCACCAAGGGATAGCAGAACCTTCTTGCCGTTCTTCTTACACACAGTGATGCCGCTCTCGATGAGCGGACAACTCTTCAGCATCCCGCTCGTGCTTCCATCCTTGTTCTTAACGTAATCGCCTCCACAAGCATTTCCTGAGAGATGTTAGCTTTGACAAGTATCTTAGACTCAACAGTGCTCACCGAAGTTGGTATTAGGGTACGAGTTCGTATCCTTGGGGAAACCATTGACAAAGGCAATGTTGACAATGTCAACGCTAGGATCGTTGCAGACGACACTGAGTGCATCCTGGCCGGGACCCTGACCCCAGTAGATGGCGACTTTGCCATCATTGGAACCAGCAGAGACTCCCGAGGCGAGGAGACCGGCGGCGACAGTAGTGATGGATGCGATGGAGGAACGCATGATTACAGAATTATACAAATAACGACAGTGTGTATCGTAATGAAGGGACAGCCAAGAGGCCAGTAAGGATCGTGATGAGCGGACTCAACGAAAGGACGCAAGCAAACGCTCGCAATTAGTGTAGGTACTCAGAAGAGTGACTGGACGACAAACCAAGAGAAGGAAGAGTCGAACATCAAAAGGAATGGGAGATTGCGATGTATTAGTCTTTAGGCAGAAGCTGTTCCTGCATGATGCCTCGGGGGCTTACCCACGCCGTTTGCTAGCATGAAGCCATACTACACTTCGAGACGGCAGAGGCACCCTGGCCCACTGTACGAGCCAGCCCTAAGCAAAGCCAGATGCAGGAACAGAACGCATACAGGACGCCTACTGGTTGGACGGGCTGCCAGCTAGCTGAATATGGATTGACAAAATCGTATAGCGTCTAGATTCATGCAACCACGCGATTCGCTACGCTCTGTGATGACCTGCATACCATACCCCTCGTGGCCCTTTCCCAGAGCTGATTGACCGGTTGCTGGACTGTTCTCAATACAGAAACGGTCATCTCGGTTAAAGCTGGTCCACGATAGGATCACTCTTGGTAGTCTTGGATACCTTCATACGTAGAGTAAGGCTGAGTCCAGGCGTGCTGACAGAGATCCCACCCTTGTGACTCTCTGCCAACATGGCGTCAGTATCTCTTCCCATGACAAGATATCGCAGTGTCCTGCATGTGGCCTTCTCTTGCAAACTCTGCGCCGATACCAATGGACTGGCTCCATAGTCTGTTTAGGCGGCAACTTCTCTGATTGATCTTGTGGAATTGCCGCGGGCACCCAGGAGCGGGACTGCGGGCCTGTGGCTTGCTGCAGGAGGCATCTTGAGCGGCTTGCAAATTGGTGTTTTGCCCTGAGTAGGCATAGCGCTATGTCATAATTCGGTTCGGTGTTCGGTCGATGACTGAGTGAGCACCTGAAGCTTCGGGTAGGATCCGAAAAGCTTACCGAGCATCTTGGCAGGTACGGCACAGTTAGGGGCCTTTAGCGCTCGAAGATGTATCGTCCATGATTGGATTCCAAGATCTGTCGCTCAGCTGTGAGAGACTCACACAATCTTCTAAATTTACAGACTTTGAGAAGGTCGTGGGGTTGAGGATCTCGAGATCCCGTTGCTTGTCTGCTGTTTGTGCCAATTGATGCATCGTGTTGGCATGTCACCTGTCTCAAGGCCTCCCAGTTCTGGTGCAATTTTGCCGCCAGCGCTATTTCGAGTAAGTGGAAACTGCGGGACTAGGCTGAACTCAGATCTCCCGTTACAGAGTCTTACTTCTCACGGCCGAAGCGCTTAGCTTGTTCACGATCCTAGGCAGGGAAGAAACGCGACTCGCTCGGTTCGGAGATTCATGTCATGTGCCCATTGTCAGGAGCTCGAATCGTACGAGAAGTGGGATACATGGCATTTTGTCATGCCATGCATGCTTTGTTGACATACATAGAATTGTTGATGCGAACTTCAAGCCACAACTGTTGTTGGACGTTAGTCAAACGGCGGCGCGTCGTGCGGACGTGCGCTGTCTACTTCGTAATCGGCTCTTTCGGGTTCAATGCCGAGCTACGCGGACGAAATACGAGGTGAGAATGGAGGACCACTTGCTTGTGCCATTGAACAGAGTGCATACAAATCTTGAATACGTCGATCCTTTTCGGGATGCTTTTTCTTAGTGAGCTTCCTGCCGCTGAGGAAATAGGTTCGAGCCGACTCTTTTATATGCCGACGGGCAGTCAAGCAGACAGGTAGCTCGCGCGACCTCAGTAAGGTGTTTAGAATGGAACGCAGACACAGCGCCTCGACGATGCACCCGCGGTATCAACACTGTGATCTTACGCACGATGCACTGAGTCCTATGCACATGGTTGACCAGACCGCACATCTTCTTCGACAGACCTACGGCTATCTACAAGACTCCGACTGTCGTGAGGGCCAGACCGTTTGGACCTGAATGGAAGTCATCGTCGTGAGGGTAGTGGGAGACGGATTAATTTTGGGCAGCTTGCCGAGGGTCGTAAAATGGCATGTCGGTGGCGGTGAGGCTGTTGAAGAATGCATTTCAGGAGCCGCGACTCGCGATAATGCTATCAGTTGGCAGTCTTGAATGATCTCCCAGGGTCCATCAGCAAGCAATATTTGGAGTAGCGGTGTCGCTCATTACTCGTTGCGGGGCTGCGCGCGGTGAGCCCTGATCACATGAGCCACTCGGCGTGCGTCATCTTTGTCGTGATTCTGAGCGGTCTGCTACCACCCACGCAGCTTCGAGCTTCATACTGGCTTCTGTAAAGGCTTGAAGACCACGAGGACCCCACAGACTATCCCTAGTCGTATCACCTGCCTATCGCCCATCTGCAGTATGGTGGAGCTAGATAGAGGTGTGGCTGTTGCAAGAGTCCCATGGGGTAGCAGCGAAACATAGTGTACCAGGATCACCACCAGTAATGCTCGGCCCTATTCATTAAACAACCCTTCTTATGCCACTTCCTGCCTCGCTTTAGATACGCTGAAGGCTGTTACATTTTCCTAGCAACATCATGGGTATTCTGGGAGGCTTGCGGAAGCAGCCAGCGCCAGCGCCAGCGCCAGCGGAAGGCAACAGCGACGCGGATACTCCCACGCCTCAGAATGAGAAGGCTTCGACTCCAGGTAGAAAGTGGAACTTAGGGATCCTGAGTGATCCCTTAACTGATGAGGTTCCCGGTACGTCAAGCAAGTCAGCATGGTTGCACCGTCCATGCTTACAATCTTAGGCTCTGTCATTCTTCTTTCGAAAGCACACAACCGCAACGAACCACTCGGTCTGCAACACGCGCGCGCCCGAACGTCTGCATCTTCCCTTCCATCAGCATATGGGCACTCTCGAAGCGCGTCCCGCGGTTCACGCCACTCGTCACGATCACGGCAACCAGAGGTGAAGCGCACCAAGGACGGGAAGTTTATCTTGGAGCCACAGCCGGAAGATTCAGCCAATGATCCGCTCAACTGGAAGCAGTTGCGACGAGACGCTGCGCTTCTGTCGCTTGGATTCTACTGTATGCTTGGTGGAGGTATGACACCTGTCTTAGCCGCTGGTTTCAAGGATGTTGCAGAGACATACAATGTTGGCCTCTCGCAGGTGGCTTTGACAACAGGTCTTTACATGCTAGGCTTGGGCCTTGGCAGTGTCGTTGCATCACCCACAGCCATTCTGTGGGGTAAGAGGCCTGTGTATCTGGTTGCTATCGTCTTGTTCACGCTCTCCTCGATATGGTGTGCACTATCGCCGAATTATGCATCATTGGTTGTCGCACGAATTGTCCAGGGATTCGCGGTGTCGCCAGTCGAATGCCTCCCGAGTGCCACAATCGCTGAGATTTTCTTCCTCCATGAACGGGCCTATCGATTAGGAGTTTACACTCTGCTGCTACTAGGCGGCAAGAACCTGATTCCGCTTGTCAGCGCCGCAATCGTGCAGACTCTTGGCTGGAGGTGGGTCTTTTGGATCATCGCTATCATTGTTGGATTGTCATTCTTCCTGATCTTCTTTTTTGTTCCGGAGACTTTTTGGGATCGTGCCCCGAGGCCAAGGGCTCGCAATCATGCTCGCAGTCGCAGCCATAGCCCAAGACGACACAGTCATTTTCATCTTCCGCTCAGACACAACAAAAAATCTACAGATGAGCTGGCAGCAGCTGCAAACAGCTCTACAGTGGCCACCCCGTTGGCTGCCTCTCCTCTCGAACACCCCAAGAAGGCTCACAAGTCTGCCCATGTTGGGTTCGCAGATGCCGTAGAGCGTGAAGCACCTGGCACGCACGCCGACCTACCTCAGACGCCTCGCTCCCCAATGAGCATTCACTCTACACCTCCTGGTAGTCCACGACACGACTACTTTGCGCACGTACCGGAAAACGTGATCGCAGACCCAGAGAAACAAGGTCAAACTTCTGGAAGTCGAAGTCTGTCATCTGCAGAGCCTGGGCAGACGTTGGACGTTGATCAGGTTTCGGAGCAATTTTCCATACATTACACCGACTACTACCGTACAGCGCCCACTAAAACTTATCGGCAGTCCCTGAAGCCTTGGAATGGACGCCTTGCTAAAGACAAGTGGCTCAAAGTCATGGTCAGACCGTTCATACTTTTCGCTTACCCCGCTGTTTTATGGTCTTCCATGGCGTATGCCCTCGCTGTTGGCTGGCTCATTGTCTTGTCAGAGTCCATCGCGCATATCTACCAAAACCGCGAGTCGTATAACTTTACTGCGTTACAAGTTGGTCTAGTGTATATCTCCCCTTTTGTGGGAGGAGTTTTAGGAACAGCAGTCGCAGGCAAGGTATCAGATCTGATTGTCAGATTCATGGCACGTCGGAACGATGGTGTTTATGAGCCCGAGTTTCGCCTCGTCATGGCTATACCGATCGCAATTAGTACTGTCATCGGCCTCATGGGTTTCGGTTGGAGTGCTGAAGAGAAGGATGCGTTCATGGTGCCCACATTCTTTTTCGGCCTCATAAGTTTTGGTTGCTGTCTTGCGTCCACCACCGCGATCACTTTCGTGGTCGATTCCTATCGTGTATACGCTGGTGAGGCACTCGTAACGTTGAACTTCAGCAAGAGTAAGTCCTCCTCGTGCGTTTCTGATACATTCTAGTGGTGCTAATATAAACAGACGTACTCCATGGCTTTATCTTCTCGCTATTTTTTCCGCATTGGCTCGAGGCGAAGGGTCCTAAGAGCACCTTCCTTGCAATTGGTAAGCTCCAGGACCTCAAACTGATCTCGCTCGACTGACCATCCAATAGGTGGCATTCAGCTGGGATGCATGCTTCTTTCAATTCCAATGTACATATACGGCAAACGCGCGCGAATGTGGACAGTCAGGAAGAACCTGATGGAGAAATTCTAGTTCGGCCGCTATTGAGATGTCCGGTCAGTAATCAAAGACCGGAGGCGCGGCTCCGACACGACCTTATGATTTCAGCTTAGCATTATTCACGGCGTTTTCTCGAAGCACTCGCGGCCTTTGGGTGGATTCAGTCCCCCGCGCTTTTCCCCAGACTTTCCCAGCGGGCAGTCACTGCATTCCCGGTGCATATCCTGGCATTCTGCATTAGATCTCAGGCATTTATGCGGGGTAGCCACGAGCTCCCGTTCATTGTTAGAATTATTAGGTTTCTATGTCGTAACACATACTCTTGTGACACGTCTCTGAGGCTTTGTGGGGTCGTTACTCGTATCTTGAATGCAATTTTAGCCGATCTAGCAAGCCATTGCGCCAGTCAAGGCTGGCTGATCTGCCGAACTATCGCGGAAGCAGCAGAGCCGCCTCAACCATCGCGTCTCAACTGATGTCCCTATCTCCTGCTATCGCCAGCCATTATCAAGTGAACGGTATCAAGACCGCGCTCGCCGTGTCTGTCCGCGAACCTGTTCTCATGAGCCGTATCTTCCACGGCTTTACTACTACTGCTAGATCAAAGATCTTCGTGGCACGCGTGCGCGTAGATGTTAGAGATAAGTCTGGATGCCCTGCGTACACGTCTAACGATGTCGGAGCCGCACGCTTGCATACTTGGCTTTATCATGGTGATATCGTAAAACGCCACGATGCAGGATGTGGAGTTCACTATCCAAATGCAGTAACTTTATCCACCTTCCCCACATTCACTCGTATCAAGGATAGCAAGCGACGTTGATCCAACACTCGCCTCAATGCCACAGGAAATCATCACAAAGAATATCATTGGGATTCAACTTGGGAAATTGCGCTCAAATGATGGCGACAGTCTCTGTAATTAATGTCCTGTTTTCCGCGTTCACGGGCGTCCTCCCATAGATAGGTTTAGAGAGGTGAAAAGAGAAGATCCGACACGGTGGCTGGCCAATCAGCCTTGCACCGCTGCAGCTGCGACGCAAGACAAGGCAAGCGCACTCGCCCCAGATCCGAGTTCGGGCGCTTTGAGTCCGTTTCCAACCACGAGACGGGTTTTTATCAGCTGCTTTATCTCGGGCCCTTGTCATCGTGATTCTCAGCGGTTCCTATCGGCTGTGAAATCATCGTTATCACCCACATTAATTGGTGAAAGCCCCTCTTGTATCTTGTTTCCATCCTGGGGCATCACATCACCGTCGTTCGACATCTCACGTCTTTTCACATCGTCAACTAGCAGACATGCCCGCCTTGACTCAGCAGAAGGCCCTTGCACAAGACTTGAAGACGAAGAAAACAAAGTCAAGGAATGGCTGTGGCCGTTGCAAGTTGAAGCGAGTCAGTGCTTACATGACCTTTTTCAGAGAGCCTTGCTGACCCTCATTGCCAGCTTAAATGTGATGAGACCGCCGGATCGTGCCTGCAATGTAAGAAGAGGAATGTGCCATGCCCTGGCTACGAGAAGACCTTGAAGTGGTCCACCAAGTATGAGGTCTTCCAACCCACCGAGTTCACACAGTCTCCCCCTAAGCCAAGGGCAGCGACGGCGGGTGTTCGCAAGCCCTCCCAAGGAACAGGATCCTCTCTTCCCAAGAATGTTGCCAGCGGTATCGAAGCCCTAGCTGCTGTGCTCCCTACAGCGAGAAGGAGTGCAGGTGTAGAGATGGCCGATAAGGGTAAGCAAGCTACACCACCACTGGCCTCCACCCCACCTTTGGAGGAGCCCGCCATTACCCAGGAATCTTCCACAGAGGATGAGGATTCTCCTCGGGACTTTGAGCCGTTTCCAATGGATGATATCAGTGTCTTAGACCCTGCGATGCTCGATGGCTTTGTTGATACAGTCCCGCTACCGGACGAGGAATTCAACATGGATCCTTTCGACACTGACCTTGAGTCTGCTGGATTAGATGATTTCGGTGGCTTTGACGGCCTCAATTTTGGAGTCAATGACTCTTCATTTCAACACAACGATTCGTTGACCGGGTCGTCTATATTCACTACAAGAGAGTCCAGTAGGGAATCTAGTCCCCCTCGTCTCTCGAGATCTCTGCTTCTAGGCTTCTACAGGCTTCCTAGCCCTACACCGAACCCTACGTCTCCAGACGACCAGGCTTCACTTCTCATTCAGCATTATTTCAAAGACGTGTGTGGAGTCTTTTCTTCCTTCGATTCGCATCTCAACCCTTTCAGAACCACCATTGGTAAAATATACCAGGACTCACCCTCTATCAGCTATGCCATACAGTCCATGTCCGCTGCTCACCTCGCCAACACTTTCCCGTACATGGCGGCGATCGGTGTGGAGCTCCAGCAGAAGGCCGTTGCGGCTCTGCAAGAAGAACTTCCACTAGCACAGGCTGGCCAGATCAGCTGTACAAGGACGTTCTTGAGCATCATGATGCTTGGTCTTACTACCTCATGGCATGACAGTGCTGCTCTTGGTACAGAGTTTCTATCCACAGCGCGCGGTCTCATTCTTCCTAAGCTGATGGATAGGTCCCAAGAGGCCGAGGTCCAGCGCGAAGCACAGTTCTTTGAGGAGTCTCTCATCTATTGGGAAATGGTCATGGGCTTCGTGACAGAAGATGCCATGAGCTTCTCACGGCCGTCAGGCACGCGCCCACGGATCGTCTCGAACATGAAGAGTACGCCCGCGGGACGACGTCCAGATGGCAAGATCGTTCCTCATCCCTGGACTGGCGTCGCTCCTATGGTTCAGGCTCTCTTTGCCGAGGTTGGACGTCTTGTGCGCTGTGAGCGATCTCTCAATAGAGACTCTGTGATGGACCTCATCCGTCGTCAAGAGAACCTATTAAACGCAACATCGCTGGAAGAAGATCTTTTGGCCGTGGATTACCCTTCGATTGACGAGATCGCTGATACCGGTGACGACCGAACACCGAAGGAACACTTCACTATACTCGCAGAGGCTTATCGTTGCGCTGGCCTGCTCGAGCTCTACCGTGTCTTCCCATCAATTCTCCGAAAACGCTTGGGTAGCAACAAACATCCAGTATCTGAAAGCATCGACTTCCACTTCCCGATGCCCCGTTTCGAGACACCATATGAAGATGCCGACATGAAGCTCTGGCTCAACTCACTCGCCATGCACGTTCTGCAGATGATCGAATCAATCCCGGCATCTTCGGGCACGTTCTGCATTCAACAACTTGTTCTCACAGTCGCAGCCTGCGAGCTCAAATACGTCTCGTCGGTTGACTTTTTCGACGTGAACGCCAATGACCAGAAGGTACTTCAAGCCAGAGAGAAGGTCATTCGCCGTCTCGAGGTGTATGCTCATCGTTTGCCGGGCAAGCCATTGCGTCAGTTGATTACATTGATCAAGGAGACCTGGCGACAGTCAGACGAGGGCGCTGATGCCTTTTGGATTGACATCATGAACGAGAAAGGCTGGCATACCGTCATGTAGATGATGGTTTGTCAAGCGTCTTGCGTAACGCAGACACGACCTTTACGCTATGCATAGCGACTTCTTCTGTCCCTTTCCACGGGCGAAAAACTTTTCCTGTCGTTCTTCCGCCACGACATCCTGTTTCCAGCAAATCCTGTACTTGAGCGTTCTTCCGGTTTACCACGTTACTTGTTTCCTACCCTATCCCAGGTTGCCGAGCACTTTGGCTGCATCGACAACTGGCCTCAGGTCTCGATCGATACGACTTTATGTCCATACACTGGGTTCAACTCGAACCATTAATCACGACTGTCATCTAGACCACCCGACCGAACATCATATCACCGGTGATGTGAATTGGTGACCCGATCACTTGCGGCAACCCATTCGATACCCCTGCAACAGCACACCCGCCGCCTTACCTGGACCTCACGCCCAGCCCTTTGATGCTCCCATTGCGATCTCCTCCTGGAGCCCATCTGCGATAGAGCCCCACTGCGACACCATTGCGACACACCCTTGCGATGCTTACTTAATCCCCGTTACGACTTCAGCCTTAGCCACTTGATGACTACTACGTAACATAGATACCCATTGCGACATGCCTGGATGATCCCCTTCCCTAAGCGCTTCGCCCATGTTTGCATTTCCTTCTTGGAGGTAAGACAGGCCATGCTTGTGCTGTTGACGACACTGAAGCTACGCTACCTTCTACACGCATGCGACATCCACTGGACTGGAAGCCATGCCTTTCTCTTCTGAACTCGTTCTTGGCGCGTGTTGGGTTGTTTCCTATTATCTACTGTAAGCAGATGTTGTGCTTTACGATACCCCATTAGCGTTTCATCTGCGTTTTGTTTACCATGTTCATTTCATGTACATCATTCTTGAACGACACTGGCGATGGAAGAAGATGTCATTTGCAGGAGTTCTGGACTTGCGTTTTAGACTGTCAAGGAGCAAAACAGTCGGAGATGGGATACAGAGGATCAAGTCGGACATGGTCGACCTAGGATGAAACCTCGGCCGATATACGATGTGGGTAAAACCCTTCGAGAACTGATTGAGCTTGTATCATACTTCATTGGGGTATATAGACTGTACATACTGCCTCCACAGGCACTGAATAGTAACATAGGTGCGGCGTGAGTAAAATCACATGACCGGCCTGTTCGACTCATCATCATCGTCGCTGTCATACGCGATGAACTCCCTTCTCCCGCTCGAGCTCTTTACTACGAAATACCGTGTCGCCTCGTATGCTCTGGTCTTCTTGTCTGCGCCAGGGCTGCGAACATCCTCCTTCTCACTGGCCTGCGAAGGAATAGCAAGAAGCAATCGCTCTGCGCCTGGAAGTCGCAACGCCTTCTCGGACGAAACCTCATCCTCCTCAGAGTCGGCACGAGAAGCAGAGAACCATTTCATGCACAAGTGAACGCCCTCGGCAACGCACGCCAGGATAGTGATGGCGACAATGATCTGCAGCGCCCAGAGGGTGAGGCACGAGCCATTGTAGGCCGAAAATGTCTCGGGTTCCGAATAGCACACTATCCGCTCGTTCGGTCGTGTTGTCGGCCTCGGCTCCTTGTTCATGAGAACCTCGGTGGGAAGCGGCCTCTTTTCGGAAATCTTGTCGCGCACGTAAGAAGCATAGAGGTCGGGCTTGGCTTGGCGGAAGTTGTCCAGCTCAGGGCCGAGGGTGGCACATTTGTCGATGATTTCGTGCTGGTGGTAGGGGGAGCTGCTCGGCGTTGGGTCTGCTGTCCTCCAGCTCGCGGGCGTCCAGTGTGCGGCGGATGGGGTTTCCAGGGGGTTGAAGGTGTCTGAAACAAGAATGCAGCGACAGTGGGTACGCGGCTGCGTCCGAGTTGGAGCGGCAAGCGATGTTGTGGAGAGGAGGAATGCTGTGAGGAGTGATGTGGCGCGCATGATTGCGGTGCGGTGCTGGGCTATGCTGTGCTATCGACGGCGGGCCTGCTTGGGTTGTCAGCTGCAAGTTATGGTGAAGTCAGTCTGACCGTACTCACAGTGATCCCTGTTCCCTCTTGGAATTGAGGTCAGAGGTACTTATCTACCGAGATAGGGAGCAATTGAGCTGCCGGATGCGTCGAGGTCGAGGTTACACAGAGAGCAATAAGTACTGCAAGCTGCTAGCCAGGCCCAACAATATGGTAGGATGCTGGTGTGATGCCAATGGTGCACGTGTGTCTATGGAAGAGCTGCAGTGCCTATGCTTCGTGTTCGTGTTTAACGTTTGCAAGCAGGTCGTAGGAAATGGTGAGCAGCAGCCAGGTACGAGCGGCGCCCACTCGCTACATGTACCCAGATAGCCTGGTCCCCAGTCCAGGTTTCCCACCTTGGTGTGACATGCACTAGCACCGCACTCACCTCGTCTCAGCTGCGCCCGCGGGCGGTCGGCTCTAGATGCCTTCACATTCCCTGTCGCTGACTGCCAGATCGCGTCCGAGCGTGCTGCAGGCCTGTCGTTAGAGCCGGCTAGGGTTCGCAGGAGCAGCTCCGCTTTCGCCTGCGGTGCTGAAAACGTGCAGGCAGTGGCCTGAGCCCGGGCTAGAACACAGGCTCGCGGGCGCCCAAAGCTCGGCAGCGCACCCAGACTGCTGCTTGAGCGCAGTAATTGCAACTTAGCGGTAACTACTGTAAGCTACCACAGCGAAGACGCTGGCTTCGGCAGCCCCGCAAACCAGGTCGAGTGCCCAGATAGCTCCGTCACTTCGCGGTATGCGGCCGTCAGCGCGTCATCTGTCATATGCAGCGCTGCATTCGCTGTTGCGTCCCGCCAGCGCCGCCCTCAACACGTCGTGTTTGCGGTCCACGCGAAACCGCGTTCCAAGCTGCTATGGGCGATCCAGCCTCGTAAAACAACTCAACACACAGACTCACGCCATGCCTGCTGTGATCGACACCACCGATCCAGAGCTGGTTGGGCGCCGGCCTCACAGACAATGGCTGCAACTTGCCGAGCAGGCGGGCGTACCCTTCCCCCTCCATACTGCTTTCAGATATTGAGAGCGCCCGCTCAGGCCGCTCCATCTATTTATTATTGGTCTTCCCCGTACGTTTTGCGGTTAGTCCAGGCACCTTCATTTCGCTTTACGAGGGTGCCCTACCCACGTGCGCTCCGGTACAACAGTCCGCAGCATCCTGCGTACCGCTTCGATACAGTGCGCATGCAAATTTGCAAAGAGACGCACCTCGCCTCTACATGATCTACCTTGCTATCGTCCCATCTAACGCATTGCCCACACGAGGCAGACTTTTTTGCGGTCCATGGGCCATGGGCGCCGCGGCCTCCGCTGTGCCAAATGTTTGATCTTCAAAAGGCGCGGACGTTGCGGAGCACCAAACCGAGTGCGTCTGGCAAAGTTGTCAGGAAACACGCGATAGCTGTTGCGAAACACTTAAGGACCAAGCTTTATCTTCGAAGCTTAACGACTAATGACATATCATAGCTGTGCGACCCACTGCCTTCAAACTGCAGTTGCCAAGTTTTGACATTGACGTGCAGGTCCAGCTTAGCGACCGGTGTCACTTCGTCCTGAGCGGAGCTGTAACTTCATGCATTTCGCAGCGAGATATGGGTATCTATGAAATAGCCATGAATCAAGACAGTCGCTGCAGGATGAGCCTCAGGGTCCGGGCTTGACATTGCAGTGTCCCTTGTGGGACTTTTAAAGATACCCGGTGGTTAATGCGTCGAGACAGACTGATGGTCCACAGAAAAATCTCACACCGGCGCAGACTCTATCAAATGATGTTCACCAGGGTGTCGCCGCCTGGATTGCTCGATATATGGATGAAGGGGCTTTCCACATCCACACCTATTCACCGTTCGCGGCAGTAGTGCCAGCGAATGTCCCTTCACATGCTTACGTGAAAATCAATCCATTGCGACAACAAATCCGCTTATCTGACTGATGGTGTGCGGTGTCAGTCTCGACAAGCAGCCCAAGGCATGTCGCTGCTGAGGTGATGTGTAGCTCATACCCGCGAACCTACAATCCAGCCAAGATTTCCAACCGTCAAAGCCGTAGGATGAACAGCAAGATTGTGGTGGCATTGGGCTAAACGATATAGTGTATGTGAAGCAGAAAAGCAACTATTAGCCTCGATATCTTCCACTGCGGTACATGGGCGGCTTCTCAGGTCTTCTTTAGTATGGCTTGATAGCTAGCGCGCCTATCACGCGTGTATCACGACCAAGACGGCTCTTTCTCAAAACAGCACTTGAAGTTGCACAAACGAGAATTCAATAAGCAGCCTCAAACTTGGAAGCACGCAACTTCGGAACCCCAAGACGAATCCCGGAGACTTTTCATGACAAGAGACGGGAAGATTTACCAATCAATGATGGACTGTCCGAAGGTCTTCGTCCGGTTGCGTGCGCTATCTCTTTGCTGACGGACCCTGAACGCTCTTGGGCAGCCACACTTTGTCAGACCTCGCAAAGTAGGTTCGACTCACCGTCATCTTCTGCCAATGACAAAGAGCAAAGTTGCAAAATAATGCGCTTTGCTCCGCTGAGAATGGTCGCTCAGATGCGTCGCGCTCGCATTGGCAGATACTTATCTTCCGGTGACAGCTTAACGTGAAGACACGATGCCTGATGCAGGTAAGCCGCATCTGCCCTATGATACTCAGACGTATTCACCATGACGAGCTCAACTGCGCCATCATCTTCAAGCCTTGGCGCCCTACAAAGCCATCAAGTCTGACAAACTCCGATGTATAGGGCGGAGTTGAGGTGGACTTAAGGATACGTGAATGGACATATAAACCTACACTGTGTGCGGAGGCGCCAGAAAGGCAAGCGACACTGACTGCCCTCTGCCCCTTACATCCCAAGCGGCCTCATACATCACTTCGAAAGGCATCTCCTCCTGTTCTTATTTGGACATTCCACACCTCCTTAACTCCGCCTACTTCTCCGCTTTCACAATGTCTTACCTTTTCCGGCACTCGTCTGTCGGGACAGCTCTCCACTATGTGCGCCATCGTAGCTTTGACTTCTCCCGCAATAAGGCCAAGGCACTCTCGCCATCCTCCTCGACCGATGATGTCCCCGCCGCAATCCCTACTGACAGCGTAATTGGTGCTGAACTCAAGCTTGAGCAGAGTGCGACTCTTGTTGGTTGGGATGGCCCCAATGATCCAAGCAATCCCCAAAACTGGCCCTTGCGCGACAAGGTTTTGATGACCACTCTCATCGGCTTATACACGTTTGCTGTATACGTCGGCTCATCAATATACACGCCATCCCAAGAGGCAGTGCAGGAGATCTTCCATAAATCGCACGTCGAAGGTTCATTAGGTCTGGCTTTGTATGTACTTGGATATGGCATCGGTTGCTTGCTCTTCTCGCCTATCTCAGAGATTCCCGCTGTCGGAAGAAATCCTCCATATGCCATATCTGGTTTCCTCTTTGTCATCTTGTGCATACCAACTGCGCTCGTGAACAACTATCCTGGCCTGATGATCCTTCGGTTCTTACTGGGATTTATGGCTTCGCCATGTTTGGCTACAGCTGGAGCGTCTTTGGCCGACATCTGGACGATGGCTGAGTTCACATTCGCTGTCGCTTTATGGGCAGCTACTGCGACTATGGGGTAAGTGATCCTCAGGGAGTACCAAAGAACCCTACTGAAAAAACATAGACCTGCTCTCGGTCCTACACTCTCTACCTACGCGGTCCGCGATCTCGGTTGGAGATTTTCGTCTTGGGAGTTGATGATCATTGCTGGACCGGTATACGTCTTGATGCTATGCATGCTCCCTGAGTCATCAGCACCAACCATCTTGTACTACAAGGCGAAGCGTCTCCGTGAAGAAACAGGCAACCAGAATTTGATGTCTGATGCCGAGAAGAAGCAGAAAAACCTAAAAGCCTCCAGTCTTATGTTTGATGCTTTGATCAAACCTTGGGAGATCAATGCGCTGGATCCTGCGATCCTCTTCACAACCATCTAGTAAGTCTAGTTGTTCGAAGTTACATCAGCCTGCTAACGAAATCTCCAGTATGGGTCTTTGCTATGGAACTTACTATTCGTTCTTCGAGTCTTTGCCACTCGTATACCCAGTCATGTACAGCTTCTCCGCCGAAAGCACGGGTCTTGTGTTCCTGGTAGTTGCACCAGCCGGTCTCCTCGCATTCACGGTTCACTGCATCTATTTGAAGTACCGATGTTTCCCTCGCATGATGAACGGCACTTTCGGCGAGCTCGAAAACCACCTGCTGCCCGGGTTGATCGCCAGTCCCATTATCTGCGCCGGCCTCTTCATGTTTGGTAAGCAAGACTCTACCTACGACAACATAGGACACTCGCTGACAGACGGAACAGCTTGGACAGCTCGCCCTTCGATACACTGGATTGTACCTACGTAAGTGAGGCCTATATCCATCGAAGCAGGTTCGCTGACAACAGTCACAGCATCGGCCTCGGACTGACGATATTCGGGACATACTTCGTGGCTCAAAGCGTGCTCCTTTACATTCCCAATATCTACCCTCGATACGCCGCCAGCATCTTCTCTGCCAATAGCCTGTCGCGAAGCCTGTTCGCATTTGCAGCGATCCTGTTCGCCAGGCCCATGTTCGTGGGCATCGGCGTTGACGGAGGTGTCAGTCTCCTTGGTGGTTTCATGATCCTGTGTACTGTGGGTATGTTGGTGTTGTTTCGGTTTGGTAAGAGTATGAGAGAGAGGAGTAGGTTCGCTGTTGCTTAGATTCGTCCTCATCACAGGTAAACGGAAAGAGTAGACAAGGCAAATTGTAGATGATAGATGGTGGGAATTAATTTAGATATGATAATCATACGCTTGGAACACAACACTCAAAGTAAGGGCGGGCTTTTTTAAGAACAGTGATGAGTGATGTGCTGTATCGCCTTCGAGTCAGCGGTTGACGGCCGAAGTTGAGGGCTGATGTTGGTGAGTGTTGGAGCTAGCGCATGGATGCGGTGGTGGGGAAAGCACGGAGGTCATCGTCATTCCGCCCGCATAGTTGCCCGCGGGCATCTCATTTCACAAGAGGACAGGTCAAGACGGAATCTTCCCAAGCACCTTCCTCTGCAGTCTGCATATGCGCCGCAATGCGTGTGAGCTGCTCCTGTGCGAGCCCCGACCTTGCAAACTCCTGCCCGACTGACTAGTCCTTGCTCGCGCTTTGCTACATTGACGCGTGCAGCTAGGTCGTCTGCCTCGCCACTACCTGATACTATCCGCACCCTCTAAGGAGCCTGTCACAGCCCTCTCGCTACACACGGGCTAGTGAGCGAAATGAAGTACACCGTATACGATCGCTTGCTGAAGCGGGAAGTCGGCCACCAACGCAGGACGTACACGGATATTCGAGGAATCTACGGCGACAGGCACTGGGTCGACAACCTCGACATTGTCAATGAACTGGAAGGCCACAATGGATGTGTGAACGCGCTGAGGTATCTATACACCCCCGTACAACTACAGGCAGCACTAACGAAGCTTTGCTAGCTGGTCGCGATCCGGCCGCCTTCTTGCCTCTGGCTCAGACGACCACCGCATCAACATCCACTCGTATAACCCTGGCTCCGACACAGAACAGTTCAGTCTGACAACTTCCATCGTTACAGGCCACCGATCCAACATCTTTTCCGTCAAGTTCATGCCTTACTCGAACGACCGTACCATCGTCTCGTGCACCGACGACGTCCGCATCTTTGACATCGAGCATTCGGGACACTCTGCCTATGGTTCTGGGAGCAGACAGAGGAGCGAGAGTCGGCCGAGCATACAACACCTGCGTAACGCCGTCACTCTTACTGGTACCGAGACGAATGAGCGTGCCTTCCGTAGCCACAATGATACCGTAAAGCGCATCGTCACAGAAGACAATCCCTTCTACTTCCTCACATGCTCCAACGATGGCGATGTACGGCAATGGGACGTCAGGCAGCCCTCGAAAACGTACCCACCTGCGCAAGACGGTCGCCTGCCATCATGGGCGAGGGACCCAGATGCTGCCGATAATGTGCCACCACCGCTGATTTCATACAGCCGCTATGGCCTTGATCTTAACACTGTCTCCTGCTCACCATCTCAGCCTCACTACATAGCACTGGGTGGCGCTCACCTGCATTGCTTTCTTCACGACCGTCGTATGTTGGGAAGGGATAAGAATCGTGAGCGAGGCTCCCGACTATCGACCCCAACCAACTGGA
The DNA here is from genome assembly GCA_011058905.1 of Curvularia kusanoi. NCBI lineage: Eukaryota > Fungi > Ascomycota > Dothideomycetes > Pleosporales > Pleosporaceae > Curvularia > Curvularia kusanoi. The sequence goes on from SWKU01000008.1 coordinate 385,612, forward strand.
CGGAGAGCGACGAAGAGCTCTTGGGGAAGGCTACTCAATGTGTGAAAAAGTTTGCCCCCAACGGCAAGCCGCGTATGAAGCGTAAAGATGGTGGTCACATCACAGCGTGCAAGATTAGCGATGCTTATCCAAACGAGCTTATTGTGAGCTGGTCACAAGACAACATCTACAGCTTTGACATACATCGAGCTCCAGACGCTCGCGAAGAGACGACTGCTACAAAGGTATCGACTGGGGATACTACTGGCAGAGTCAAAGACAAAAGTCGCAAACGCAAACGGCCCAAGTCGAATACCCAGGAAAGCGTGGAACGAGCTGGCTCAAGGCAGCGCACTGATAGTACCGATGAAGACCTCGCCCTTCGCGTTAGGTACGGAAATGGTCAGTCTGAAGAAATCCGCATTGGTGCGCCGACAACCCAGGGCATGTCGCAGGAGGAGCTCAGTGAGCTGCGTGGCACCGATCATTATCGCATCGCAAAGACTACAGTCAAGATCAAGAGACGCATTTTCGATTTGGGCGAGTACGGCGAAGACGGACTGCATCTCGCTTACACGTCGCTTTTGGGCATGGCCCACTCAATACTCTCAGATATGGACGACAAAGCTAGAACGTGGGGATACCCTGTTGATCCAGACTCTGTCGATGTGGCATTACAGAACAAGCTTCGCGATGACCGTGCAGCATCGCGACGTTTTGTTCAAGCTGCCGGTACACTCTCTCGGGCAATGGGCGGACAACTCTTGACAGGATCCAATGCAACTTCTGATGCCATGATCGCGCAGTACTATGCATCAATACAGCACGCACCTCGCGAGCGAGATCTACCGCAGCATGAACACTTCGGCTATGATTTCCTCAAGGCTATTCTACTCTGGCTCGATAGTGGCCCGGGTGCTGTGGTTGAAGGGTTCTCCAGTCGCAGCGGGAGCGATCGTTTGCCAATACCGCAAGACTCTGACATGGACGCCATCGAGGAAATCCTCGTTCCACACTTGATGGACCTCGCAAGCGAGAAAGCTATCGTCAATGTCGATGTTTCAAAGTTCATGACTGACGATATTCGAGTGCTCTTCCCATCGGAGATCGATGCGGTTCGTGCGTTTGCACGAGCAATTCAGATTCCTTTCGCCGATCTCACTGGCGACGAAGTGGATGAAGATAAGCAACAGCCAGCGACTCAGAGTCGCGAAGCAGCAAAACTGAAATGGGGCCATCAGATTGGGAGAGGCGTTTTGCTCAATGCCGCACGCAATATCAAGTTCTCGTTTGTTGATCGAGCGTATGGCGGTCGAGGCATCTCAGATGCTAATATCAGAGCGGAAGAGAGAGCGCTGAGAGCGCAGCAAGAGGACGTGGACCCTGTTGAAGACGAACTGGAACAGCTTGGTGCAGAGCTAGCACGTGCTGATGCGATCAGCGAGCTAGAAGCCATGGGCTCCGGGTCACGATCGAGGACAGGCACTAGTGCGGAGTCGGTCCCTACTGAAATACAAGATCTGCTCGATCTGGACGAGGACGAGGATGAAATTGAGGACCAGGCGGCGGTTGAAAGCAGCGAAGAAGAGGATGACGACGATGACGATGATGACGGGGAGGAGATGGAGGCACTTGACGAAGATGATGATGATGACGACGACGACGACGACAGCGATGGTGATCTAGAGGAAGAGGAAGAAGAAACAGATTCAGAGGATGATGAAGGTTTGCGACGGACTCGCAGTGGTCGTATGCTTTGGAGATCCGATTTTGGCCATAGGAGGCATCACAGATCCAAGGTGGAGCGAGACGTCACTTGTGCACCGCACACGCGTGTCTTTACCGGACACTGCAATGTGAAAACAGTCAAGGACGTCAATTACTTCGGGCTACAGGATGAGTACGTGGTCAGTGGCAGCGATTGTGGGAATTTGTTCATCTGGGATCGGAAAACGGCGCAGCTTGTTAACATCCTCGAGGGAGATGGGGAGGTGGTCAATGTCGTTCAAGGTAATTTCCTGTTTGCTTAGGCTGAGATTGCTTTCTGACCATGGCAGGACACCCATACGAGCCCACACTGGCTGTATCTGGCATCGATCATAGCATCAAGATATTCTCACCTGATATCAGGGACCAGTACAATGCTCGCAGAGGCGTTGGCGTTCATTCGGCAGACACGACGGGATTTTCAAGCATCAACTTCGGGCGCCGGAGAAGGCCTAGTAGGCTAGAAGCTGAAGTCGAGCGGGCTGAGAACGAAGCAGTGAGTGACAGCGAAGGAGAGATTGCGGCCGGCGGATTGAAGAGTCGCAAGCGCATGCACCAAGCGTACCAGATTACATCTAAAAACGATATGGATCGCAAAGGAGGAAGAGACGACTACTTCATTTCGCAAGCGGTGTTTGCACAACTTGCGCGGCACATTGCGGCCAATCAAGGAGGTGATGGCGAGTTGGGTGAAGATGGAGAGGGACCAATCGTTATCACAGAGGACAACTGCAGTGTTATGTGAGTGGATTTGGACTCGAAGAAAAGCACCTTGGGAGCACAGTGCACTTGCACGACCCAGGACCAGTCGACTCATATCAATTACATTCCAATCATGGTATATGATGCCCAATACTGTCCTCGGACAGCTTTTTGTGCTGAACACTCCCGTGCGCCGCCCATATGCTAGAGTGTTACCCCTATCCCTCGTATCTGGCTACAACAGCAACGTGTCCCCTACGACGCCTTCTTCTGCTGAGCCTTGAGAGCCTTCTTGCGGTTGCTCCTGATCATAACGACAGACAGGAAAGAGCCGACGACGGTGGTGAAGAGGATGATCAGGATCACAGGGATGCGAATGGCCCAGACGCGGGGAAGGAACAGGGAGTGCAGGACGTGGTCCTCGTCGACGAAGGGCTGTGCACATGTCAGCGTCTAGCTGGAGAGGCGAAGACACAAAAGGGGGCATGCCATCCAGCAGAGAGTGGGTGCGCACCATAAACAGAGTCCAGACAGTGTAGTAGACGAAGATGGCAGTGGCTGCGATGAGCATGCTGAGTCCAACAAGGCGGTCGAGCTGCAATTGAAATGTTAGTCGCTTTCCTTGTGATGGTCTTCTGCAACATACCATTGTGAAAGTGAGAGTAAAAGAGCGTGGAGACGAGTGTCTGGTCGGGATTCGAGGTCGGCGTGGTGAGGGCTGAGGGCAAGAGCACCAGCTCCAGTGCCAGCATTAGATTAGCATGGGGAAGCCGCCGCCGCAGGGGTGATGGTGCCAAGACCCGTGTCCGCGGCTGCCTCGACCTGCGGAGCTGAGCTAAAGATTCTCGCGCGACAACTCTTGACGGTTGACATCACAGCGCCGCGTTGTGAACCGCCGCACCCACCCACGCCGCAGCAGAGGGCCGTCACCATGCAAGTCGCCTCCGCCGTCCGCATACCCTCGCCTGAGCCGGACGTTGACCAGGAAGCTCCCCGCAAGCGCGACCGCTCGCCCTACGACGCTGGTCCTTCCAAGCGCTCGCGGCGCCACGACGACGACGACGCCGACGCAGCACCTCCGCGCCGCGAGCGAGGCAGCGACCGCCCACGCGATCAGAATGGCAGCAAAGATGCCAGCGTCCCAGACGACGATGCGCGCCTCAACCTGTTCAAGAACGCCTTCAGCGCCTCGCGCAAGCTGCCAATCGACGACTCGAAGACGCGTGCAGGAGGCGCCTACATCCCGCCTGCGCGTCTGCGCGAGATGCAGAAGAACATCACCGACAAGGCGACGCCCGAGTTTCAGCGCATGGCATGGGAAGCGTTGAAGAAGTCCATCCAGGGTCTGATCAACAAGACCAACACGGCCAACATCAAGATGATCGTACCGGAATTGTTCAGCGAGAACCTGATTCGCGGCCGCGGCTTGTTCTGCAGGGCCATCATGAAGGCCCAAGCTGCCAGTTTGCCCTTCACCCCCATCTACGGTGCCATGGTGGCCATCGTCAACACGAAGCTGCCACAGGTGGGCGACCTGCTGGTCAGGCGCTTGATAGTGCAGTTCAGGAAGAGCTTCAGGAGAAATGACAAGCCCGTGTGCTTGGCAAGCACCATGTTTCTCAGTCATCTTGTTAACACGCAGGTCGTGCATGAGGTACTAATTGCTGAGATCCTGCTCCTGCTGCTCAACAAGCCTTCAGACGATTCAGTCGAGATTGCCGTGGGTATCATGAAGGAGGTCGGCGCCTTTCTTGAGGAGATGAACTTGGCCATTGCAAACGCCATCTTCGACCAGATGAGGAACATCCTGCACGAGGCCGATATCGACAAGCGGACACAGTACATGATTGAAGTGCTTTTCGAAGTCAGGCGGACAAAGTACAAGGAACACCCTGCCATCAAGGAGGATTTGGATCTGGTTGAAGAGGAGGACCAGATCACACACAGGCACACGTTGGAGGACGACGTCAAGGTGGAGGATGGCCTCAACATCTTCAAGTTCGACCCAGAGTACGAAGCGCACGAGGCGGAATACCAGAAGATCAAGGCAGAGATTCTCGGGGAAGAGGAGGGCAGTGACGCCGAATACACAGACGCCTCAGATTCCGAGGAAGAAGACGAGGAGCAAAAGGCGGAAGACATTAAGGATCAGACTAACGCGGACCTCGTAAGCCTGCGCCGAACCATCTATCTTACCATCAAATCCAGCGGTGGATTTGAGGAATGTTGCCACAAGCTGATGCGAATCAACCTACCCCATGGCCTGGAGAGCGAACTCACAACCATGATTGTTGAGTGTGCCAGCCAAGAGCGTACGTATGAGAAGTTTTACGGTATGATCGGTGAGCGCTTCTGCAAGATCAACCGCATGTGGACCGATCTCTTCGAAGAGGGCTTCGCACATTACTATGAGACAATCCACCGCTTCGAGACGAACCGCCTGCGCATTATCGCCCAATTCTTTGCACACCTCCTCGCGACCGATGCGATAGGGTGGCACGTCTTCCAGGTAATCAAGCTAAACGAGGAGGACACAACATCTTCGTCTCGTATTTTCATCAAGATTCTCTTTGAGGAATTGCTCTCTTCCCTCGGTCAGAAAGACGTTGTCGCGCGCTTCAAGGACCCCATGCTTCAGGATAGCCTCACAGGGGTCTTCCCAACAGATGCGGACGACCAGGCAAAGACACGCTTCTCGATCAACTTCTTCACCGCCATCGGCATGGGTGTGCTTACAGAAGGTATGCGCGAGTGGCTCAAAAACGCAGCTCCCAAACCGAAAGCGCTTCCCGAGCCAGAGAGCGACAGCGACGATTCACGCAGTGTGTCGAGCTACTCGTCCTACTCATCCCGCAGCGACTCGCGTTCACGCAGCAGGAGCAGAAGCAGAAGTCGCACTCCGGCGCGACGACGGAACGACTCCCGGTCTTCATCGAGAGGACGATCGTACACACGCAGCCCAACGCCTGACCGCAAGCGCGTCACTGCAGGCAAGGCTCGCGCTCGCTCGTACTCAGATTCGCGCTCTCGTTCGCGCTCGCCGGCGCCCCGTAGAAAGCGTAACTACTCGTCCAGCCGCTCACCATCCCGCTCGCTGTCGCGCTCTCGTTCTCCGCCACCCAAACGCCGTGGCCGCAGTCCGTCGGCATCGGTATCGCGAAGCCCGCCACCAAGGAGGCGGGGCAGGAGTCCCAGTGCCAGCGTAAGCAGAAGTCGCAGCCGAAGCCCGTTGCGAAGGAGACGGAGCTATACTTCCAGCCGCTCTCTTTCGCCGCCACCGAAGAAGGTCAACGGCAAGGGCAAGGCACGGGCGAGTGAGAGCAGGAGCCGTAGTCCTGTGCGCAGACGGAGGAGCTACAGCAGCTCGAGGTCGCGGAGCCCGCCGCCGCGGAACAGGAGGGACTCGTGAGCAGAGTTGCCTGAGAGCGTGTATAACAGTTCCAGGGAGTGCGACGAGGGATGGATGTGGAGATTGGATTTAGACATGTAATTAGCACAGCATAGCAAAGGCCGGTTTATTAGGCTGAGCAAAAGCAATTCAAAGAACTGGATTCGAGTTGATCTCAACAATTCATTACACTCCGTTTGGAAGTAGTCTCTTCCTTCATATACGCCTCTCTTTTGCGCTGTGAGCTTTGAAGTAAATGCCCAAGTCAGCAGCAGAGAAAAAGAAGGACGGGTCTTCACCTATCGCCAGCAAAAAAACGACAGCACCTTAGCAGCAAAAAGAACCGCCCGTCTCCTCTGATCCCAAGGCAGTCGAAAACCCCAGACACCCAAGAGCCTGCCTCGGGCCAGAGGAACACCTTTGTGGTCTTTCACTCTAGACTTAGCTAGCTTACTTTTTGTGTTTTTGGTTTTATCACGGATCGAACCCACGCTGTGCCTCAGTCCTTCCTTTTGGGACCTGCTAACGGTAGTGTTTAGGCTCATACCGCTAGGCCACCATTTCAGATGTCCTAGATTGATGGAGAGGAGGGGGGAGGTGGTGGATTTATGTGGAGTGGAAATTAGACCGCAGAAGGTGTGAGATCCCGAGTGGCCACTCGACACAGATTTGAAGGGGGTCAACTAGGAGAGAGTGCCTTGGGATTGGAGGTCCAACTAACTACGTAGCTAGCTATCTTAGACGTTATAATTCTTCGAAAACTGCGACAGTCAGCCTCTAGGGTCTCCGGTATCTCGCATTACGCCAAGTGGCCACTTGGGGCTGGCAAGGTGCTGTGTTCAGAACGATATTGTGTCTTGAGTCGCAAATCCAAATGGGGTGCTCGTACGGTATCCGGGCAAACACTAAAGGTCAATGTGGCTAACGAATTGTGTAGTCTTTGAGACCAGTGGACCACTCCATCAAACCAACTACATGGGTGGACGTCGTGTATTGTTAGACACAGCACTTGTGTGAGCATATATTTGCCTTGAGCTGCACAGATCACACTTCTCTTGTCCAGTCACCAATCCGCTTCTTCCCCAGCAGCGCTCTCACGAACTGCGCCTCCCGTATGGCTCGAATGGAAACACGGCCGCAATAGCCGCCATGACGATGTACAGCGCCGCACAGATGTAGATTGGGACGGGCGTTGAGGTCTGCTGGCGTTAGGTCTTTGGGGGCCAGAGAGAAGAAAGCGAAGGAGGAAGCAGAACAGAAACGGTAGGAAAGGACTCACGTCTGCGACCGTGGCAATGACGGCGCTCAGAATTCCCATGACGCGGTTCCAGCCGATGGCAATCCCGTTGCCAGTGCCGCGGTGTGCGCTGGGGAGGACTTCTGGGGTGTATGCGTACAGCGTGCCTGTTGTTGCTGTCAGCTCGAGACTGTCTGGATACTCGTGTGTTAAAAGACAGGCTCCACGGGGTACGTACCATAGTACACATTTAAGCAGAAATTAATCACGCACGTGAATACCACATTCTGCACCGCAGTGCGCACCTGTGTATAGGCAAAGAAAAACCCCATAGTAACCAGCGCGCCGACTACCATGGTGTACTTGCGGCCCAGTCGCGTGTGGCACATGTATCCGGCCAACACGGGGCCCCATATGCCGCTGAAGTTGACGAGCGTGTAGTTGCGCCATGTGATGTACGGGCTTGGCTCGCCAAATGCCGCGCCTCGACTGGAGAGATAGGCGGGCAAGAAAACGTTATACAGAGGATAAGCAAGGCCGATGAGCGTCCAGGAGAGCCAGATGAGCGTCGTGGACACGCCGATGCGCTTCGTGGCGTACAGGCCCCTCAGATGGCGGCCGATGGTACCGAAACCCCATCCAGTCTTTTTTGAGGTGGAGCGCGTGGCGACAGTGCCGCAGGCTTGGAGAGCTTCGAGGGTGAGACTGCAAGGACGGTTGTATTTGGTGGCGATGCCTTGGAGCACATCGACGCATTCTGCATCTTTGCCCTCGCCGACAAGGAACTTTGGAGTCTCTTTGAGTCGGATCACAAAGATACGGGCCATGGACATGGCAAAGACGAGAGCACCGGATGAGTACCAGACGTAGCGCCAGCCTTGGTTGTTTGACCTGGTGCAAGGTGCGGCGTTGGGGAAGGTTGCTGGATCCTGGCAACTGAAGTTGGGCAGGAATGCCCATGCAAAGAAGCCAGCAATCAGCTGCCCAATACCTGGGGTTGATCAGTAAGACCCAGTCGCGCCAAAGTCAGGAGATAGTGTATCAAACATACCCCACCAAGCCGCCATGAGTGTGAGCATCCATTGGCGGTAGGATGGCAAATACTCAAGGAATACGGCAGTGTCCAATACAAGGTTGCCTCCTCCTCCAAAGGCGCTGAGGCATACGAAAAGCCCAAGAACCTCCCAATTTGGACTCGCTCCTGCTACGATAGCGAAGATTGAGCAGATAACTAGCGAGACATTGAATGCGATTTTTCTTCCGATAATATCTGCACCGATCCCCCAAAAGAGCGCTCCGACAAGCATACCAACATACGCGGCGATGGTGAGTCCATTTGGATATCCAGGTTTGAATTCGAGGGCAGCCTGGCCAGCGATAATGGACTGGATCAAGAGGATAAGAGAATCAACAGCGTAGCCGAAGCCGTTAAGCACGAAAAGCTTCCTAGTCAGGGTCAGTCGATGTATTTGGTGATATCGCTCCCATGTTACCATTGATAGGTCGTAAACCCAATCTCGTCGATAGCCTATATTAGATCGTTAATGATGCGTTCTCTGATTCTCTTACAGTGATGCGATATCACCCAATGCGATATGCTAAACTGATGTTTGTCTATCTAACTTACATCATTGATTAAATGCATCTTTGCATTGAGTACGGGATCCGTATGCTCTCTGCTCAAGATATCGCCTTTCCCTAGACTGCTTCCATCATCGCCCTCGAGAGCACTCAGATTGCCTCGTTCGACATCGTTCTCGTGGACCGCCGCCTTGTCATTGCTAAGAACCTTTGATTGACTCATGGTGACCGCAGACAGTCAGGTCATGCGGCAAATCGCGTGCGGTGACACAATCGAAGCGTGTAGATTAGCGGTCAAATCCACGATCGTTCTTGATTGACCCAGAGTTGCAAAAGGTGCGTGACGTCGCAAAATCGAGTATGCGCCGGTGTAACGGTACGATGCATCTCAGGAACCCGCGTCTTATGTACCGGCGAATACACGCGGTAAACGGCAACCAGGTCACATCCCTGGGTAGCAATGCTTGTCCTACGCACTATCCACAGTTGCGTAGTAGAGCCAACCAGAGTTGTAGGAACGTTGGAATTCCTGGCACGTGGGAATGCTGTGATTGGCTTCCAGCTGAGGGGATCAGCGCTGCGGTTACTGGATGCTCCCCCGTCGAACGTTAGTCCGCTTGCTAAAATGCAAACAAGGTGCATTCACGGCTGGCAATCCTCTAGGATTCGTGAAAGGAAGCGGCCAAGTTTTAGTGCATTCGAGAGTGGAAGCCGCGGAACAAACCTGTTAATGACTGGCAGTGTTCTTGGCGAAGAGGCTTTAGACAGAAGCAGCTAGAGTAGATTTGAGAAACTTGAGAACGAGACGAGAGGCAGATACCATATCTCACGCGGCCTAAGAAGGGCACTGTGTAGTTATGCTGTGTTGGATTAGATTGTCGGGCTTGTGCGATCGATTATCAAGTGCATTGATCACAATTGGATAACGAGGCTTTGCATGCGGTATTCAAGTACCAAGGTACACTCACATGGTGTGACATGGGACAATCAATTCGATTTCGATCGAGACTATCGCCCTCTGAAGTCCTGGGAGACCGACAGGGCCAAGGGATGCGCGAAACAACAGCGGAGCCCTCCCAGGTGTGGCAGATATTTGAGCATGAACTCCCGCTAGAAAACAGCCAAAAACGTAAAGCGAACTCTGAAAACCCCAGTCCGGGAATATTACTGCCTGTCAGCTGCCCCTGATGCGGGCGTATTCTCCTCGCTTGCAATCGCATTATCGCTCTCATTCCCCATAGCAACTGGTATCGGCGCAATGCGTCTCTTCTTATTTTCTCGTCCTTCTTCCTCTGGCACAGTGTGCAGCTCGCGCTTCTTCTGGCTGGGTACCGCGGTATCATCACGGCCGGATTCACTCTGCTCACTAGCACGTCGACCAGAGGGCGCAACAGGTATGCCGCTTACAGAGCTACTTGCGCTGTGTGTATTTCCATGCCCTGGCGCTGGAGTTAGTGGTGGGGTCCACATAGGAACGGAACCTGAGTTCGCAGCAGCAAGACTGGGAATCGACGACATGGCTGGAGTCGGTGCGTTCATGGGACCTGCATCGCCGACGCCCGGAGCAAATGATGACGCGGTAGCGATGCTAGACACCGAATTGCTTCTTGCAGGGCTGCCAGGTCTTGCAGGCACGAATGAGCTTGGCGATGCAGGAAAGCCTGCTGACGGTTGCCGTTGCATCGCAGGTGGCTTCTCGATAGTCTGAACAGGAATGCTACTTCCTGTCGGCGTGGGGGTTGGAGTTGAATGATTCGACGACTGCGCAGCGTTGACGTTGATTGCGGCAGGTGTCGCTTGTCGTTTGGTCTGTGATGCGAGTGGTCCTGTGTATTTCTCGCCTAGCTCTCCGGGGGCGAAGGTCACTGCCGAACAGAAGCCATCTGAGGAGGTTATGATCAACGTTGATCCGTCACTAGACCTGGGCACGATTAGCGCGTTGAATGAACGCATAAGTCAATACAACATACCACGTAATATCTGTGAACGTAGCGAAGTGCAAGTTGCTCACAACGCACAACGGCTTTTGTTGTTGAGTGTCATAGATATGGATCGCATCTTGCGTAGCAACTGCGTAGATCATACGGTAACCCAGACTAAAAGCAGACGGAGGTCCCGAAGGAGGGCCATCGCCGTCGGCTGGCGCTGGGGCTGCGGCTGGGGCAGGCGATGGCGCACTTGTGAGCGGAGGTGGATCCATGGACGAGTGCGATGTGGGCGGTACGGATGGTAAGACTGGCTCCGGCAGAGACGGCATGTCATCGTCCATGGAGGTGTCGATTGTGACATGCTTGGTCGGCGGCGCAGTCTGACGGAGGGTATAGTAGACTGGGGAGCAACGGACAGCGACAGACGGCTTCTTATGACCCGGAAGGAATGCAACTGGAGGCTTGTTCAATCCAGCTCGAGTATAAATGTAGACGGTATTCGTTACATCCTCGGTTGGCTTGCCAACGTCTGTCAATGACGGGTGGGTTGCCTTGTACTGACCGGCCGGTGTAAACAACAGGCTCCCATCAGGGGCGAATGTGAGCCGTCGAAAGAACGATGTCAGGGTCTCATTAAAGTAGATGGGTGCGTTGCGGACGCCAAGAGTACCAATGCTGCTCAAGCTTGGGGAATTTGGCATGACAGCAGGCAGTGGCATTGACGGAGCAGGGGATGCGGATCGGCGCATAGATGGTGAAGACATGGCTCCGAAAGAGGAGCGGCGGCTATGTGAGGTAGGCGGAGGGTGCATCGCAGGCAAGGCCAATGACTGGGGTGTTCCTGGCATTGATGGCACAGGCGAACCGATGCCGTGATTGGAGTCGGTAGCAAAGGACGCCCGAACGCCAAAGTCGGGAGGAGCAGGGCTATTCGAGGATATTCGCCGGGCAGGAAGGTCCATTTTAGTGACTTTGTTGTGCGGGTCGAGTGCAAACTGGCCATCCTTCGTCTTCAGGGTGTAGACGTGCACCGAACGATCTGACGATTGCGTTGCAATGAATTCATTCAGCGGGTCCCAAGCTACACCTTGCACATAATGATTGTGCTCTGCGATCTGGCGTACAATGGCCCCTGGGAACAGTCAGGCAGTCAATCTTGAGAGCAGTAGGTGATGGGACGTACCTGTCTGGGCATTGTATATCCGGGCAACGTTATCCATACTACCGGTGATGAAGTAGACGCCGTCTGGAGACCAGGCCAGATCGTAGATCTCGGACCCTATAGAGCGGCACATGGTCTTGACTCGCCATGATTCCTTGTCCTCGAGACCCTCCTCAAAATTATGGGTGTTTGTTTGGTTTTCAGCTGGTACCCACAACAAGACATTGCCATCGTCACCAGCGGTTGCCAGCACCTCGCCTTTCCCAAGTTAGTAGCTTTTGCGTACTCCAAGTTGATTGTTACACACCTCGCGGGCTCCATCTCACAACATTCACGGCTTGTGTGTGTTTGACAAGCGTGGAGAGATAGGTGACTTTGCGGTCTTCTCCGTTGTTATCAACCTTCCAAAGCTACATCCAACGTCAGCAGCCGTGCAGTATCTCGACGAGGCGTCCAAGCACCCACCCGCACGTTGTTATCACCGCCAGCTGTTGCTAGTCGCCCCTTCCCGTGGGGCTCGAAGTGGGCCGAGTATATGGGTGCGTTCTCGTTGTGCCAGGACACAAGCAGCGGAGCAGCCTTCATCGTAGCTGTGGATACGGCTCGGGGCCGTTCGATCGGGGCGTATTCGAGGTTGGCTGGTTCTATCGAGGTGTCTGCAGCTCAAGAGCCGTGTGCTGGGGGTCGGGGGACGCCCCGGCCAAGAGGTGCGGTGCGGTGGTTAGAGGGCGCCGGTGCGTGCGGAGGACGGGAGCGGTTTGCTGTCGTTGGCAAACGTCACAGTAGATATGTGGTGATATCGAGCGGGAGCACGGCACCAGGGCAGACAAACGAGTGAGAGAGTGCACTGCAAGGCAATTGGCAATCTTGGAAGTCCTCGAGCGCTTGGCTGGTAGCCCTGAGTAGCCTGCGCTCACATGGCAAGCGCGATCGAACCGCGTCCTAACCCAAAGCCGCGCCCGGGTGCAGCCCTCGTAAGATGCATCGGGCACGGTACCGCCCACAGTAATTGACCATTCGCCGAGACTGCTACGCGTTTCAGTCCACAACGACCCGTTTTTATCGTTTTCATGCAGTCAGACCATCGACAGGACGTGCCCGTCTGACATGCTTCTCAGCAAGGTACCGCAAGCTCCCGTTACTCGGGGAAGCGCAGCGCATGTCTTTTATGCAGACGTCTGCCTCTTCCAACAGTGACTGATGGGAGATGAATGCAGCTTCTCGATGGTTTCATGATAACCCACGATTTGTTTCAATTCGTATTTCCATGTATTGCATCTTGCATCTTGCATCTTGCATCTGATGCTGCAACGAAGTGCACGGACCGAACAGCTTTCACGATGACGAAGGTCCTCCTCCAATCATCTGGCAAGCCAGCATTAAGCAGAAACACCCGCGGAACCTTTATTCTCCCACCCACTTGAAATGGCAGAGGATCATCCGTCGCGCCTAGACAACGAGATCGAGCTTCTCATAGCAATATATCCAGATCAAGCCACCTACTTGTCCAAGGGCCGCGAGCTCAAGTTCACACAAGAACATGCAACACTGCAACTTCGCATACCAGACACGTACCCCGAATATGGTTTTCCAGACGTATTAGGTGCCACCGATGCAGCCAAAAATGATATCAGAACCCAGACGAAAAAGGCTGTGCAAGCTCTCAGTTTGCCAGAGGGAGAAGAGGCATTGGATGCCATCATCTCAGCGTTCCAGCAGGTAGTCTCAGAAAGATTGGAAACCTCGAGCGTCACGTCTGCAAGGTCCGCGAAGTCTGCCAGATCGACAGACGTCGGGCAGAGGCAGAGTTCTGGTGTGAAGAAGACCGTCATAATATGGCTGCATCACCTCCTCAATACGAACAAACGTAAGCTTTGCTTATCGCCAGCATTCGCAGGCATTACAAAACCAGGGTACCCGGGTGTTCTGATATACTCTGGGCCGGCTGCCGCAGTTGATGCGCACGTCAGCGAATTGAAAGCGCAAAATTGGGCTGCTTTCCAAGTAAGGTTCGAAGAAGAGGTTGAGTGGATGTTTGCTCACGGGGATGGCGTGAGGGAGGTGGAGAGCATGGCAGATGTGGTGAAATTATTGGAAGCAAATGGCCAGCATCAAGGGAAAAGAAGGAAGAGCGAAGGAACGAAAGCCGCCTTGAACACTGAAGGACCGACGCGTGGTGAGAAGCAAAAAGAGGAGTTTCTCAAGGCTGTGGGTATTAAATGAGAGACTCAAAGAAAACCACTTCGCCTGCGCTGAATGCAGCACCTTATCAGCTCCGATCAAACACATGGCATGCCATATAAACTTGACGGCAGAATAAAGCAGATATCTCAGGACCAATTGAATTTGCAGAAATCCAAAGAGCAGTGTATGTACTCCACATGCACTACCAACATAATTGAACTCCGAATGAGGCGTTGTCTTTCGTCTGACTTGCACCACAGCAATATTTATCGGACTCGGAAAAGTGCAGTATGATCATAGATCCTTTTCCTCGGATTCTTTCATGATGCTAAAGCTAATTTAGACTGCGACGGCCATGCACGAAGGCTACATTAGTGGTACCAACAAGGATATAATTATACAAGAAATCCGTTATCCCATCAAACAACATCCGTTATGGTCTAGTGGCTAGGATTTGTCGCTCTCATGAAGATCCGACAAGGCCGGGGTTCAATTCCCCGTGACGGAATTTTTGCATCTGTTTGTGCACTCGAGATACTCAAAGGGGTTGGGGTGCGGGTTGAGGATTGGGACTTTTTTTTTTCTTGCAACCCCACTTGGAATCCCGGCTTCAGAAAGCATCCACAGCGGAACCATTATCCGAAGAACATCATTCTTCACGAAGAGATTGATTTTCGGGCCACCACAGGCAGCGCTTTGACCTAACAGCTCTGTACAGCGGCGCATCCTTGCCTGGCCGTACCAGCCTCATCTTCGGGGAATTTCCCATCGACATTACTGTAGCTCATTCGTGATGGCTTGAGCCCACATCAGTACCAGCCTAGTGTCACGAAGCTACCCTGCGCTACGCATCTTGTATTCCACGTATTCTACGAATACCCTGTATCGAGAAGACCTCAAATAACGTTCAAATAGAAGGAACGGAGGGATCAGTCATTACGGCTCTCACAATCACCCGTAGGCTGTTCGACTGAATGAATTAAATCCCGAACGACCATTTGCACCTGAACACAGTGACTAGGACCTGCAAACAAAAGTATGCGCACGCCGTCAGTACTCACATCGACACGCCCAGTCCGCCATCATACTGTCTCCATTGCCGAAGTATTGTATTTTGCTCCATCCTGAACTCCCAGACTGCTGATGCATCATAAACACACGTAAGCGTGGTACCTGTAATATTTGTGGACCCAGAAACCAGTGTATCACGAAAAGCTCATTTGTCATTCGATGGAACAGTCTTGTGCAGTCCTATTCATAGCAAATTGATTCAAAAGGCTACTCAGCAGGCATGGTGGTGCAAATGACATGCTAATTGTCAGGTATCCCACTGCTAAAAATCCAACATACTCATGATAACACCAATGTATAGTCATCTGCAACACTACGGAGATTCGGCATGTTGACATTAAAGTCTTTGCGACAAGGTTCAAGGTTTCATAAGATCAGATTTGTGATGAAGCTTGCAACAGCCCGTGCTAGCGTCCTTGTGGACAGGCCCCTATCGTCGTTCTCAGTATCACACAGGGCTAAGTGATCTTCTGGAAGGCTTGTAGGATCCGAGCTGCTGACGTACGCAGTAGATGTTGGTGAGTGGTGTGAGCAAACGCAAAGATCGACATTTGCCTGAAGTCGTGCAACATACGAGTAAGTGAGGGCTTTGCCTCCCGAGCTTAGCGAGTCTGCGGTATCACTGTGGCATGAAAGCGGCAATCCCTCCCAAAGCTGACTGTTGCTTTATTGCTGTTGTGCGGTTCTCAAATAGCATTTGAGCTTGCATGTGGCTCGTGTGGCTGCGGACTGGGTCCGTGACACCTGTCAGGCTCGCACAACTTGCGCTGTGCTTGGGACGGTTGTTTTGCTAAGGCAAGAATTACTCGGCACACCGCTCTCTTCCGGTCGAATGTGATATGGAATCCCCGCTGCGAGGGCGGTGTCTGGAGGGGAAAACAAAGCGTGACAAGCTTCAGGTTGACCGCGCGGTACCCCTCATCAGACGGAAGGTGAGGGTGACCTGCATATGGACCACACCCAGGCTGCGCGAATTCGCAGTTGAGTGGACCGAAGGAGTCGCAAATGCAGCTGTCGCTCTTAGCGCAGCCACTTTTCGGCGGACAACAGAGGGCTGCACAGACGGTGACTGCCCTTCACAGTCTAGCGACCCGTCCGCAGGGGATCTCGAACACGGCCTGGTGGAGACGGGACAACCCTGCTATCGTTCGTTAATGGGATCTGAGGCCCAGAAAGTCCAGCTGATGGAGACGCATGATTGTCACTTATAGTCTCTGCCACCGCCGCAGGGCCCGTCTAGCAACGTTTACCGTACTTTACTTTCAAACTCAGCTTGTTATCGGAGGCGGCGACTAGTTCGGAGAGAAAGTGATTGCACAACTGCACCAACTGCCCGTGCTGCTCAGCGCACCCTCCGTTTCACGGCCCCGACCACGCTTTCCGCTGCGCAAGGATTCCCAACTGCGCCGGCTTAATTCAAACTCGCTCCTGCCCTGGACAATCCCTCGCATCCTGGCTTCACAAAGTCCCTTTGACGACATCGTTATTTTGGCTGAAAGCAAAGAGGCGGCGCGCGGTGCATTGTGCGGCCGCATTCGAACAAGAACGAGCGCACGCCTCAGGAATCCGCCCATGTCCGTTTCCGTTGCTCCCACCACGTCAACCTGTGAGAGGTAGCTTCTGCAAGCAAACAAACGGGACACAAATAGAAAGTAGCGACTGCTGGACAGATCTGCCATCTTGTTCTTCCACCTCCACAATCGCCATCACCACGGCTTCTGCACCATGCCAGAAACCACAGCACCTTCGACGAGGCGCACGCGCTCGCCCAATCAGCAGCAGCCGGCGCACCAGACCTACGGCTACCACAACACATTCCACACCCACGCGCAGCTGCCGCTCGGCAGCCCGCCAACATACGCGCGAATCGACGACAACCTGCGATACCTGAACGAGAAGGCGCGAAGCGAAGCCAAAGCTGCACGTGCCGACGTTTTGCCTCCCGCATACACCTGCACCGTCGAGATCGAGGGTGTAATCGGAGTTCGCCATGAGCTGCTCTCGCCCTTCCATGTCTCTGGCCAGCGCGACTGGTCTGACTGCTATGTCGTCCTTCGTGGGACACAGTTGAGCATTTACCGCGCGAAGCAGCCTGGCTTGTGGAGCAAGAGCAAACAAGCCACTGCTGGTCGTTTGATCTCATCGTACACACTGCAGCATGCCGAGGTGGGCATTGCTTCAGACTTTAAGAAGACTCCACTTATCCCCAAATCACCATTCGCACATCTCGTACCTGCCTCAGCTCGGCACAAGCTTTACGAAACTGATCCACACCTCTTTGAGCCTGTTCGCGAACATGCCATCCGAATTCGTGTAGAGACCGAGCAGCTGCTACTCTGCGCGCCAACACAGGAACTAATGCTCGATTGGATTGAAGCATTCTGTGCTGCTATCGACATCAGCCCGCCTATCGAAGATCGCAGCGAGCCACGCTACCGAAGTCTGCCTAGGAGGAACAGACGCCAGCGCCTACTGGACGGCGCTCAACTTGGGGAGGATCTTGACAATCTGTCAAACCTTGATGCAGGGAGACGCATCATTGCCGAGCAAGAGCGTATCATTCGTCAGCTCTACCCACATTTGAGCGGAGATCCTCGAGGTGAGATGGGTAATGTCACTACAGTGATAAGCTCAGGCAATGCTCCCGCACCAGTCGCAGCGGACGTTGAGCTGGACGACTTCGACCCCGAGGATGTACGCTTTCCTACACGCAATGGCCTCGCACGAGTGTCTTCACACGACGATGATGACAGCGCACCATCCACGGCGACTTCTGATTCCAAGAATGCATCTCCTGTCACTCTCACACCATCACAAAATCTGCGCTACCGCCGCCGTTGTGCACCAGTCCTGCTGTCTTCGTCACCTCGTGTCAGCGATGTTGTAATTTATGAAGGCAAGCGCATGCGCATCAACGTCAAAGAGCACAATCTCGTGGACTACACGTCCCACCCACCCCGTTACGATGCGCATGGCTTCAAGAAGAAGCGCTCGCCAAAGCCTACCATGGTCCAAATCGAAGTCGAGGCACCTGCCGCAGCAGTCACTGTCGACAAGGTCAATGGCCCCGACAGACCCGCATCGCCAATCCGCTCGACTAGCGACGATTCTATCGCATCTATCACATTTGGTTACGACTTGGCACCCACAACATCAGAACAGGATGCTGACCGCATTAACCTTGCCTCGTCGTCCGGCCCGCCATCGCCGACTGCTCTGACCCAGGCTAAGATGGACGCAACACGTCAGCTTGGCCATATGGGCAAGATGAGGAGCAGCATTGATGGCCGTGACAACGACATTAACACTGTCGCTCTCGGCGTCGGTTTGCTTATCTGAGAGGCTTCCTAACACACACTCATACCACATTGTACATAATTTGCATCTTTTCTTTGTTTTTTGACAGCGATTAGCGACATTGGACCTGGAGTTTTAGGCTGAGCGGAATAGTCTCGACAGCAGCAGGAGTCTATTACTCAACTGCTTTTGGAGATACCCAACATCGTTTCGGAGAATTTGTAGATACCTGAATGACATACATTGAACTTGCATTGGTACAATTGTTCCATTCTCCAGTGATGCGGGGATCCGAGACTTTGTAAGCAGCTAGCTGCATTACACAATTACCTTAGATCAACCTGCAGCGTTGCAATTCTATTTTTGCTGTTCCATGTCTGTTTTCGAACTCCCCCGATCCAAGGCAGTGTCTTCTCTGACCAGATGAATGCTGTTACGTTACTATATTGGATATCTTTTCTTCCCCGCTTCTTGAACATGGCGTCAGCATCATCAATCACGGCCACATCGAACCCACAAGCACTCACAGACCGCATTATTGCTCGCGCAGCCGACGATAACATCGACATCAGCGTCCTACCTTTCCACCAGGAAGTCCTCCAATCAATCACCCAACTCCGCATCGACGCGGCCAACATCCCCAGCCCAGACTTCACCCATGCATCCAGAATAGACACCCACACCCACCCAATTCCCGCATGGTTCCGCACCCTGGAACTCTCGGCCGCAGGCCGCGCAACTCCGTCCTGGGACGTCCCGGCACATCTGTGCTTCATGGCTGACCATGGCATCAAGCGCAGCGTGCTCAGTGTGTCAACGCCACAGGCGAATGCATTTGCGATACCGAGTAAGTTCGAGGCCGATGCGGAGCTACGAAAGAAGAAGACTATCGCGCTGGCGAGGTTGTTGAATGAGTTTGTGGCTGAGGTGTGTCGGATCTGGCCTGAGAGGTTTAGCTGGCTTGCTGTTACGGCGCTGCCGTATGTGGAAGAGAGTGTGAGGGAGGTGGAGTATGCGCTGGCGGAGCTGGGCGCGGTCGGAGTCAGTGTGTTGACGAATGCTGAGGGTGTTTACCCTGGGGATGTTGCGTTCGGGGGGTTGTGGGAGTATCTTGAGGACAGGGCGAGGAAAGGGGACGGAAGGGAGGTTGTGTTCATCCATCCAACTGATCCAGTGATTGCCCTTGAGGATGGGAGATTGGTCTCGAGTCGGCCATGTAAGTGCTAGATGTCTATCCACTTCATTCTGGATTGACAGTAGTAGCACCCCTCCGCTCAGGCCTTGGAGAGTTCTACTTCGAAACCGCCCGCGCCATCTCCTCCATCACTGCATCCTCGGACCCTTATAACAGCGCTTTGCTCAGGTATCCGCACTTGCACTGGCGCATCTCCCATGGCGCAGGTGCCTTTCCGGACATCAGTCAGCGCTTCTTGCTGGGATTCCCCAATGAATCAGCTGCAGCACGAGATGCGTTCAAGACACGGCTTTGGTACGACAGTGCAGGACCAGTATGGCCGAATCAGGTCAAAGGGCTGACTGAGGGCTTGAGTGTGCCTGTTGGACAGATGGTGTTTGGGACTGACTATCCCTACGGTATTGGGTTCTGGGATGTTGATGCTAACATTGCTGGGTTGGCTGATACAGAGAGTATAACCGCAGGGGAGAAGGAGGAGGTGTTCTCGAAGAACTCGCAGTCTCTGTGGCAGGGCAAGATCAAGTGGTAAGGTGTCTGGGGTCTCATGCGATTGATGTTGAACCCCACTTTCACTGATACAGTCTTGGATAGACAGAAAATGATGTTAATTCCGACACGTACTGCGCCTTGCCAGCGCCGATGAGACACTTGGCCAAATGCAGGAAAGACGCTTTAATTGGAGGTCTTCAGTTCTGATTGGCACCATTTAAACAAATACAAGAGTCTCTATGATGGCTACACTGTCGATTAGACCAGTCATGTATTTGCTTTTCAATCGTTGAATCCTTCAAAAAGCGTCAAGTGTCTCGTTGAAGCTGGTAAGGTGCAGTGTATATTCCTGGCGATAATTTGTGCGCAGCATATGCATCTTCCCGCGAAGCTAAGCCCATCATCAGAGACCAGCCTCATGCCTCCACAGTAGTGACAGCAGGCTGGTGCCTCAAAGGCAACTGCGGTGCCGGCAACGGCGCCGGAACTTCCTGGATGCTCCCGGGCTCAACATAATCCCTATAGCCATTGACCCTAAGCCTCAACTTCCTGCTCTCAGCATACACCACCCTGCGCATCCTATTCGTGCTACCCAACGGCTGGTGCTGTTTCAAACCATGCCAACTATTGCAAGTAATGCGATCGTCCCACCAAGTCCTAAATTCCGGTAGCCAGCTGTCTTGGGGCTCGAATTCAAGCGTGGCGATTTGCTCGAATGGATACTTCTTGGGATCCCACTCGATACCGATGTCGTCGACAGGCTGCTCGGTCAGGTCCTGCAGCATCTGTGCGCAGAACGAGTATGTGACCTTGTGCGCCATGTGGAAACGACGGTTTTCCTGCGAGATGATGTTGATAGGATCGTCGTCTTTGATGTCATCGTCTACGCGGTCGAGCTGTTCCTTGGATAGAGGGAAAACGCCGTACTTGGCGACGTAGTCGCCGTGGCGGTATGCGGACTGGGAGTATTCGGGCATGGCGTACACTGCATTCGTTAGGCAACGTTCCGTTCGAAGTATAATCTCAACAACTTACTGTGCTGTCGTGGCAGTCCACCTCCCAGAGTCGCAACATCAGCATCTACACGCTTTGACTGCTCTTCCGCAAACTTGGGAATATCGTTCCAGTTTCGCTCCAGGGCGTCAGCAATGTCATATGTTGTTTGCGGGTCACGAAGCTCCAAGACAGGATAGTTGTTGAACGTCCAATCCTGGGTTTTCTTGTCTTCTCCCCATATCTTCTCGCCCTCGATACCAAAGATCTTCATTCCAATGCCACGAGGAGCGGGTGCGTTGTCGGGAACGATCTTTGGTGTGAGAGATGAATATCGCATGATGACATCGTAGACACCGGGTTTCTTGAACATGCCTTGAGCAAGATGTTCGGGGAGGTTGTCGTGGACGATGAACTTGCCCATTACGCACTAAGATGCGCTTAGTATAGTATCTATGGACAACTTGAGATATTGTCCTTACCCCCTGTGTCTTCAGATGTGTGCCTCGCAAGCAATGCATATGTTCGTTGAAGTTCATCATCTGGAAGCGGTTGAATTGATCGGAAACCTCTTTGATCTTCTGTTGCTCGCCCGGCTGTACGACTTCGACACCTTCAGCATCCCACTTGATGTATTTGCCTGGCGCAGGCTTGTCCTGTCCACCGGCCTTAACGGTTCCACTTGGAACCTTTCCATTGTGTATGTTCGCAATCTTGTGATGTGAGATCGGGCAGGTTACAATTTTACTGTCGCCCATTGTGGTAACTTTCTCAAATAGGATGCTCTGAAATGCTATTAATTCCTGAGATATGTACAGGACCGACAATGAAGGTCTGATGGTGCGCCATCCATTTTATATCCCCGCAAGATCTTAGCTTCCATATCCCCGCGTGTGGCATGCTCAAAGAAATCTACGGCTTCATCTTATGATCCAGGCTGGATTCGTAAAGACGATCAAGATATGCGGGGTAGCGTGTCGAGGTAACCCAAAATACCCATAGCAGGAGCAGCCATCGATATGGCTCGGAAGCTAATCCGGCGGGGTGGTTGTCAACCACACACTTGTTCACTCAAAGTGCAGAGATGCAGCCAATCCGATCAGCTGGATTTTGCATTGGTGATCACCTGTCCCGTCACTCAAGGGTCCTGGGTCGATGATTTGGAAGGATGTGGTAGATCTCCTGGCTCAGCCGCAAGTCATGGGTTGCAGTCGAGAACTGCAGGTTGACAAGTAGACATGCCTGAGTCGGCTACTCGCGATGGCGCATGGGTTGGAACCCTTCGCGGGCCAGCACAGAAAGTAGGGCATGAGCCGCCTGATTCTAGATTTATGAGATCTGCGTAGTGCGCTCGGTCAAGCAGAGGTACTAAATGGAAAGAACCTGATCGCAGCACAGGTATGATAGGCGTGAACTCGTGGAGAGGGCAAGTCCGTTGGAGGTGAAGCTGGCAGAACACCTACAATATAGTGGTGCTTACCATCTGAACCTTCATCAAACCAATCCGTTATGGTCTAGTGGCTAGGATACATCGCTCTCATTAGCAAGTGCCGATGTGGCCGGGGTTCGATTCCCCGTGACGGAATCATTTTTGTGTCCTTCGCCTTATCAAGGTATGGGGATGTTGTGGGGTGTGAATGACTTTTTTACTGCTCCAGCGACCGCGGCAACGACAGCTTCAACAGCAGTGCGATCTGCCTGCTAACAGCAGCGATCGGTCAGTAAATGGCAGCATCGACAGAAATACCACACAGGCATTTCCTGCTTGTGATTTTTGCGCCCTGCATCAATACGCGTAAGCATGCGCCTATCACAAACAATTTGCAAACAAAGAGTAACGGAATATGTGTACTGTGTTCATTGAGCCGCTGTAAATGCATTTTGAAATCTAACTACGATGGCGATTGATCGTGACCGCCGAGCCGAGAAAGCAGAGCAAGACTCCCCTATATACCAAGAAACCTTCTCTCATGACCCAGAGGCATCAATCATATCTACTAAAAACACACTCTACTGCCCGCCGCGCCTGAAGGCACCGGGCCTGTACCTGCCATCGCTCGACTCACCGGCTGGAGGAGGGCGAGACTCGGGCTCGCGCTCGGACGGGGCACCACGGCGGGAAGGAGGCTCCCAGCGACCACCGGTAGCGGGGGAGGCCTTGCGGTCTTCACCGAAACCGCGGCGAGGTGCTTCGTAACGGCCTCCAGCAGCGGGAGAGCCAGAGTCAGCGCGGGCAGGCGCGTCGCGCGATGCGGCCTCACGCTCCCTCCAGCCACCACCAGGAGCACTGCCACCAGCACCACGGAGGTGAGGGGGAACGTAGCCACCACGAGCAGGCGCTGCCTCAGCAGCGGGGGCAGGAGCAGCAACGGGCTCGGGTTGAGCGGCAGGCGCAGCAGGAGCATCACCAGTAGCGTCCTTTGCGGCCATACGGTCGCGCCACGAGGGCTTGCCGCCAGCAAGGGCAAGACGGGGAGGGCCACGGCTCTCGGGCTCTGCAGCAGCGGGAGCGCCACGGGAGAATGTGCGGTCGGGGACTTCGGAGCGGAATCCACCAGTCCTGCGAGCCTGGAGTTTGGCCTCTGCGGCCTCCTCGCGCTCGCGCTGGATGCGTGCCTTCTCGTCGAGGACCCTATAACATATTAGCTGTGTGCAAAGTTTAGGGTGGTGAAATACTGACTTGCGCTCCTCGTCACGCTTGGCCTTCTCCTCAGCCATCCTGGCGCGCTTAGCCTCCTCTTCAGCAGCCTTGGCCTCAGCCTCAGCAGCCGCGCGCTCCTCCTCCTCCCTCTGTCGTCGCTCGGCCTCCTCACGCTCACGCTTCTCCCTGGCGAGCCTCTCCTTGACTTCCTTGACGCGAGCAGCCTTCTTGGCCTCAAGCTCCTTCTGTGCGGCCCTCGAGCGCTTCTCGAACTCAGCCTTGCGGTTGCTCTTGACAGTGTTGACAAAGTCTGCGTAGACAGGTACGAGTCGCGACAGGCGGTGCTTGAGGGCGACGTCTTCCTTGTGCTTCTCCTCTGCCTCCCTGAGCTCCTCCGCCTTGGCCTTCTCGTAGGCCTCCTCGTCAGCCTTCATCTGCTTCTCGTAGTCCTCCTTCAGGTGCTTCACCTCCTCCTTACGGTAAGCGCGCTCCAAGTGATCGATGCGCTTGCCAGTGATACGGAGAGTCTCGCCGAGCTGGTTCTTCTCCTTCTCAAGAGCCTGAAGCTTGAGGATACGGATTCTTGTCGAATCGAGATCCTCGATGTTCTCGGGAAGCTCAATATCGACCTTGGTAGTGGCCTTCAATTCCTTGAGCTGCTTCTCGATCTCCTCACGCTGGATGCGCTGTTGCTCAGCCTTGATACGCTGCTCAGTGCGCAGACGCTGCTCTTCGGCAAGGCGGCGAGTCTCCTCCTCCTTCAACTGCTGAGCGCGAAGCGCTCTCTTGGTCTGCTCCTCGCTCTCCTTAGCCTGGAGCGCCTTGGCGGCAGCCTCCTTCTTCTGCGAAATGATGTCGCGACGAGAAAGGGTCTCCTGGTGCTCCTGCTCAGCACCCTCCTTGGCGCGGGCAAGAGCGGCCTCCTTCTGCCTGATGCGCTCAGCGTTGAATGAAGGATCAACATACTGGCATGTGACGAAGAGGGACTTGGCGAGGCGGGTGAGCTGAGAACGAACAATCTCGGCAGGTGTGCTCTGAAGACGCTGGACAGAGCGAGACTCGCTCTCAGCGGAGCCAGCGGCAGACCCGGTGTGCATGGCCTTTGCGGAAGAGAAGACATCAGAGTCAAAGGTGAGGACGCCGGAAGCGTGGTCGATGCGGATAGCCAGATCGCCCTTCTTGCAACCGTTCATGATGAACTTCTCGATAGTAGCCTTGCTGACACCGAATGGCTCAGGGAACTGGGCAAGATCAAGAACAAACTTGATCTGCACAGAGTCGTACACCTGTGACAACTGCTGGAACAGACGGGTGAGAATGACCTGCTGGAGCGGGCCAACGTACTTCTTCATCTCCTCATCAGCGCCAATTTGGGCAAGGATGGGAGAGATCTTCTTGCAGATGGACAAGGGGTGGAAGTCGACCTCGAGAATATTGTAGAGGTCACGGATCTCAGGGCGGGCACGCTTGAGGAGACCCTTGCTCAAGGCATCCTTGAACAGAATAGCACGGGTAGGGGCCTGGTTCATGCCGAGAAGGTTGGTAAGACGGGAGTTCTTGTTGTTCCTGGCGGCATCGGCATCAACGAGGGCACCGCGGGAGCGGGAAGTGCTGATGACAGGGATAGAGAGGGCAGAAAGGAGGACGAAGGAAGCAGCCTTGGTCATATCGGCCTCGGTGACGGCCGGGTTGTCCTTCTTCAGACCTTGTCCGGAGGCGACGGCAGCTGCGGACTGGCGGAGAAGGTTGTAGTAGCGGCTCCAAGCGGCAGCGTGGAAGAGGTAGTTCTCGCTGACCAAGAAGATGCGGGTAAGCTTCTCGAAGTAGTTGGCCATCATGACATTCTTCGCCGGGCGCTTGCTCAGGCTGAGCAGGGTGTGGATGTCCTCAACACTCCTGAAAGCCTCCTGCCACAGCTCGAGCTCGACGGCGACGTTAAGCTGCTGGAAACGGGTATCGAGGTGGCGCTGCAGGGTGTCGGGGTCGGACAGGTTGATGGCGTGCATCTGGGAGGAGAACTTGGCAGCATTCTGCAAGTGGTTGCGGAGCAGCTCGCAGAGGCGGCGGAACTCGGTCTTGCGGGCGTACTTGGAGCAGAACTGGAAGGCCTGGTGGGCGGTCGACTGGTACATGAGCTCCAGACGAGCGTTGTTCTTGAAAATGTCGAGGACAGTGCGGTAGGTCTCCCACAGGAACTTCAGCCATGGGGTGACGATGGCGCGGTCGGTGCGGTCGCGGGACTGCTCGCCAGAGACGGTGGAGAGCAGGATGGACTCGGGTGTCTCTGAAGCCTCGAGATCCTCAATGTTCTTCGCATCGCCGGCGGTGCCCTCGAGCGAGGACTGGACCTCGTCGGCCTTGGCCTGGGCCTCGGTGACCTTGTTCTCGGCAAGCTCGATGAACTTCTTGAAGACCAGCTCGATGGTGCCAACGTTGGTGTTCTGGGCGGTGTTCTTGTACTGGTACAGGCCGTCCTTGGCAAGCTTGCCCTTGCGCAGGTCGACGCAGAGCTCGACGAAGAGGATCATGACGGGCTCGAGCGACACGATGGGGCTGTTGCGGGTGCGCTTGGAGGTGACATGCTCGTGGAGCAGCTGGAGGGCAGCCAGCTGCTGGTTGACGCCGATGAGCTCCTGGGCGCGTTTGCTGCGGCGGCGTTAGCATTGTTCTGTGATTGTCCCGGCGGGGCAGGCGCGTTCGTGGGCGCGGCAGGGCAAGGCGGCGTACAGAGTGTTCTCGGGCTTGCTGTGCGGTGGAGGCGCCATGCTGGGCAGCGGGGATCAGTGTCCGGGTCGCTGGGGGAGGATTTGCAGGGCGGCAGCAGGCCTCTGTTGTTGCAGTGCGAAAGTTTCACGACGGCGATGATGTTGGCGATGCACGGAAAATGGTGTGGCCCCTAAGCGAACACAGTTAGGCGGCTGGCCTGTCCCCGCAGAAACGCTCTCGACAGCGATGCCTGGCGCACCCGGGCAGGGCATGGCAGGCGGTCACGGGTTCGTCCGAGGTCGAAAGCACTGCTGAGCCAGCCAAGCGGCTGCAGACGCGCAGCAGATCAGCATTGCTCGACGGCTGCAGTGCAGTTGCAGCGCGCACGACACGACTTGGTCAGCGTCGGTGTCAGTGGTGGCCCGTGGCCGTGCGCTGAGGGCTCTGCTCTGCTTGGTGCGTCGTGCTTGGGCTGTCCGGGCTAGGCCGTTTGCGAGCCAGGGGGCCAGTCCAATACCACCGACCGAATCTCCTCCAACCTCTCCTTACGCCTCCGTCCGCCCACTCCACCACCGCCCCCATCGCCAGACGCACCCATCGCCGCAGCTCGCAGCAGCCCGGCCTTCGCGCGGAAGGCTCTCCTGGCTGGCCAACTTCGCTCCTTTCCTGCTTCCGCTCTCTACCACCGCTCTCGTGTCGCCGCTCCCGCCGCGGCAGTCGCACCGCCTCGACCTCACCACGGCACGGCACCTCACGTCACCACTTAGGACCTAATACCACACGCACGCCGCCTCTTCTTCTTTTACGATACCCCTAGTTACGCGCAACGATGCCCGCTGTCATGGCTGCTGCGCCCTACGAGATCCGAACCGGCGGCGATGGCAAGTCTAAGAAGCAGAGCATGGCCGAGCTGAAGCTGCGACGCCTGACAGAGCTCAATCAGCGCCTGCGAGAGGACCTCGAGCGCCGTCGGATACCCGTTTCTGAGGCCGCCTTGGAGTATGTGCAACCACGTCCACGTCATCGCCGCAATGGCGCTATCAACACCATGGCCACTAACAGCATACAGTCTTATTGCATTTACAGACAAGGAGCCCAAGGATTGGATGGTGCCCTCTCGATGGGGAACTGTATGTTACACATCGCCCTCAATGCACAAGCACGTGGCTGACCTCTCGTACAGATTGACAAGCGGGAGGACCCCTACGCTCCCCAGCAAAGTAATGGCTGCTGCATCGTAATGTGAACGGCGAAAAGAAGATGCAGCGTGATGTCTGAGTAACGGCGTTCATGCGGGGCCCTTTACGGCAGTGTTTCATTTTACCTTTAGTTTGGTTGTGGTTAATACCCCACGGTGAGCAGTCTGGCAGCTGATATTGGAATGGATCATGTACTTTCAGCAATGTGTAAATTACGGAAAAGCCGACTTCGACGCTCGCTGCTGTTCATTGCTGGCAGCGCAGTAGGGATTTTCTAGGATTGGGTTGGATTCTTCTATATTTTGGCCAGTGTGCCCTTTACGGCTGCTGTGCCTCACAAATCACGAGACGACAAATGTCTC
Source organism: Curvularia kusanoi (assembly GCA_011058905.1). Lineage (NCBI taxonomy): Eukaryota > Fungi > Ascomycota > Dothideomycetes > Pleosporales > Pleosporaceae > Curvularia > Curvularia kusanoi. The sequence goes on from SWKU01000008.1 coordinate 413,493, forward strand.
ACTTTACTTGTATCCAGCCGTGCCAGTTCTTTACTTTTGACATTTGCACTCGAGCCGCCTGCACACACGCAACACAGCAGCAGCCCCTCACGAGCCTTGTGATTGTTTTGAGTTTGCCTGTTTTCTCGGGGCTCAAGGCTCAAAAGGGCAGGCACTAGTCAAACGAGATTAACAAGGCGCGAACGAGCGGTAGCATCAATATTTGCACTCCACAAATCATTGAATGATGGCAGAGTCTGAACGCGCATCGACCACCTGTGACATCTGCACGACATCGATTGCGCAGCAGGTCAAGGCTTTGCTTGTTTGTTTGCAGTGCGCAACACGAAGCTGCGTTGCAACTGCCTGTGCTTCACTTGATCGCCGGAATGGGCACAGGCACCGAGCGCATTGATGAACGAACGCGAACTGCTGCTCCAGCGTCGCTTGCTCGCTTCCACTGACCCGCCCAGCCGGCCCGAAAGGTGCAGTGCTTGCTGCAGCATTATTGGCAGATAGTTCAGACTTTTGGACCCTCACACCTGCTTTTGGAGCCACTCGAGTGCGCGCGCTGTTCTCTTTCTGGACAGCCGATCCTTGAGCTGTAGAACAGAACAGGACAGGCCTAGAGGAATGGTAGATTCATGTGTATAAGCTTATAGCGTTCTTGCCAGTCTCGAGCGGCTTCCATTTGCTGCGGCTTCGATAGCCTGTCTCAATTGCATGATGGCAACCCTAGCATCTGGCCTTCTTGGCGACATGTGACAAAGTGGATGGAAGGTGTTTGCGTCGGACTGTCCTCTGCATTCCCGGGGCAGCTGCATCCCACGCCGGTGCATCTGACGCCGACTTCACTTCAATGCGAGAAGCCAGAATATTCATCAGCCATGGCCTAATAGTATGAAAGTCACGACAAGCATCATGCGCAGAGCATAGTCGGAGTCCTTCCGGTGGCAGATGATGTTAGCCCTCTGCTTTCAGCCAGCCGGGACCTACGATTCGCCGGAGTCTTGCTCACCTCGAGTCGCCTCAGGCGCGGGTGGTTATCTTAGTAACGCCGTGGGGTGGGTGTATTCCCTGCCCACCGCAGCCGTCAGCCCGCATTCGCATAGCCCTCTCAGACTGTCCAGGGTCTGTCCAGCCTGCTTCGACGGTCGCTACAGTCCAACAGTCTCTCTCCAGAGAGGCAAACCAAAGAATCACTGTGCGCCCTCTCGAAGGAGCGCGTCTAGCGTCTCAACTTCGGTTGCGATTTCACCCGCGGCGGATAACAGCCCCACCAGCGACGGCGAAGAAATTGCTCGCGCTTCGTAAATCGAGACTCTTCCCACCTGCCTGCCCACTTGCTGCTCTCCTCCGGCAGGGGCTCGGCGAACGCAATGGACAATGCAAATGCGCAATCGTGGTCGGGCATGGACACTGCAGCCGACCAAGACTTCGGCAACTTAATCGACTTCAACAACTTCGACGACCTCGACCTACCTGACTTCAATAATATCGCCTACAGCCATGGCGGGACGCAGCATGGCAGCATGGCCGACGCGCTCGACCAGCACCACCTCGACCACCAGTTCCCCCCACAGGTTCCCCAGCATCATGGGGACGGCGCAACCGGCGCGCAACAGGCGCAGACCCACAGCCTGCCTCAGTCGAACATAAATGCCAACTTCTTCGACTACAGCATACCGCAGTTCAGCCAGGGCGGCACGCCTGTCTTCTCCCAGGCGCCTGATCAAGTCTTCCGTCCGCAACATGGCGTGCCTCCCACTCCCAACAGCGTAGAAATGCACGGCGACCCGCACCGATATATGCAGCAGATGGACCAGCAGGCACTCTACGACCAGAGATACCGCCTGCGCAAGGACGACGCCGTATGTTGGTCTGTGACTGCCATTGCGACGCCCCACTGACCGTGACATAGTCGTTTACCCCACTCGTCTCCCCAGCAGTTACGCCCCACGACGCACGGTTTCAGATACCTGATTTTACAGTGCCTGGTGCCTACTTCAGCCCTCTCACGTCGCCAGCGCTCGGTGCGCAACCCCACCAAAATGTGCAGTCACGGTTGCCCTCGCACGCCTCGACGAACTCCACGGGTCACTCGCCTACCGATGTTGAGATGGACATGCTGGGCGAGCCTGCCATCCAACCTGCTGAGCAGAAGAGAAGTTTGAGGACCAGGAAGAATCCACAAAGAGCAAACCCTGCGAATCGTGTGCGACAGTCACCCATTGTGAAACCTGGCAACAAACGGAAACCTACAGTCTCAATGCAGCTCCCGCCCAAAGAAGTCAGAGAGCTCATGCACGAGGCACGTAATAATGGATTGGATGTTCCACGAAGTCGTGACTACTCAGAATCTGATTCCATCTCCCCAGAGCCCATGCTTTCTGAGATGCGCCCACCTCCTCTGCCTGGGTCTGTCAAGAATTCACCGGCTTTGGCAGCGCAGAACGGCCAAGGAACTACACCTGCGACACCTGCTTCACTTATGCGCATGTACCCCTCACCGCAAATCGATGCTTCGGCGAATGTTCCTCCTATGCTGGAAGACCTCGCATTGCCTGAAGCATCGCTAGAGCCGCGACCTTCGCTATCAAGGATAGACACAGCTTTCCGCGACGGCGACCAGGACACACCGCGGATGTCTGCCCGCAAGACACCTAAATTGGGCCCGCTTGGAACTCCTGGTGCGACCATGTCGAGTAAGCCGAGTCCAATGCTTGATGCCATGTCCACACCAACGAGTCCCGCATTTTCATTGACGTCCGGAAAGAAGATGGAAGCGAAAGGTCGCAATGCGAAAAAGAGAGGTAGTGTTAGTTCGAGTCTGGTGAGCCCAGCACTGAGGCCAAAGATTTCGCCCAGCATCAGGCCTATGCTTGCAGCTGGGGAGAGTGGTAAATGCCCTTTTGCGAATCACAGCAGCAATTTCTAACGATTTCCAGGTGTTGCAGACAATACCCATGCCCTCCTCCTAGCGTCGAAATCGAACTATCAGAATATCCTCGACGGCACTACAGTACCGGGTGTCTCATACCCAGCATCTCTCTCCACTAATCTCACTTCCAAGCGCACCTCCCATAAGATCGCCGAGCAAGGCCGTAGGAATCGTATCAACACGGCCCTCCAGGAAATGCAGGATCTCCTTCCCCCAAGCTCGCAGACCGGTACACCTGATGCCAAAAGCCCCGAGACTGCGGCGCAATCAAACAATTCAAAAGCTGCCAAAGTAGAAAGTGCGATCGAGTATATCAAACAGTTGAAGGGTGAGGTCTCGAAGAAAGATGAGCTGTTGCAGCAGAAGGATGTGGAGATGGAGGCACTCAGAAAGCAGCTGGCTGAATTGAGAAGGGGCAGTTCAGCCGAAATCAGTTCTAGCAGTAGCTCGGCGGAGAACGTGGTCGACACCATTGATGAAGTAAAAAGAGAACCAACTTCTACACCCGTAGCTGTTGACGAAACTTGAACGAGCGGACGAAAATCACGCAACATCACTTCAATATCGGTCATATAACTACAGCCATATGTCAAGCGCCAGGCAACAGCCTCTGCTCGCGCCGTAGCAATGCAGAAGGCATATGGAGAACTACCCGACACACCGCTCGTCACATATTACATGCTTCATCATGTTACCACTTTCTAGGCAGTGGCAAGAACAACTCCACGCCATGAACTACACCTTGGTATAATATAAGGATATTAATAGCTAGTTATTAGATCCAGATACACGCAAGCTTGATTATAAGGTCGCTTGCCGGCATACATCAGCGGCGAGTTCAAACACCTCATACCCACGCTCATACGATTACTGTGATGACCCGATGCGCTTAGCATTTCAGAATGATATTTGTTTTTTCCCGCCTCTGGCTCCTAGTTTTCCGCTTACTGTCATGATGCGCGTCACATCTCCACCCCCACGCCATTGAATGCCCATGGGGATCGCCGCTGCACACTAGGTACTTGGGCCCTCTGCCAAAGGAAAGCGTTCGTCACACCTCGGTTCAGTTTAAAAGCCTCAATCAGACCGGAAGCACATGGCAATTATGCACATTCCCAAAGGCCAATCTGCACATTTGGGCGTCATTTGCTGCGCGTAGGATCAAGCGACATGACTCGTTCCACTTGATCAAAGGGATCGAAGGGGCATGGGACGGCACAAGGGACTTTGTATGGACTGCAGCTGCAGCTGCAAGTCAGACCCGGTTCCCCGGCTTGCGCCGTGTGGATGCAAATGCGCGCGGTGTATTGGTAGGATGCGTATGCTTGCTGTATTGCAGCTGGCAGGCAATTCTCGTCCGATTTCCTATCTGAATTGCCCGTCACCCTGAAAGATGTCGATGTGGGTGGGGTGTCTGGATTGCTTTGGATAATCAGATACGGCATAGCCCCATTTGCTGTCCGGTCAGCTGCAGTGGACCTTTGATTTCTTTTCTTTTCCTGCTGAGCTCGGAACGGCAAATTGGGCGATGTGGGACAGACATACTCTTACACACCGACTATGGCTGTGGGCATGTAAGAGATGGACAATAGCAGTGTGAGCCTTTTCTCAACATCACTTGGCGGCCATCTGTGCTGTGCAGATGCGAGCTGCACATCATGTTCTTGTGATTCTGTATGTGTTACTTGTCGGCTGCATGGCAACGTTACTTTCTCAGTCTTAAATTGAAAGGGCTTTGTCATTTAGAACAGTTCAAGTGTACGTGTGAGCCATCCTGGGAGAAAAACTAGCAATCTACAAATATCTGTATAACTCATCGACAAGACTTCTTAATGTGTTGGTCTTCCTATACCACATACACGAAGCCCATGTGCCAAGAGCGATGACTAAGCGATCTTTTTACCGCACCCTCACCAATCCATCACGGTCCCATATCACGCAGTCTGCTCGCCGCTCGAACCTCGAATACCGCCAAACTCGCCAACATGCTCGCCCGCGCTCTTCTCCTACCCATCCGTCGCACGCTCTTCGCGCGCCCCGCCCGCTCAATCCACACATGCGCCTCGCTCGCTCGCCCGACACTCTCGTCATGCGCATCGCCCACACACAGCCTGGTGTCGCGGTTCGCAGGGCTACGATTGACACAGACCTCCGAAAGCGGCGTTTTGAGTAAGCTGGGTCAGCAGACAAGGGGCATGAAGGTGCGCAGCTCGGTCAAGAAGCTGTGTGATGGATGCAAGAGCGTGCGCAGGAAGAAGGGGCGCTATGTATATATCATCTGCTCGAAGAACCCGAAGCACAAGCAGAGGTGAGTAAGGGTGTCTTCTGTGGTGGGTGGTGAGATTAACGAATGGATAGGCAGGGATAGATGATTTACGGTGGTATGGAGGCACAGGATCCGAGCGACTATCGAGGGAGAAACCGTGCAATGAAAGTTCGAGACACGACAATAGTGACTTTACTGAAGAAGAGGGCGCTTGTAACATAAGTGTACATACTGGGCATCAATTGGCGTTGGACTATCAGGTGTACAATCAGGACATGCAACGGTGGGAGAATAGAATTCCGGTCACGCAGGGGGCCACTGTCTACCGCTCACTCCAATCATCGAGGAAACGGCCTTGTTAGAGGAATTGTCTCAACCCATACTTCCACCGCTCCGGTTTTCGTTTCCGACCAGTCCCGCTAACTTGAGCAATTCGTAATCCTGCTCCTTGTCCCCACTGCCCAAATTGATCCTCCGCCTCGCCTCTGCCTCCCTCTCTTGGAAAGCCCACTCCTTTCTCTGCGCCTCTGCAACATCGTCGCCTCCACAGCCCCAGACTTCCAGGCTATCGATCTCAAAACGGTCCTGCCAATCCTTGCGCTTTCTCCCTGGCAGCTTACTTGGGTAAAAACTCCCCCCACCCTCAGCGAGGTGCGTGAAAATGCCAAATTCGAGCGCGTCTTCGAGATGCAAAGACACGGGCGCCGGTCGAAAGACGCCATAAGAGTGGCTGCTTGCTTGCGATTGTGTGGGGACTGGGGTGCCAAACCCCACGCCAGCAGGATGCGTAGGCGACTTGTTGAAGTAGACATAGTCGTTGCTGAAGCTCGAAGCGGAAAAAACGTCATGGGTCGGCGATAGCTGGAAAAGCTTCGTGGACGAGTCGCCGAAGCACATCTTGCCTGTGTGTTTCCACTGGGAGGGTATATAGGCGCCATAGGTGATAATCTGGTTCTCAGATGTCTCCGAGATGCTGTTAGAATATCTCTTGGGCGGTAGCATATCCTGAAGCGCGCGCTCACGAGTGCTTGAGGGAGCTGATGGGAGAAGTCGCCCGGAAACCAGAAGGATCGTTGGTGCTCGCCAGTTGAAAACCTGCTTTTCGAAGGAGCCCATGGAAAAGCCGTGTGTGTTTCCACTGTAAAGTGGCCGTAAACGCCTGAAAAGGTCGCTGCCCTTGATGATGAAGGACAATTGGCTGAGTGTAGTGAAATTTAATATCTCTCCCGGGTCGCGAAGGATTGGCTCTGGATCAATTACAGTAGTAGCTGGCGGTGGTATGACAGGATGCGTTTCGTGCGTAGGCGATCCGGAACCCGACTTGCGTTTTGATAGATCGAAGTCTTTGGCAAACAAGAAGTGCTCGAACAGGGGATTGAATCCATCGAATAAAAACGGCAGGCTCGAAGATAATACCGCGTCAAAGGTACGATATGTAATACCGTGGTGCTCATCAGCAACGAACGAAGACAGTACAATTTTTGCAGTACGACGCAGATTCTGGAGCCGTTCTGCAGATAGCTCGGGTGCTAACGATGATACGCTTTGCTGGGCCTCGATTGGCGCAATAAGCAGCAGTAGCTCGATGAGCTTCAGGAAGTTGTCCGTTGGGATGATCGAGTGATGCACGTTTGTTTGCTCGCCGTGCTTGAAGACCTCTAAGGAATCCATCGAATCGAGCGCCGCCAGTACCAGCTCATCATCTTCTTCGTCGCCCTCTTCATCTTCATCATCTCCAGCCTCGTCGACAGCGAAACCCATCTTCTGGGTCACGTCGATTTTCTCCTGCTTTTTCTCTTCCGCCTCTGCTCTTATGTCGTTGTCGTACACAGCCAAGCTCCTGTATATCTCCCTCAGCCATATCTCGCGCCCTCTCTTTTTGAGCACCGCCCCGTATCTCTCTGTCAAGATAGTGACAACCTTAAGAAGCGCCTCGTTCGTGAGAATTGCTGGAGCTTGACTCGCAAATGGGAACGCGCCAAGGTAGCTGGCCATTTGAAACACAACCGACCCTACGCCCAGTGCATCTGGTAGCTCCAGGAAGCGGCATAGTGTCGCCTCGCTCCAATACTGCACTCCAGATTGTGTGTCGGCCAGCGAGCGAAATACAGATTTGAAACAATATAGTTCTAAGGGTGTATAACATTTCTTTGCGAATGATTGCGCAAGGTTATGGCTAAGCTGCTCTGCCTAGCATTAGTACACGATATTGATGCAAGTCGTGATCGATCCCCTCGTACCCTGCGTAGTTCACTTGTTAACGTACCTAGCGTCAGGTGTTGAGCCTCATGCGAAGATCCCTGACCCATCGTAGCGGATTGGTTACGATATGTATTGAGGATTGTGGATGCTGTTGGGTTGTCTGCCTGGAAGAGTAATGACGCATGTGGGGTCACGTCGTATCGATAAGACGTCTACGGGTGAGAGTGGTCTGATGGCACCGTCATGTCTACAACATCAGATCTCAACTGAAATTTGAGTGAAAAAAATGTGGAAGTCTTCGTGAGAAATCACCGCCACATCACCTGATGGAAATGGATGGACGGCAGGATGAACAAGCGACACACTTTCTGCTGATGTCCAACCACATCATCACATAGAACACAAGAGAAGACAATGGGAGGGACATACTATTTATCAAGCGATGTGCTACATACAGGGAACTTGGTCGCAGTGACAGCTGAGGGTACACCGACAAACCACCGCTGGTGTATAGCCACCCAATCGAACGCATCGAACGCGTGATCGTGAACTCCTGCTGCAACCAGACATAAGGGTCTTTGACAGATCCTGATCTTATGTCGTTACGTGGTCCGGATACCAAAGCACTTTTAGGTTTGTGTGGTTAAGCCAGCCCATAACAAGCAGCCTACCAGGAGGCAGTCTTGTCCTCAGCACCGCCAGAGAAGCCAGCACCATCATCACCACCGAAGCCTCCAGCATCACCGCCGAAGCCTCCAGCATCACCGCCGAAGCCTCCAGCATCACCGCCGAAGCCAGCACCGGCATCTATACCTCCATCGGACTCATCGTCGGTGCCATCACGCCACTCGATCGTGTCTGGATCAGCAGGCTTGAACTGCTCGAGGAAGTCGGGCACTTCTTGTTTGGACTCGATGAGAATCTTGACAAGATCTTCGGCAATATCCTCATTACGGTCGTTGTAGAAGGAAGTGGCCTTACCCTCATTGCCAATGCGGGCTGTGCGACCAATGCGGTGAACATACTCAGTAATGCCATCATGTTGAGTAGAAGGCAGGTCGTAGTTGATGACGTGTTTAACGTTTGCGACATCAAGGCCGCGAGCAGTGACCCCAGTCGCAACAAGAATCGGGCAGCGTGCAGTGCGGAAGGAACGCCTGAATGGTTGTCAGCTGACTATCGATTCTCTCGGATCGAAATTACTTACAAGGCATCCTCACGCTCACGCTGTGTACGGTCGGCGTGGATCGACGTGCAGGGCAGGCCCTTGTTGTAGAGGTAATCGTCAACCACATCACATTTCCGCTTGGCATTAACGAAAATGAGCGTACGCTGCGGCTCATCGGAGAAGATTAGGTCGAAAAGAGCCTGGTCCTTCGCCCGGTCTTCGACGTAAACGATGGCCTGCTTGATGTTGGAGTGCGTGCTGCCAACACGTCCGACCTTGATCCGCACGTAATCTTCTTCCATATACTCCTTAGCGAGACGACGAGCTGCTTTTGGGAACGTAGCCGAGAACATCAGGTACGTGTGGTCGGCGTCGGCATTGACGTCTGCGAAGTCGTTAGCAAGCTACCCTGGAAGAAAGAGACCGGGCATACCTGAGCCGGAGAAAAGCTTCTCCATGATCTCTTCCCAGCCTGAAGACAGAAGCTCGTCCGCTTCGTCAATCACAGTGAACTTGAGGCGACGAAAGGATAGCAGACTCAGGTTTTGCATAAAGTCCATGAGACGACCGGGAGTGGCAATGAGAATGTCACAACCCATCTCAAGTTGTTCGCGCTGGTTACGAGTGGGAGCACCACCGTAGACCACACAAGGGCGCAGCATTGTGCGGTAGCACAGACGACGAGCCTCGTCGAAGATCTGACAAGCCAGCTCGCGGGTCGGACACACTACCAGAACAAGGGGCTCGGCGCGGACGCGATCCGTCTGTGGATTGTAACGCACAGGATTCGGGCGAGGAGCAGCCAGTTGACGGGCCTTGCCCATGAGCTTAGACAAGATCGGAATGAGGAAGGCTGCCGTCTTTCCAGAACCTAACACCAGTCAGTAAGGCTTTGTGGCTCTTCTCTCAATCACATACCGGTTTGAGCGACAGCGACGACATCGTGACCGGTCAGAACTGCGGGTATACAGTAGGACTGGATGGGCGTAGGGTGAGCGTACTGGCAAAGCTTGACGTTCTCGAGCATGACTGGATGGAGGCCAGCGTCTTCGAACTGTGTAGTAGTGAGCAGGCAGAGTAAACAGTGTGCAGACTGCAGAACTTACCTCGCGAATCGGATGGATCTTCTCAGGACCCTCTGTAGTCACGTCATACGAGAGTGCCTGGATGGCGCCGCCGATGCGCTGAATATTGCTGTCCTCATACAGTTGCTTCTCTAGATCAGGATTGGGCTCGCCCACGTCACCGAAGTCATCATCCCATTGATAGATAGCAGCATCAGACAACCACTTGGCTTCACCAGAGATGGGTATATTGTCAGCTGGTTCGTCACGGGCTGGCTCGTAGTTGAATGGCATGGGGTTGTTCCTTTGCTTGTCAGTGGATCCTCTAGGAACCATAGCGCACAGTGCTTACCAGCCGGCGTCCTTTGCGCGAGCAAGGTCGACAGCAAGCTGCTCTTTGCGAGCAGCTGCGGCCTCTTCAGTCATGGGTGGAGGAGCAGGCCGAGCGTGCGCGGTCTCTCCTGCGTCGGACATGATGAGGCGAGGGTGCAAGGAAAGAGCGATGTCGTTGTAGCAGTTGAGGGAAAGTTTGGTTGAGAAGGCGTGTTTGAAAGTGAGCGGGATGTTGTGATTATGTACAGCTTTAGAAGGAGCTATGACCGGGGCTAGCGCTTGGCAGGCAACAAAGTCCAGCGCAAACTGCAAGGTGAGAGTCGCTTTCACTTCTCAGAAGCTAGCAGCGGAGTGAAGCAGAACCTTGTTATACAACCAAGGTTGTTGCTGCAAGCGGGAAGAGAAGGTGCGCTGAATCAGGACCACTGTCGTTGAAGGAGTGTGGTGAAGGTGCTTTTATTGTATCATCAGTACGCTTGCACCAAGTAAATCAGGTCAAGCCTTTGGACAGATCCTTCGGGGAACAACTTGTCATTACTTCAACGATCTAAGGTAAGAAGCATCCTTCAAGCGGCATAGATTGGTGCATCTCCATTCATCTCCAAGACAATTATTGATAGACTTCTGATGCACATATTAAGCTACTTGAAATCTATTGGCAATGCTCTGTAGACAAGATGATTCGAAAGTCTTCCGTGATGCTCTTCAAAGGTGTACTGCATATCCGGCTAGATCTAGCTTCGATGGCTAATATCCGATAGTATGGGTATAGCTGGTCAACGCTGCCGGACATGTACACGCCTCTCCTCGTCCTGAGTTACAGTGGCAGAGATCTTCTCAAAATGCACGCTGAAGGTCGCGAAAATTTCTTTCTGTGTACCCAAGTGACAACTATTTAATGCTATGAGTATGGGTAAGAACCAGTACAGTAGCATGGTCTCTGCCGAAATCATGGACCATAGCACGGTCGTAGTTCTTGCGGTGGATAGGGTAGCTCAATCTGAACTGCACAGTTCCACGTTCTAGAATACCTTCATGGACTGAGAAAATCCGTCTGGGAAGCATTTCATTTCGCGTTGAATTTGTAAGGCAAGTAAGTATTTTGAGTGATTGGCCCAAGAAAACGATACGATCAGGGGCGCGCGATGATCGACACCACGCTGAGTATAGGATGAGGCGTGGAGTTCCGCAATGCAACAGGAAGCGCCCATCATTATTTTGTCCGGTATGAGCCTCTAGTTTCAGTAGGAGATGTCGACCTTGAACCCCGTTTGCCATTCTTTGCAAACAGCCTGTTCTGGGGGTAAAATATGCCCACGGTCTCGGTGGGTACCGTGTGGCGATGAACACTACAGGCTAAATCCGACCACAAAAGAAAAGTCGCAGATTTGCGTGAAGGCTTATATTGCTCTCTGCATTCATGAGACATTGTGAAACTAGTCTCGATACGGCCTAGTAGGACCAGCCTGAGATGAAGTCGATCGGATTGGCGGTCAAGCGGACTACCGATTGGCTAAAGAGTCGATGATGCAGGCCATAGCAACTGAAATTTCGGAACGCGGCGAAGAGTAAACACTCCAACTTCCCCTCGATTTCAAAGAGTAAGGATCGCGATACTTGCGCGATTGAGTCGCAGGGCTTGAATTGTCTCGTCGTCTTTTCTTCCGTCCTCTACATATTGTGGCAGGTCTAATCATTTTCCATACCTCTACCCCTGAAGTCAGGAACACAGTACCGCAACTTTAGCCATGTCGCAACGTGTTACGCGATCGCAAGCAGGCTATACGCCGAAGTGAGTTCAGATATGCTTATTCAGCACTGGCAGAAGGTGGAGATTGGCTGTGGTTTGGGGGCTGACATGCATGTGCAGGAAACCAGAAAACCCCGGCTTTGTCGAGACACCTGGTCGAAGGAGATCGCAACGTCGCAAATCGATTTCCGCAGAGGACGCCGAAACCACCGGTTTTATCAAGCGCAGCGATGTCGTCTCCTCACCAGAGAAGCCATTGAATGGCAGCCTTGCCAACGGCAACGGTCACGCGAATGGGTACACCAACGGTCATGCCAACGGCTCTGCAAACGGGCATCCCAAAACGGAAGCGACTTCGAGCGGTCTAGAGGTCGAGGCAGCCAAAAACTTCCCGCCGAAGGACAAAGGTGGTCTGCACGAGTTTGGTGGCGCTCTCGGTATGAGCGCTATGATGATTGGATTCCCAGCTTTGATGTACTACATGTGGATTGGAGCCACATTCTACGATGGGAAATTTCCTAAGCCATCTGGTAGTCAGAGCTATTCGGATTTCTTTGAACATATGTGGAATCTTGTCAAAACAGAGGCCTACCCTACCAACGAGGCTTGGCAGATCTATTGGTTCTTTGGTCTGACGCAGATGGCTTTCTATATGCTCATGCCTGGTGTTTACCGCAAGGGCAAGGCTCTACCTCATCTTGGCGGGAAACAGCTCGATTACTATTGCTCTGCGATGTGGTCCTTCTACTCCAGCATTGTCATCATGCTCACTCTCCACTTAACTGGCGTATTCAGGCTCTACACGCTGATTGATAAGTTTGGTCACATCATGACTGTTGCTATCATTTCGGGCTTCTTGTGCTCCGCTATCGCATACATCTCGGCTCGCGTTCGTGGAGCTACTGTACGCATGACTGACAATGTCATTGTCGATTTCTTCCTCGGATCTGAACTGAACCCAAGGCTGTTCGGCATTCTGGACTTTAAGATGTTCCTCGAAGTCCGCATTCCGTGGTTCATTCTATTCTTCCTTTCTCTCGGTACCTGTCTCAAGCAGTACGAGCAATACGGATTCGTCTCAGGAGAGGCTGTGTTCCTGCTCTTTGCACATTGGCTGTATGCTAACGCTTGTGCCAAGGGTGAGCACTTGATCATTACTACATGGTGAGTCTGTTTGATACTGGCAAGCATTCCCGGACTGACAGATATCAGGGATATGTACTACGAGAAACTCGGATTCATGCTTATCTTCTGGAATATGGCGGGCGTGCCCCTGTCTTACTGCCACTGCACTCTCTACGTTGCGAACCACCATCCTTCGGAGTACACGTGGCCTACTTGGTTCATTGTTCTTTTGATTCTTGCCTACTCCTTCATGTACTACATCTGGGACACCACGAACAGCCAGAAGAATCAGTTCCGTCAGGAGGAGCGCGGCGTAGTTGACGAGCGTACCACATTCCCCTATTTCAAGTACGGCCGCATTGCCAACCCCAAGACCATTACCACCAAGCACGGAAACAAGATCCTCGCTGATGGCTGGTATGGGAAGGCCCGCAAGATCCACTACACATGTGATCTGTTCTTTGCTGTCTCGTGGGGTCTCATCACTGGCTTCAATTCACCTTTCCCCTGGTTCTACTCGGTCTTCTTCGCAGGCATGATCATTCACCGCGCAATGCGTGACATTGCGAGGTGTCGCGAATTGTACGGCGAGGCCTGGATCGAGTACGAGAAGCAAGTCCCCTACCTTTTCATTCCCGGTGTCTTTTAGATGCTTCGAAGGCCCTTAGCATCTCTCTTCGAATCTTCATTAGGATTTGTTGCTTCTTCATGGGCGCTTTTGGTCGCATTGCATTTCCATTCGCCTCTTTGGACCGATTTGTTGCATACTATGTACTATAATATTTTACTTCCCGCTCCGTGTGGGACATGGAGTGTGTTACGACGATAATGGCAGTAGTAATGTATGATGTACAATATGAAATAAGGACAACTGTATTTTTGATAACGTTCGTTGGCTTTCTGACTCGTGGACCTCCGGAGTCAAATTTAGGCTAGCCACCAAACAATGCCAGGTTGCGTCAGACTTCGGCCCCCTGCCAAAAACATTTGTCTGCCACCACAACACCCCGCAACCAACGTCCTGATATCTGCCAATATGGACGCTCTCGGCTCCGCTATCCGCCCTGTGCTGTCACCCATCACACAAAACCTCCCCAAGCCCATCGCGGACTTGGGCGAGTCGCTACTTGGCCCTGTCTGCTACCAGACTCTATTGCACGACATCGATCTCACCAAGACCGAGTGCGTCAAGCTCGCCATCTCCAAAGGTCTCGGTATCGGTATCATCGGTGCATCCTCGATTGTCAAGATCCCGCAGCTACTCAAGCTGCTGAACTCGCAATCAGCTGAAGGCCTCTCCTTCCTTTCCTACGTCCTGGAATCTGGCGCGTACCTCATCTCGTTGAGCTACAACGTTCGCCATGGATTTCCATTCAGCACATACGGTGAGACGGCACTCATCTTGATCCAAAATATTGCGATCGCGTCTCTGGTTTTGAACTACAGCGGAAGGCAGCCTGCCATCGCAGCTTGGATTGCTGGGCTGGCTGGTGCCGGGTGGCTCCTATTCAACGAGAACCAGGTCAACGAGGCAAATCTCAGCTTGGCGATGAGCGCTGCGGGCGTCCTGGGCGTAGCGGCCAAGGTGCCTCAGATCTTGACCATCTGGTCCGAAGGCGGTACTGGCCAGCTGAGTGCATTCGCCGTAAGTCGCTATACCAGCAAGCATTTGCGTTATGCAGCCGCTAACTATCCCTCAAGGTGATCAACTATCTCCTCGGCTCCGCCTCGCGCATCTTCACCACCTTCCAGGAGGTCGACGACCCACTTATCCTCTACGGCTTTGTCGCAGGCTTCGCACTCAACCTCGTTCTGTTTCTGCAGGTCGTCTACTACTGGAACGCTCCCGCCTCCAAGAACACCGAGAGTAAGAAGCTCAACAAGCCTGTTGTGCCTGCAGTCGCAGGTGATAAGGAGGAGATGAGGCGCGCTGTGTCAAGTGGCTCAGCACCTAGCTACTCAAGCGTCGCTGGCAAGAGCCCCAGCACTAGGCGCAGAGGTTAGTTGCCCTCACATCTAGTGGGAGTGGCAATTCAGGTAATCAATGTCTTATTGAATGCATCTATCATGCCACACTTGCTCTTTCCATTATGTTCTCCTTGGCCCATACATGTGCGCATCCTCTGGCCTTGCCAATACATACGTATACGATGGCGGTAAGTCGGCTCTTTCCTCATATCGTGGTAGATCCAATCCTGCATCCCCCTCGAATTCGCCGTTTCTTCGCCAGATCGCCCTCCCTTCTCTCCTCTGCAGCTTGTGTGGATGCACTAGGCCTGTCCTGAATCGGGTTGGTCCTGGATGTACTGCAGCCCGCTTCCGTAGGTAGTAGAAGAGCAGTGTTGAGGTTGTGAAGAACGCGACCGCGACAACCACGATGAGAATCGCTGTGCGATGCGGCGCGCAAGGGCTGTCGTAAGAGCCGCATGTCGAAGAGCGTCTCAACGATGTGTGTAGAGCAGTGATGGGCGCCATTGCTGATTTGCAGGCTCTACGCAGTCTGGGTAGATTGTGCTGATGTTTTTCCAAATAAGGTGAATGAAGTCGTTTGGTAAGATTTCTGGAATCAAGACTGTCGATTATACAAATGTAGTTGCTGAGCGTGAAGAGCGCGGTGGAGCCGCCTACATAAGCACCACGATCTTTGCCCACGCCTCACAACACCTTTGTCCAGCCCCTCCAACAAAGCCTGACGATGCCTTGTGATCGCTGAGCCATTGTCCGCTCTCGCGCCAGCAAAGAACTGACGATTCTTGGTGAACATGGACCAATAAGCATGCCGGAAATAACATTAGGCGCGCTGGATGTAAGCCTGCGGCGGCGTGCGAGGCACCTTGCGAGGCAGTGCAGGGGGACAAAAGCCTCACCCCCGAAGCACGAGAGCCGTCAACTCTTATTCTGCGGGATTATGAGAAATATTTGTCGAACTGGAGGCGTGGATGACAGTATGCTCCCAGATTTTTTAGGCGCGCGTTTGTCGAATGACACTAGGTTGCGCTTTATGGATAGGGTTGAAGGTTGCGAGGATGACGACAGCGATTGCGCTTGCACAGAACTGTCATGCTGTATGTAAGTGTGGTTGCGATAGCTGACTATCGATTCTTGGTGAGCGTTCTGGTCCTCAGGGTTTTTGGGCAAATAGATTTCAGTCGAGAATTGACTCACAAGCGTATAGGTAGTTGTTTAGTCCGGTCCTGCGAACGACTACATGCGCCGATTCATGCGCCACGAGAACCCCATTTAATTGGAATCATGTCATGAGGCTTCCAGGATCTGTTTCGTTTCCTGTTGAGCAAACAAAACGCCCACTGACATCCGTGCTTGGAGTGGGGCCGGCCGATACCAGCGATCTTCAGGCTCGTGGCTAGGTTCCGCCAGCCTCGTATCCCACCACATGTGTCGCCAGTGTCGCGCCTTACACCGGTGGTGGTAAACGGTCTGTGCCTTAGGCGTCCAAGGACCGCTCCGGCGAGGGCTGTCAATGCCATAATCTGGGAGCAGGAAGCAGCTCTTCTATTGCCCTTCTCGAAGGCAGCCCCAGTGCCATATTGAGTATGACCTTTGTACTGTAGAAGCCAAATTCACTATTGTTACACTTGATGCCTGCGCGGTCTGCTCCCTTGGGCTCCTTGACCTTGCAAATGTACCTAAATGTAGGTCTATCAAAGACAAAGGTGTGAATTAAGGCTGCCCACACTCAACCTATATGAAAGCGCATAATTCTCTCTGGTGTCACCATTGTCACGTCTCATACATGTTTATTCAGTTTGTTATATCTCATTCATTTTGTGGCTTTCTCCTTCCGCCCTGTCGGTTTCGCTTCCATCCCCTGCATGGGGAAGTACGTGGACACAGGTCGAGACTTTGGGTAATGCTCGAACGAGAGCCATTCCGCCAGTAGCGCCTGGAGCTTACTGAATGAAGCAGTGCCCGAAGCAGTGCGATTCGGACGATTATGAAGTTTGCTTCCCTGAGCGAAAGGATGGGCAAGCGGCGAAGCTCGGCTTCGTCGAGTCGAGGAGAGTGCACTGCCCGTTATACGATGTGCTTTCTACACTGCAGGATGATACACACAGGTACAGCTCTGCATGTTGCTGATCTCTTTGTGCGGATGAGAATATCGGTTGAAGACCTACCCGTTCACTAGGTGGGCTTTGATCAGCGGGTAGGACTGCCCATGCAATACCGACAAAGATTGACTTTTTGTCGGTGTTTCGCTGTACCCTCGCAACTCATCAGGATCGTCCGCAAAACCCTGTGCCGATCATCACATGGTAGCCAGACCACAGTCGGACGAAGACTTTGAACGGACATGTTTAATGTCGTCACAACTTCTCGGCTGCATATGCCGAGTAGTAAATCCATGGACCACTCTGGAACGGCTCGCGGAGCACGGATGTAGGACTGCATGCAGGTACTGCATTTGCGATAATCAACATCCAGAGGCCCCTCTTGCACGACTTCCATGATCGTGACAGATGGACAACTGATACTGGAGCGCGCACTACGTTTTGCAGGGTAGACGCGATATACGCCCTGACTACCACACCCCGAGGAGGCAGCTACAGGCATCTCAAATTGCGATGTTGATCTGCACCAAGTACCGATCCCAGGTGCCAGGCTCTGCCTGCAAGGCGCAAATGAAGCCTCGCCGGAGCACCACGGAGCTCTTTTCGTATGGGGAGTAGCTTATGCGGGTGTGCTTACATGAACATGTCCCTGCGTCGATTCGAAGCTGCAGAAGCATCGACCAAAGT
The DNA here is from genome assembly GCA_011058905.1 of Curvularia kusanoi. NCBI lineage: Eukaryota > Fungi > Ascomycota > Dothideomycetes > Pleosporales > Pleosporaceae > Curvularia > Curvularia kusanoi. The sequence continues at coordinate 431,078 of SWKU01000008.1, forward strand.
GGTCTGGTGGGCTCGGCATCACCGCTGGTTGTGGTCTACCTTCGGAGGCACCTATTCGACCATCAAGAGCTTATCAGAAGGACGGATGAATACTGCCGTTGCACTCTCTTGAGCAAATGTCTCAGGATGCTAAGTTTTGCCGACATGTCGAATTTAAAGTTCAAGAAAAGGGTACTGCGCCATCCGAAGGAGGGCAAGCCTGGACTCTAGATCGACGCTATGATCTACGCCTCTCCCTTGATCCCTACAACTGCTTGGACCACGAGGTGATCTCGAGCTGCCGGAAGTGAGGTCGTGCCTTTACCATCGCCTGTTGTGCGTCGCAGCTGTCGTGCGACTCCAGCCACGCCAGACCATGCAGACTGCAAAAGACTCGGCCAAACAGGTGATGGGGTATTTTCGCCCAAGCCAATTCTCAGCGCACTTGCACGACTCGCATACGTACACCGAAAGTTTAGCAGTCAGTGTTCGGCAAGGGACGACCGGTGCTCGTGATTGGTCAAGGACTTGCACTGTATCGTCTCTCCTGCCTCGAACTTGGCACTTCTGACAGCCGCGCGTTATGGTTCCGTGTCGAAATGCTGTTCAACAGTTCTTATTGTTGGGCCGTATGCAGCTAGATATTGACATTTACTATTCCGGTTTTACTGCACGTGGCACTACACGGAAGTCACGGCCCTTGTGTGGCTTTCCCCACTGGACTCGAGAATCAACCGGTTCGCCTTCTATCTGGTTGTGTGGTCTGTGTGCTCAGCACTTACCATCTGGTCCAGTTATGTGCGACCAGCCTGCCAGCCAATGTGGCACCAAACGTAACGCGTTCCAGAGAGTTTATTGGGCAGGAATGGGAGGGATCGTACCTTTTAGATGCCCCGCAGACACCAAACATATCAGTGAGCTTGCGATCTAGCGCCGGAAGACGCTTGCCCTCATCTCGTGGGAATCTACTCTTTACTCCTGCATGTCTTCCTTTCGAGTCGGGGCAGGGTGCTCGTCGTCAACGCCAGGATGAAATTGCCTCCCATAGACGTGAGTGATTCTCTCACAGATCTTTTATGTTATACTGACTGACCGTTGGCTAGGTGATCCTCACATGGCCTACGCCAAACTATGTCAACCCTGAGACTCGCGGCAATGCGCTCGTCGTCGTCAACTCAATCCTCATCGCGCTGGTAGTGATGATCGTTGGACTGCGTATGTATACGCGCTTATCTATCAAGAGATGGTTTGGACTAGATGATATCTTCATTCTGATTGCGTTGGTAAGAACGATTACTGTACTCTTCGTACCATCTGAACTAATACCCAACAGCTCTTTACCATTGGATTGACTGTTGTCGTTCTTCTGGCGAATCAGAAATACGGCTGGGATAGACATCTGTGGGATATACCCCTGACCAAGCTTGTGCCAACCCTAAAGATTGCTATGGCCGCCAAAGTGATCTTTACAACAGCCGCAACGTTTACCAGACTATCTCTTCACTGCTTCTACTATCGACTAGTCGCAGACACAGGAAAGTCATGGTTCAAATGGGCCATTCACCTTAATGTTGCCTACACCATTTGCATCATGATATCATTCTTGTACGTTAGCATCGAGGGCATGGGATCACCACGCCGGTTAACTGACTCTTATAGCTTCATCGCGGTCATGCTGTGCAATCCAATCTCGGACTATTGGGTGATCGGATCGCCAGACGGTAGCTGTATGAACGAAGGCACAGCGACGCTTGTTTGTGGAATCATTAATTGTGTAGCGGACTTCGCGACCACGGTGACACCGATCCCACTGATTATGGGTGTACGTTTTCCCTTTTTCACGAGATATCCTTGCTTACGCACGTGAATAGCTCCACATGCCTCGTAGACAACGCCTTGCTGTTGCTTTTCTCTTTGCGATGGGTATCATTGTCACTGTCGCCGGTATCGTCCGCACTTGGTTCATCTACAAGTCTTTAGTCACGACTTACGATAACACTTGGTATGCATCATCCCTGGGGATTGTCGACACAGTGGCTCTAACCACAGGACAGGTATGCCTACCCTCTATGGATCGCTGCCGCAGTCGAAATCGATCTTGGCGTCATCTGCGCATCGGCTCCAGTCCTGAGGCCTCTCCTGTCAAAGATTCCCTTTAGTTTGTCTGGGACATTTTCGGGGGGCATCTCTCTGAAGAGAAAGGCGAATGGTTCGGGCTACAACTCCAAGATGTCTGTCACGGCTGCCGAACGCTCAAGAGGGGGACACCCCAGTGCAACGAACCTATCGTCGAAACGAAAATCAGAGGGAATCTTGGCCGCGCCAGATCTTGACTACGATCATGGGAGAAGCTACGAGATGAAGAATTGGGATGAAGAGTGCGCCATCGCAAGCCCGGAGTTGCAGGATCGGGCACCACGGAGTCGAAGCGAAGAGGCTATGTTAAGAGCAGATTCCAACGAAGATGCATCGAAAGGACACGGCTTCCAAAAGATGTGGCATAAGATGCGCACTCGGGGATCAGAGTCGTCAGGATCAGACGAGGACATGACAATCACAATGACTTCTGAGATCGAGCTGTCGCATGAGCCTGCGAGCGTGTATTTTCCGAAACGCGATTCGCGATACAAAGAAAGCTTCAGGGAGCACCGCGCAGCAAAAGATCACAAGTCACCGTCGCCGCCTCAGTCGGACAGGAAAGACTACTTCTGAACCAGCTTGCATCGACATTATTCGACCCTAATAGACTACCTATTGTACAGTGTACATGAGTCATGATTTGCATTTTCTGGCGTTGGATCAGGCGGTCCACAAGGGGCAGTACTTGTCGCACCTTTATAGCACGATACCATATTCCTACTGCTCTTTGCTTTGTCTGCAGGTGCCGGTCGCTGCCGGCTGCTAGATCGATATTGAGAGTTTCTTTTAACAGACGGATGGGTTACATAGAAGGCTACATGTAGATCAATGTGAAACATATATTCGACTTCACATGGGTTCTACTTTGTTGCAGCGTGAAAGCTGTGACAGTCGGCTTCTTTTTCCTGTGTCTATCAACAGCAATGAGCATGTCCACTCTCTAGTACAACTTCGAATAGCCTTGCCACACCGAAGAAGTAGTATATCACTTCCTCGCATAGCTAAGGCGTACCTATAAGGTCCCATCTCAGAGGACATCCAAACGTTTGCCAGTTTTAGCAAAGTTAGCAAAGTTAGCACTCTAACCGCCGATACTATTTCTCATTAAATGTTTTGGACAGCATGCGCTCTTACAATTGCAAGAGCGACCACTCTCCTACGAGGTCACTGTTCGCAACTCTCAGTCAATGATACAACCTCAACGCCTTGAATTTGTATAGGTTACTGCTCGACTCTACCTGAGCCATCTATCAAGAGAATGACACTGCTTGCTAGTCTTGGTGGGTGAATGAGGACAAGAGCATGGAGAAAATGGTCTGGGGCTGGCAAAATAACCGGAATAATCCTCAAGCGAGAATGGTGAATATCCCAGAAGATTCGGGATAAACAGTCTCCAGATCTACTTCACGTTAGCATTCACAGCATGAATCAGAGAAAAGAGTGATGAAGTTGAAGTAGTCATATGCGTGTGACTGCATATATGACCTCTCAAGCCACCGGAGCACAGAGCCTACATGGCCATAACATGGCGATGCGTGTGCTAAGCGACGAGACTGCCGGCATCTACAGCAGCCATGATCAACGAGTGTGCGGCTAAGGGTGGGGCGCTGGGCGCTGGCAACTGAACCAGGCGAGGCCCTGGAGAACGCATGGACAGACGCTAGTCCCGATGGGGTGGCCACCTGCCTTCAACCTCACATAATGCAACCTCTCGCCAAAGCAGCAGGAGGCGCTCTTCGACCACGCGCACTCGCACGCCCCAACGCCCGCGCACCCCTCGCACCGCGCTCTGCTGCACTCTACCCATGACCATACCGCTCCCCGCTTGCCTGGCGGACTTGCGCTCGCGGTAGCCCCACCGGCGATAACACCAGCGCCGGCGGCGCGTCTTCGCGACTCACCCTAGCTGGCTTGCTCAACATTCCACAGTCGTCTTCATGGCGCCTGTTCCCGACACTCCCACGACGCGCATACGAGGCTCCGAACGGTCACGCAGACGACACCTTGCCGACTCGGACGCAGCGCCTGCCAACAAGAAGCGCAAGTACGTGCCCGGAGGACCAGGAGGCGGGGGCCGATACGTGGATGACGAGGGCGTAGAGACGCCTGTCGGAGGAACAGGACCTGGCGGTTACGCGTACATTGGGCCTCGAGGTCGCATAGGCCGGCTCAACGCTGAGCGACAGGGCATCGCCCTCCCTGACATTGTGCCCTCGCCCTCATATTCGCGACCGCGACGCGAACGGCCGCCTGCTGGACCACGCTCCAGCTCGGCTGCTGCAGTGGCCGCCGCCGTGGCGCAGAACGATGGCTACAAGCCGAGGGAGGAGCGTAGCTGGGACGAGTTCCACCCGGATCTCGACATCGATGCCGAATTCCCAGTCTACACTGCGGATCAGATCGACGGCATAAGCCCTGCAGAGTCGGCACCAGGCACACCCGGACAGCAACCATCCACTGCCCAATATGCCGTCGAGAATGGCATTTCTGCCATGCTCCATGGCTTGCACGCTCAACAGACACAGGACGAGGATATGGAGAATGGGTACCATGCCTCGGGAAGCCTCATGGCCACCCCCAAGCGACGGCCAGGGCGGCCACCCCGTAACAGAGATTCCATGCTTGCTGGTCTCGGATCTCCTCCGCGACCACGCATCAATCCTTTACCGACCATGAATCCGAAGGAGAAGCTGAACCTACCCAAACCGATTGTGCGACAAGTTGATCCATTCAAAGCTCACGAAGAAAGCGAAGGCGTCAAAGTCAACTACGTCGACAGGACCATGGCGAACATTGGCTACCAGGAAAGCGAGATCTTTGCTCGCGCCGAAAACAATCTTATCCGCCTCCCAGAGGGCTCCATTGAGGAGGATTTGGATCTCACCCTCCAGACTGAGGCTGAAGCATCGAGCACGGCAGTTGCAGTCGGGCGCGTCGAGTACGACATGGACGAGCAGGACGATATGTGGCTGGAAGCCGTCAATGTGCAGCGTAAGGCGGAAGATGTAGAGGCCATCAAGCCTGCGATATTCGAAGTCACAATAACGCAGATTGAGAAAGAGTGGCACGCGCTGGAGAAACGTGAGTGTCTTGAATGTTCCACTATATGAACGGCCATATTGACGGTATTTAGGTATTCCCAAACCAAATCCCAAGCCACCCCAAACACACCGGCCACGGTCTAGTAGTGCAGCCGCGGTCAACGGAGAGCCTGCAGGACAAGGTGAGGAACAGGATACTAAGTGCGCGATCTGTGATGATGGCGACTGCGAGAACACCAACGCCATAGTATTCTGCGATGGCTGTGACTTGGCGGTACACCAGGAGTGCTATGGCGTGCCATTTATTCCAGAAGGTCAATGGCTTTGCAGACGTTGCCAGCTTGTGGGTCGCGGCACTCCTGCTAGCGAACTTCCCGTAAGCATTCTTCTCCGAGCCTAAAGGATCTTGCTAAAATTGCTCAGGGCTGCATTTTCTGTCCTAACGGTGATGGCGCCTTCAAGCAAACGACCACTATGAAATGGTCACATCTCCTTTGCGCCATGTGGATCCCCGAGGTATCTCTTGGCAACGTGACCTTCCAAGAGCCTGTACAAGACGTTGAAAAGGTTCCGAAAACACGTTGGAAGCTGGTGAGTTCATAACTTATCTCCTGAGTTTCACATCTGACCGAATCTACAGTCCTGTTATATTTGCAAGCAAAAGATGGGAGCCTGTATTCAGTGCGGCCACAAGTCGTGCTTCGAAGCGTTCCATGTCACCTGTGCGCGCAAGGCGCGTTTGTGCCTTCGGATGAAATCCTCCCAGTCGTCAAATCCACATGACTCGACGGTGCTCAAAGCGTACTGCGATCGGCATACACCTAACGATTGGAGGCGCGAGAACGATGTTGAGGGGGCAATCGCAGATGCAAAAGCTTTCTACCGTCATACGATGCGTCACATTCGCTGGCCTGATAGCCAAGCTTATGCTTTATCAATCGGCTCGACTCACGCAGCCCATACGGTTGAGGATGAGGAAGACGGCATTCCTGGAAGCAACAAGCGTAAACGCGGCCAACCAGGCAAGTCTTGGAGACTACCGTCTGGGGCGCCAGTCGTGCCACAGGCCGTATATCACAACGTCGAAAACGCACTGATCAAGTTCAATGTGCGCAAACGCAAGGAATTTGTACAAGAAGCCTGCAAGTATTGGACTCTGAAGCGAGAAGCACGTCGGGGCGCTGCTTTGCTTAAACGTCTACAACTCCAGATGGAAGCATTCTCCTCCATGGAGATCACTCGCCGCAATTTTGCGGGGATGGGTGCTGCTGGCCGGCCTCGGTTGCAGCGACGCATTGAATTCGCTGAGCGCCTTGAAGATGACATGGAACAGCTCCGACTTCTATGTGAGAACGTTAAGCAGCGTGAGGCGGAGAAGCTAAAAGACATCATGATTCTCAAGGATATCCTTGACTGTGTCTATTTTCCTATTCCGCAAATCCTCAACCCTATCCTCGAAAGGGCAGTGAAGTAAGTACCTTAGTTCTCTAGAGTCCCGACTGGTTGCTAACTCTTAAAAACAGCCACGATAGCAGAGGGGTTTTTGCAGAAGGGTTTGGCGAGCTCAGGACCAAACTGGACGAGAAGGCTTATACATGTGTGCAAGCATTCAACGATGACCTGCTTTCAGTCTTGAGTGCTCAGGTCGAGTCGGCACCTGTCACCGAGGACGGGGATTCTGGGAATGACCTCAACAAGGCTGCTCCAGTCGCTCTCACAACTGAGAAGAAGGAGATGAAGAAGCTAGTCAAGCGCATCATCAAGAGCGTGCAGCCTCATATCGAAGATGCTTTGCGAAAAGAAGCCGATCTGGCCAGAGCCCCTTACGAGCAGATGATCGATCTCGAAACACTTCTTGAGCAGAAGCTGCAGCACAGACGCAATGCCACAATCGTCGACGACGCTCGTCGCGATAAGGTGGGGCTGGAACAAACAAGTAGCGACGGAGTCGCTGGGCCAACTGCGCAAGGCACTGGTTCCGAAGACGCCCTCCGCAAATTGGACGATATCCATCTCGCGCCTACACCCGACGACAATGTTGCTGATAGCAACCACTCCATGCATGATGAGGCTGCAGACGAGGCTGCTATCGCAGCTCAATTTGGACAAGACACTATGCGGGCCTCCTCTCATGCGAACACTCAAGATGATGCAATGGAGCTTGACGCGAAGGAGAGTAATGGACGTGCCGAACCTCTGACGCCGCCAAGGTCGGAGAAGAATCTTCTAAACCCACTCCACAATGGGGGAGTCCCATGGTATCTTGAGCCTTTCGACATCCATGGCACGACAGTGCACGAGCCGATCTGGGCCGGGCGTGAGGTCCTCAAAGCGATGAGTGAAGACCTCAGCGAGCTCGATGATGACGAGCTTGACGGCCTCGCAGACTCGGACCCAGAGCAACCAGATGAGCAAGCGGCTGATGCTCAGGCTGTGGAGTTGCACCGAGCAGCTGCGCGCAAAAGACAAAGAAGGTCTCGAGCGTACAGATGATTGCAACCTTCTCTTCTTTGCTATTGTTTCACTCTGGCATGTCCGTTTCGGTCACGCTATGTATTACCTTTTGCTTATGTATCATATTCCCCGGCTTCTTAGATGTGGCGCACTCGGTGTTTGGTTCTCGTGGTATGGCAGATGCCATTGGATCACGCTTGCAGGATCTTTGACTTGACCTTTGTGCAGCATTTCAGCAGGGAGTAAGGGCACGGCGGTCGCGCAAGACTGGCAGTCTAATAATTCAGTCCAATATGATACACACATGCACGGTGCATAACTCGTTCTCCACGTCCTATCTGTCAAGCCGATGCACATGGCACCACCTCGGCATGCGAATCACATAGTGACGCCATGAGAATTCGTGGAGTCGCTGCGACGGGCGATCTGGCAGGGCGAGGAAGCAGCCCCCTGACTTTCGCGGTTGCCTCACTCTCATTCTCACTCTAGGCGCCAAGCGAACGCGGCTGCGCCTGCCTTTGTTCGATCCAACCTCAGCACACGTCTCGCCCATAAAGCCGCACCTGGCTGCTCATTCCTGATTTCTTGTTACCAAGACGTGATATCTGCCCGTCAATCGCGGTCCCCACTCACCTGCAAGGTTGCAACGTCTCTTGCGGCCGCCTCACTAGCGCGAACGCTTACTAAATAAAGGCGCGGCTCCGTCGATCAGCCCTGCCAGAGCTTGGAAAATTCCAGACCTTGTTGCCGACAAACAACACCTCACCTCCGTCATTGTCACTGTCATTGCCATTACCACTGCATCCCACCACACAGCACACACGATGGAATACGAGAACGATCAACGCGGCTACGACGGTTTGTCTAGGTGGCCCCGTGCCACGACACCATTCGCTGACATCAACGCGTAGACGAGCCTCGTGGCTACGAGCGCGATCGCAGCAGGTCCCCACGCCGTGAGGGCCGTGACATGGACAACGCGCGCGCCCGCAGTGCATCGCCCAACGGCCGTGACAGCCGGTTTGTACTCCTAGCTGTACGCAGATGGCCCATTCAGCTGACGTACGCACAGTGGCCCGCCGCCCCAGCCTCGCGACGTCGAGTCGGAGGAGAGCCGCAACGAGGGTTCCAACCTGTTCGTCACTGGCATTCACCCCTCTCTTACCGAGGATGAGGTGACTCGCCTGTTCGAAAAGTACGGCGAGGTCGAGCAGTGCAACATCATGCGCGATCCCCACACCAAGGAGTCTCGTGGCTTTGGCTTCGTCAAGATGGTCACTGCCGACCAGGCAGACGCTGCCAAAGAGGGCCTGCAGGGCGAAGTTCACCAAGGCAGGACTCTAAGCATCGAGAAGGCCCGCCGTGCGCGTCCTCGTACACCAACCCCGGGCAAGTACTACGGACCCCCAAAGCGCGGTAAGTACAATGCTTCTCCAGCCATCTAGCATACGCTGACGCAAGTACAGAATTCGGAGGCAGGGGTGGCCGCGGAGGCGGTGGTCCTCGCTATGGCGACCGCTACTCTGACGATCGTCGTGGAGGAGGTGGCTATGGTCGTCGCGACGACTATGGTTCTCGCCGCTACGACGACCGTGGCTACGGTGGCGGCCGACGAGACGATTATGGTCCTCGTGGCGTAGACCGTTATGCGTCCGATCGTGGTTACGGTGGCCGAGATGGTGGACGCGATGGCGGGCGTGACGGCGGACGTGACGGCGGACGTGATGACCGTCGCGGCGGTGGCGGTTACTACGACCGACCCCCGCCCCCTGCTGGTGGTTCCGGGGGCTACGATGCTGCTCCTCCTCGCGAGTCGTACGGCGGAGGTCGCTCGTACGATGGTGACTACGACCGCTCTTACCGCTAGCTCCCTTGCTAATCGAGGTAGAACCCCAGCGGTACTAAATCAGGTTTCGCAGGGCTTCCTCTGATCACCGCAAGTTAGTCTTTCAGCATTTTACGCATGTAATCCCCTGGGTACGCCAAATGGGTTCGCTTTATAATACGGCTTTCATCACGGGGAATGGTCGGCAAAAGTTCTTCGATAATTCACAGCAGCGCACGGTAGCACACTTCGATAGTTTGCCATCTTGCAGCTCGACAATTCCCACACATCTTCGGCTCGATTAGTTTCCTTGGAGAATCGGTTATCAGCATACAGTAAAGGCTTCTGGGGCATTACTCACAGCCCATGGGAGCATCAGTCGTCTTGGTCATCTCGTCGACACCAAATTGTACTTCTATAACTTCCCTTTCGATGCAACCTGGACGTCAAATAATTCATCCACACCAACTGCCGCGCCACCAACACTGTTTAGTTATGTCAATATCACCTATCATAATCGCCCCTCATGTCAACAGCTTACGACAACATCAAATAAGTCGGCCAGCAGCTATGGCCATCCGATCACGACTGCAATCGACGCCAGGTGATGGTGCCGCACCCTGTCTCGCCTAAGACGCAGGATCAGACACAGATCCACTTTGTACCACACCCATATAGACACTTTGCATTGCACTGCAAGCAAACAAAGCACAGGTCTAAAACCCCACCACCTATCGTGTCAGTGCCCGTGACAACAGCATGCAATCAATTCCTGGTGTTTCTATTCACATCGATTGATTCTGCATTGTCCTGTTGGTTGCGGGTACTGACCAATGCGTGGTTATAACTGAAGGTGCGTGCCCTGTTTCCGGTTGTGCAATTTCTTTCCCAGATCGTAGTCCTGCCTTCTTGTTCTGCTCACCTGCTACAATCTTGCGTACCCAGCACGCGATATTTGATCAAAACACAAAGTTCTAAACCCGCAACACTTCATGGTATGTTGCGGCTACACGACAGCGTTCGCAATAGATTAGCGCGTTATCGAAAGCTTGGTAAGATAGGCGATGTATCTTTGCAGGACCTTGCATCTGTAATAGCCCATTCCATCGACAACTTCTGCATCATGTATGACGAACCATTGTTCTTCCAATCAAGCCTGTCGTGGTCGCACAGGCTTGTGGTGCTGTCGTGGCTGCTCATTGTCGCTGGGCTTGTTTGAGTCTTGACAGCTCTTGTGTGCGACAATGATTACCTTTCTAGACGTGTCAGTATCCGGGTGCTGTTGCGTTCATGACTGGCTTGGGCAGCGCTCGCGGAAGCTTACGTAGACAAGTGGGGACATCGTAGATCCCGTAGGATAAATTAAACCGATCCACACTTGGATATGATCCGACTGCCCAAGCTCCATTCTGTAGGCATCGTGGTGTCTCAACAGCGTGAGAGCAGCTGGAACGCTGCAGGGGAATCGGCGCCACAATAGCTGGTGCCTGAGTGCAGCTCGCCTTGGGACTGGCGTTGTACCAAGTCGCGCGCTAGCCCCTGAATGAAGCCGGGGTCTAGACAATGGCTAGGTCCATCGCATCCGGCACCACTGTGGTGAGCTGACGTTGCGCGGGCTTGCATACGATGAGCGCAAATACGAGTCGGTCCCTCTCGAGCCTTGGGACCTTAGGGCGGCTTTCTGTCCTCTACACAGCCCCATAAACTCCTCCTCGAATGTCCATTGCTCGTCATTGTAGTGACAGCCTCATGCTGGGGAAGCCTGCAACTTGTTGCGATTGAATGTAGAAGGATATTACGCGGCCAGTCTTCTGTAAGCGCATACTAGCTGGCTCGAGTGGGGATGACGGCCTGCTAACAATGTCTCATAGGAAGAAGACGAGGTGTCGCTCTGCTCTATATAGGGCGCGTATCTGCTAGCCCTCCTCACTGCTCTACCACGATGACGAAAAGGAAAGCCATACCTTTTCTCGCCTTCGCCGCGACCGCTTCGATTTTCCTCTTTTTCTTTTCCGGTGAAACCGTACACAAGACATGGGAAGGTCTGCCACAGCATGTTGGGCTCGGCGAGCACATGGGCAGTAGCGGTTCGCACGATGCAAGCAGCGCATCTTCCCTGGAGCCAGACTATGCGAACTGGAATCCTAGACCAGACTTCAGGCCTGGCTCGACACTGCCAACAGGTCACAACTATACATCGACCCTTGTGATCGCAAGGACGAAAGAGGAGGATATGGAGTGGCTTCAAAAGGAGATTCCTGATCAAGCGACAGCCATTTACGTGGTTGATGATCCGTCTGCTCCTCTTCACCCGCCTAAGAACAAAGGACATGAGGTAATGGTATATCTTACATATATCATTGACCACTACGACGAGCTTGCAGATGTGACCATGTTTATGCATGCGCATCAACTTGTAAGTACCAAACTTCTGTGCTGGACCAGACGATCGCTTACCTTTTCTTCTCTAGGCTTGGCACAATGACCAGGACCTTGGTAACGACGCAGCAAAGATGATATCTCGTCTGTCTCGCCCCCGCGTCTGGCGCGAGGGCTTTGTCAATATGCGCTGCAGCTGGTACCCGGGATGTCCGGATTGGATGCATCCAGGCGCAACAGAGCAGAACGATTTCAAGCAGGAAGAGGTTTTGCTTGCGAAGTCATGGTCGGAATTGTTCCCGCTGGACGAGATCCCAAGCATGCTGGCGCAGCCGTGCTGCGCCCAATTTGCGTTAAGCAGGGAGCGAATACAAGCCAAGAGTCATGCGCAGTACGTCTGGTATCGTGAATGGTTGTTCCAAACTAAGATACCCGATCACTTATCTGGCCGCATTTGGGAATATGTTTGGCAATTCGTCTTCACAGGCGAAGCCGTCTATTGTCCTAAAGAACACGTCTGCTTCTGCGATCAGTACGGGACGTGTTTCGGTGGGGAAGACGAGTTCAGTGATTTTGTAAGCTTGAAGAACGAGTTAGCGGATCGTGAAGCAGATTTGAGGTCTTGGGAAGAAAAAGGAAAGGCTATTGAGGAGGCAAAGGAAAAGGACGATCAGAAAAAATTGAAGGAGCTGGAGGAGCCAGAGCCTGGGAAAGACCAGGATTATCGCAGGGAAATCGATCGATTGCGACCCATTGTCGACCGCTTACGAGATGAAGCGGAGGTGAGGGGGAAAGACCCGAAGAACAGAGCGAAAGAGGCAGGAAGGGAATGGTATGAGGGCGATGGCTTCTAGGTGAAGTTCTTTGTGGGTTTGGCGTTTGGTGTCGGAAAACAACGACTGCAAGTACTGTAGACATAGATTCGGATCTCAGGAGAAGGAATACCCATTTGAAAAGCAGGCAATCTATCGCTGAAGTATAATATGATATTCATGACTGCCGCTGCCAAAATTTCGGCAGATCCATGTACATTTTAGCACGCTTTCTGCGCAGAGCTTTTCGCCCTTGACAGTCATCCCCGTGGTCGCCGGATTTGGCAATGCAGCATGCCAGAGCCGCACAACGACCTTCGCCCCTTTAAAGCGCTGGAGCCTTGCAGGATTTATCCTGGGTTAGGACTTCTAACGTTTTCATACATTTGAGGATGCTCATCTTGTTGCCTTGCCTGGAGACATGATCTATTGCGACGCGGCGACTTACATAAGCATTTCTTGCAACTTGTGCAAACTCGATGAGGTGCAAACAGCACAAACGCCATCCGACGCACTTTACAAACACGCCGCCGCTGGTCGACCGCTGCATCTGCTTGTCAAACACGCACGACGATGACAAGCATGACCCAGCAAGCTACCGGCACAACAACAGGTGCGCAAACCGCTGCTGCAATGTCATTGCTGTTTTGCGCTCGACGCAAACTTCACTTTCATATGTCAATGTGACACTGCCAACACACAAACAACATATCGCTATCCTTTCGTCGATCGCAGTTACTCTCATACTATATCAAACTTCATGTGCCTCCAAACGAAGTGGGGATGTGTGCGCGTAGGACCGAGTTCCAATTTCTAGGATTCTCGACTCAAAAGGGTGTTTCCTCCTGCGGTTCTTGCCTTCATCGAATCCTTTCATGTTTCTCTGCATCTGATTTTGGAACATCTCTGCTCAAATACTTACAAGTATCTCATCACAGTCTCACGTCCCGAGGTCGCCATCCAGTGTCTGTTTGCTGTGCCGCGCCTTTTGCACTAATTTGGCCCTGGAGAAGCAATGGCAACAGACGCGCCGTACTATCAGAAACGGACCAGCCAAGCACGTGTGGATTTTAGCAGCTCAGTCGCTGACACAGAGACTGGTATGCCTGGGAACACCGAATACCGTCCGACGTCGATCGCCAATACCAAACAATCAAACACGGATCATCATCTGCAATTTTATCCTCAAAGCGGCACTCGCCAATCAGCTGCAGACAAACAACAGAAAGACTCCGGACGTAATGATGCTCTGGGAGGCCTTCTCGAGGCCGCAACGACAGCTGTAACCCAGGACTTTACGCCTATGCTACCCAGAGAGACGGCCCTAGTCGTGCCAGATCCGTGCAGCAAGAGGATGAAGAGCAATTCTACGCATCAGATTGACATGACTGCCTCAGCTGAAGACCCGTCCCAAGAATACGAGGAGATTGTCGCAAAGCGTCGGCGGATCGACAAAGTGTCTACTGAACCAAATTTTGACATCAGTGACGGCGATACTGTCATGCCACCTCCAGCATTCAAAAGCAGTCATTCACCGTCCCGCGATGATCTCCTTATCGGTGCCCGTGCGGCAGGCGTACACTCAGCCGCCGCTCTCTTCCGCCGCTCTTCGTCTAAGACCACGCGTAAGTATACGCGCCCGCCGATGTCCAAGCTTTTCATGTCTCTCAACATAACGCCTGAGAACTTCATCGCTCTCCAAGCCCTCGCAAAAACATATATGTTGTCACCAGCTCATCCCGAACGCCAATCATGCGTAGGAAATCGAGGCAAGGGCGATACTGATATGGTCAAACTGCGTCTATTCAATTGCGTGAAGGACTTCTTGTCCGACGGTGGAGTAGGTGAGAAGTTCTTTGGTGAGCATGCTGAGAAGCCGGGCGAAAAAGAAAGCCACGAAGCTGCTGCAGCCCTGGGCGAGAAAGAAGGAGGAGGTGAAGGGCTGGTGTGGCCACGTGACGGCAATAAAATTATAAGTCTTGTCACACCATTGATGAGGAGGATGGTCACAAACGAACGACAGAGATTATACGCCATCGATAGTCGAAAGAGTGGAAAGAAGCTGGAGACTGAGACTGGGACTGAGAGCCTCGCGGAGGATCCCGTTCAAAATAGCTCCCCTAGTACGCCAGTTCCTGATGCTGAGCTGCAGCTTCAGGTGGTGCTCGACCCTATCCTTCAGCGCTCCACGGATGTACAAACGCCTTCTTCATCGCCCAAAGTTGTTACAACTTCTGGGGCTGTCAACGAGGATGCGAATTGCACACGTAGCACTGTGATCACATCGCCGGTGGCGTCCCTCGCGCCGCTGTCCACTAACACGGCCGAGCCACATCTCACAAATATCAACATCTTCCTTACATACGTCTCCAGCACCTCGAAGAGCGCCAAGGTTGATGAAAAGCGCATATCGACAACCCACCCGGCGCACTTGACCTTCTACAACTACGCCGTCTTTCTTGATCAAGTAGACTCCATGATTGCCCAAGCCAAGCTCACCTGGTCCTCGATAAAGCTTGCGCCTGCCATGCAAGAGAGTGAGAGTCTCCGTGGTCTTGCGGCAGCAGCAAATGCTCTGCAGCCTGACAAGGATGAGCAACAGGTCCAACAGGCGCCTGACTTTGTTCCGAGATATATCGTCAAGACCATCGGTTCCCTTGGCTGGCAAATCATCGACTCGGCCGAGACCTGGTACCACATCCTGACCGAGCGTGCGTTCGCGACATGGGCTGATGGCGTGTGCAATATCATCGTTGAGCTCGACATTGATCACATCCAGTCTGCTGAAAGAACAGCGAGAGAAGGTGTGTAGCGGACAGATAAGGAAATGACATAGACGTAAATTATCAAAGTGACCTACAGACGTCGCTTTGTTCGTATAGCAAAAGACGAGCTCCTGTTATGAGAGGAATTTTCTAACAAGCTCATGTACTTAATTTTGGAGCGGTTAGCTTACATGTTCTCAATCGATGTGCCTAATAAGAATTGCTTTTCTGTCAGACTTGGTACCATCCTAGTATGCTTAGTATGAACGCTGTGGGCTACATACCAAGAATGAGAGGGCAAGAGTGTCGGGAGTGTTTTGAGGCTTCTCTGAGGGAAAGTCTGTCAAGACACTGCAATTTGGGCGCGAGTGGCCTCCAAAAAAACGCGGTCATGAAACATCGTTTGGCGAACCATCTTTACTCCCACAAAGACACGAATCCAACATCTCCACAAGCCCCATTACCCACATCAAAGCTGGAGAAGTATCCCTGATCACTGATAGGCTCGTAGTACACGTCCACACCGATCTTCCCACCGCTCGTCCCGTTTATGCCCGCCTCGGTCGGACAGCTTGCAGCATCTCCCTTCCAAATCTCGCACCCATAATCCCACTTCCAGAAAATGGTTTTGGGGTCCACAACAGCACGGGCACAGCACTCCTCAGCTGAATTGACTGGATTCGGATCCCAGCCCCAGATCTCTTGCTTAGTGTAATTCGCGTTGTTGGGAAACCAATCTAGGGGCCTATGGAGCATATATCCGTTGTAGGAGTCGACTATGTTGGCGGAACCGCAAGCGGCCTGGACTGATGTCGACGAGGGAAATGCCGTTTCTGTTGCCTGTTGGAGTCAATGGTGTTGAGGAAGGGTGACCGCTCATAGAATCACATCACTTACAGTTTCCACTGCTGTAACAGTAGTGGTGATATATGAGGTATTGGTCTTCCATAACATGAGTTCTTGAGTCTGGAGAGTACTTGGTGGAGTAGTCGTAGGCTTAGTGCGCACAGTAGATGTGAAGATTGTCGTTGCCACGACCTCAGTACGAGTAAAGGTCGCGCGCGGGCCTGACTGCTTGACAGTGGCTGTGGTTACAAAATTATGCGACCGAACAGTCACTGTGCAAGCAACTTTTGAGGGCTGAGCAGACTGTGTCTCTTGGCGACGCCATAAAAGAGTCGGTGTAGGCATGGTGTAGTCAAATGGACCGAACCACTCGAGAGTGCTGTAAGCAGGGAAGATCGACCAGTACACATCTTCGACATCCCAGTCCGCTGGATCTTCCCATCCATTTGGCTTTTTGGAAGCATAGGGGGACGCCGACGCGATCGGAACGAATCCCGTCAGCGTGGGAACAGTCAAAGTTTCTACCTGAGTAAGTGTAGTGGTCGTGGCCGATGGAACCGTCTTTGTCTGTGTCACCGTAGACACGTCGTAATAAGTCGAGGTGTAAATAGTGGTAGTCATGTTATCTCCAACATAGGAGTACCAGGTTGAGGTTGATGTAGTGGACAAGGTCGTGGTCAGTGGCTTGGGGGTTACAACTTCTGTCTTCCACAAATTGGCCCATGTTGTAGTAGTGTATGTGTCGGTAGGAACCCATGTGGTCCAGTAATTGGTGTTGTTCTCAGTCGATCCGTATTGCGTTGTACATGCAGTGATAGACTCCACTTCAGTGTTTGACCAGCCTGCAAAGACCGGAATAGAGAGTGTATGAAGCATAAGAAAGCTAAGAAACATGATTCGAGAAGTCGACGTGCGATACTGTAAAGACTGGATCGAGGCTCGGATGGGCTTCCCGCTACTCAGCATCCGACAGGCACCTGAGCTTTATACATTGTCGACACGGATCGCTACACATCGCTTGAACAAGATACACAGGATTCTGGGATCGCGAAAGGCGAGACGAACAATTGCTCGGTGCATTTCAAAGAATGTGAGCTGTTCAAGTGAGGTCGGTAAGATTGAACAGGTATCGACAGTGGACCAGGACTGGTTTGGTAAGTGTTGGCGAAGGTGCATGTAAATCGTTCTTCGTTTAGTTAGGCAATAGGTGCGCTGAACTGTTTGATTGGTGCATTGATTGCGACTAGTTGCACAAGAAGGCGAGGTGAGCGCCCTAGAGTGGTCGAGATTTCAGATGGGTATATCCTGTACTAGCTGAGACAGTATTGTACGATTCCTTGTTTCGGCCGCCAGGAGGTCGAAGAGAAGCGCTTTGATGCTCAATTGTAACCAAGCAAATCGCGTTTTGATGCTGGACAGGCAAACAGCATGAGTCGTGTCAATAAGTGCACATATGCGAAAGAATCCATCTCTTGTCGTGAAGTCGCAATAGTCATGCATAGTGCAATCCTACAGACCCAAATTGTGTTGGACGATAAATGCGCGAGAGCACTTTGCTGGCTGACAAAGAGGGGCCACGAAATCGAGTGCGCTTAGACGTTCCCTTGGTTCTTCTACACCTCAGTCCTGGTTTGTGCAACAAGTGGTATATGACCGTGACCGAGGGTGGTAGGATGGAGAATTCTGTGGTAGTGCCAAGCAGGGCGATTATGTTAACGAGCGAGATATAGTGATGGAATGTAAGGTAGCATGCCAGCGGAGTCTAAAATAAGTCCTCCTTGATCACCTGCATCACCACTTCCGAGGAGACAAGGGGACAACATCGTGATGTGAAATAATTACAATGGGCCAGGCTGACAGCTGAATCTTGTGCGTTCTCTGTCGTACACTCTGGCCCAGGGAGAGTGGACCGTAGCACTATAGCTTGGTAACGATCTTTCGTGGAGCCCTGATCTGAAGTGGATGGAGATGTTATTTTCTACCGTAGCCTTAGCTCGGGTTCGAATGTTACTCTTACAGCATAGAAGTATGTACAAAAGGATGAGAAGCATCCTATAACGCCGGTTTTGTCCTCAATTTGGTCGTGGTATCGCTCAGTCCCTTCATGCACCCCATCGATCCAAATCCGAGAGGGTGTATTCGATGCAGAAGCTTATTTGCCAGCAATCTGATCCTTGTACTCCTTGGTCTTCTCCGCAACTTGTTGGGTCACACCCTTGACCTCTTCCTGCACTCCTCGTGCCCTCTTGGCCATCCGGTCTTTCCACTCCTTCTCTTCCTCGTCGCGCATTTCCAGTTCGCGGAGCCACCTCTCCCTCTTGTCCATTCTCTCCTTTTCAGCTACCTGCTTCTCATAGTCTTTCCTCTTCACGCGATCCTTTTGCCAGTAGAGGTTACCCGCAACGAGGACTGCAATGGTGAAAGCTTGGGCATATAGACGGCGGCGGAAGTACATGTTAGTCATCTTGTGATCTCCCTTGCGCATCGATCGTGTGGCGCCGACAATAGCCCAGACAGTAAGTCCGCAACCGAGCGGGATGAGTGGCTCTTCGCGCAGGCGGCGCCACATCTTGTCAAGGGTGTTTTCATTGTAGAAGTCACTATATTGTGTCAATTATGCTGCATGACAAACGACAGCCAGGGTCCATTGGCATTGACGTGTGGTAGGTTGAACGTACGCATTCTCGTCGAAAGAGGAGGGAAGCGGCGCGCTGTTACGTGGGCCCGCCATGGCGAAGGGCACGAGCAGTGGTGGCGGAAGAGTCGCGTGCGAGGGATCGGAGTGAAGAAGGACTCCAGTGGGTCGTTCCCAGATACTTTGGATCTTATTAGCCCAACGGAAGCTATTTGGCGACCAGCGTATGCGTGGTGAGGCGGGCAATGAGTTGCTGCGATGGTTTGGTCGTGCCCGCGCTGGAGCTCTCATCGATTATCTCATCACTCTCAGATCGGCCCGTTCTAACTCCGATGGCAGCTGCCTTCATATCGCCGAGATGCGATCCAGTCCTACAACAAACAGCAGCCTGGCGTCAAACAAAGAACACAACGCTGCTGCATCACAGCGCCGCCTCCATGAGTGGCACGCCGACATTCGACACCTTCCTGCGGCGCCATGAACGATGAGGCCGAGTCGTCTGGAGCTGCAATTCGCCGCGCCAGCAGCTCTCCTGACCGCAGCAACGCAGTAGACATTGACCCACAGGCCGTTGCATGTGAGCGTGTCAAAGCAGCCAAGGAGAGGCGCTTGGATGCAAAAAGAAAGAGGATTCGCATGTTAGGAGACCTCCTGCGCGAGCTCGATCTGGTTGTATACATGGAGTTGCTCGCCCTCTATCACCTCGAGTATGGCCCCCGCCAACTTCACCTACACATGTGACTTGGACGCTGATACGCGCATAGCTGCTCCTTCTTCTGGTTTGCAGTGCGGGCACTAGCGCATGGCAGCTTGCTCACCCCCGTATCAGATCCGACCATGCAACGTCCGCCCGACGAGCCTCGACCGTATCTGCCTGTGGTGGCCGGCTTGTTCGTTGTCAACTTCGTGCTGCACATGCTGTGGCCGGCTCCCGCGGCCGGAGAGGATACCAGAGGCTACCTGCATGGCGGATTGATGATAGACTTTATTGGGCAGCAGGGGCCTACCAGTAAATGGAAGCTCAGCGGCTTAGATGCATGCATTTTGGTGTTGCAGTTGATCATGGTGTCAGCGCATGTCAAGCGCCGCGACCTAAAGAAACAGTTGGCGCAGATGACCACCGGCGAGACCTCTGCAGATATCGCCACAGACGCAGCTACATCAGGAACACCACCAACGGCCAGTGAGAGTGCGGCCCGAGGGCAAGATGCCGACGATGAAGAGCGTGGTGTCTTGCACCGGACCGATACTATGTCAGACATGGGCGCCGGTCCCGACGAAGAAGACTCACTGCTGCAGTCGGCAGCCGAGTCAGACGTCGATGCGCTGGACATTTTCACATCGGGACAATGCGTGATTTTGTCTGCTGGCGTTATTGACACGATATTGCGCGAAAACGAGAATTATCGACTCTTCCGCCAGACGCGCACAGAAAGCAGCGTGAGTAGTGACATGCCAGATACATTGCGCAGGCTGAATTCGCTACGCGCTCGCTTTGGGGTTGGCGGAGGGTGAGCAAAGACAGTCAAGTATCGACAAATAATTTGATTCTTGCCTCCATCCCACCCACTCCACTTTACTGTTACTGTTGTTGCAACCAGTCACTGTTGTTGCAACCCGAGTGCCATCAGGATCCAGTTCCTCTTCCTGCTGACGAGCCGCGGCAGCCGGGCTGTGGGCTTTGCTGCACTCGGACGGTCTAGCCGTGTCTAGTTAGGCTACCCCCACCCATCAAGATGGTAGCCACGTGCGAATGCGTGGGGAGTCCATGACGCTGACGGCTGGGACGTGCCGTCCGCACCGACGCGCTTGCACGACGGCATGCCGCTTCCGCGTTGTCGTCAGCCGTCTAGTCGAGTTCCCTTGCTGCAGAACAAGGATTTTTACCGGTGAGCCTCCAAATCCGGAACTTGTGCATCTCACGAGAATCCGACATGGCGCTGTTGGCGCCCGTCAACCCCTGGCACGTGAATCTGTTGAACATGAAGCAATGCGCCTGCGAGTCTACGGTCCGCTCGCTACCGCTCCTGCATTTGGCTGCACACCATCTGCCGGGTGTGTGCGCGTTCGTACGTCTGTCTGGGTACTTCACTCCAGCTCGATAGAATTAATGTGCATGTCCGAGGTTCGAGTATATCCATCTATCATTCGCTTCCTTGCTTTCATTTCATGAACTTTGATGGCTCGGCCCCAGTGTTGAAGAGAAGACATCATAAGCTCAGTTTGCTTGCAACGTGAATTACAAGGCAGCCCGACTGTACCAACATGTACAGTGCTCTTGTTCCGCGAGGCACGTACGTATGTCGGCCAGCGCGACGCAACGCAACCGTCTTGTGGTTGCCGTAAGACGAGGCACCTCGAGCCAATAATCTGGCAAGAGTAGCGCGAGATGAGAAGTATGCGTGTGATGGAGCACGCGGTTCAAGTTGGGAGCATTTGCCGTTCCGGTGAGCTCATGCAGATGTGGAGCATGCCTTGGCCGAGAGGACATGGTTATGACCACGATACCTGTTCGACGGATGCACACAGGCGCATCCCAGGTGGCGCTGCACATAGCGCCCGACGCACGGGAAGCCGTGTAACATTGCTGTATACACGCTAGTAGTTCCGACCAGGTGTCTCGGAGCACAAGCACAGAATTTGCAACGAAGCGGAGGAGGGCGCATGTTCCTGCGGTTATCAAGCACCATCATGCTGCGGCAGTCGTGGCACATTGCAATCATTCAGGGATATGGGGCGTGAACGGTGGAAATTGGAAGGATGCGGCAGATCCAGTTCGTCGGAAAGATTCCCGAATAACGATAATCATAAGAATAATGCGTGGCAGACGAATGAGCTTTGTGCGTAGGAATATATGCATGTAAATCACGAAAAAGGCTGCAGCATGGGTATCAGCTATAAGCGCTGGACGAGAAAGAATTGCAACAAGGCATCAATCTGGCGTCACATTACCGTAATAAGAACGCCTACTTTTGGCGGCCTTGGTAGCACTGCGTAAGGGACCTCATGTCTCGCAAAGGCTTCGTGACAGATGGGGTCCAGGTAACTCAGTGAAATCCCACATTACGTATCTCCGCTTGTCACTAACTGGCCTACTTTCTGGTCCAGCACAGAAACATCTTCATGTCTATATGCCTCCATCTCAACCTAGTTTGCATAATTCTTGCCTTTCGTGTATTCGGAGGCGGCAGTCTTTTTCGCCGTTGGCATTCTGATTGTCTCTTCTGGCGGCGGCGACTTCGGACATGCTTTCCTGCTCTCCACGTCTTGCTGTTTCGGTCGACTTATGGTGGCGATTTCCTTTCTTATTCGGCATTTGGACAGCTGCAGAGCCTAACTGATGAGGGAACCTTGCCCTTCGTTGCGGAAGTACAAAGCACATCATACATCCAACTGTGCAACCATGTACCCTGTGAGCCTAAATTCGTGTCGCGTGTCTGACTGCACCGGAACTCGATCTCTCCAGTCACCAACCTGACGCAACTGAGAGTCCAACAAGTGCCGCATGATGCTGCAAGATTACTCGGTTTGTAATCTTACCATATGTTAGATGACAGAGGTACGATTTCGGCACCCTTCTCAAGGCTCAACTGCTTGCTCGAGCAAGGCTTACCTGTACCTGACTATCCCCCCCCCCCCCCCCCCCCCCTTTTTCCCACGTTTTTGTGGTCTGCCGGGCTTAATGG